>CM053408.1:68825285-68884415 GCA_028644305.1 Xerus rutilus
TTTTTCTAACTTTGCACAAAATTATAAGCAGATTACATTCTTCATATTAAACATCTTTATATGCACTTTCAATGAACAGTATATATATATATATATATTTTTATATATATTTTTATCAACCATCTTTACTATACCCATTCCCCTTTCCTGCCCCCCACCTCCCCCATGTCGCGTCTAGTGTTTCTCTATTTCTCTTATGGTGAACAGAGATTTTTTAAAAACACGCAGTTTTAGGAATAAAGTTGATGTGTTTGTTCAGGAAATACTAATTGAGATGCCATTCCAGAATTGAGGTGGGAAAAGAGATTTTCACAAAAGAAAATTTGTGCGATGTGATGATCTGCAAGAAGACATGGTGGCCTGAATTTCAGATAAGCTAGGTAACCTAGGAGGAAGGGCCACCTTGAAGAAAAACAATATGGAGAAATTGAGAAGGCCCTGTAGAAAAAACATAAATATTCTCAAAAAAGGTACATTTATGAAAAAAATTAAATGAATATACACAAATCTCAAGAGCAGGAAATAATTTCCTTAGAATAGCATTAAAATGAAAACAAAGAAATGAGAAGGGAAAGCTAGAAGATTGTCATACCTAGTTCAGAAATAATCTGGCTTAGTTCCAAAGTGTAAATGTGGGAAGCCAAGGTGGTATAGGGGGAAGAAAATTCAGACTGCTCAAGTGTCCTTTGGGTTGGAAGAGCATGAGCTCAGGAGGTATTCGGTCTTGACTTCCTCTATTTTACTCCAGCGTGGACTCAGCCTTGCCCAAGCTTTAGAGCAAAAAGAGCTTGATCCTTTTGTCTGGAAGTGAGGAATGGATTTGTTGGTCCTGTCCTTCATAAAGCTTAGAGATTAATCTGGTTTTCTCTTTACCACTGATCAGCAACTAGGCTTTTTTCTCTGTGTTGTTTTGTGGCTCATCCACTAAACTGGTGCTCTGCCCAGGCACCTGCTTTCCCAGCTCTCCATAGGACATGGGTTCCAGATGGAACTTTAACCTCTGCTTCTGATGTCTCTACTATCATATCAAATCAACACCTCTCTGCATAACTGGCCAGAATATCATCTAATGCTGAGAACAGTAAATGTCCCAAAGTTTCTCACTTCTATTTATCCTTTTCTATAGAGACATGGACAGGAATATTGAGACCAGTCCTGAAGATGGAAGGCAGGCTTCTCTCAGAACCTGCTTCCTACAATCAGTGCTTACCTTGTCCCACCTCCTTCTAGCAACTTTATTTTCTGTGATTCTCTTCTCCCTGACTGAATTCCAACTCACCTCAGTCAGCAGGCTTTGATCAGGAAAGATCTAACATAACTATGAGTTGAACAACTTGATCTGAGGATCAAAAGTGTGCATCTGTGGCCCAGAGAGGAAGTTGCTCCTACTTCATAAAAGACTTAAAATCCTAAGAGGAAGTGCTTAAACTAAGTCTAGCAAGTAAAGTACACTAAGAAAAGTGTTCCGAAATACTGACAATTCCTGTGGTGGAAAAGAAATCAAAAGTAATAATAGCTTGTGCCCTGGGATCCCATCAGTGGTGGTAATTTGCAGGTGGCATATCTTCAGATAGAGATATGCTGGGCAACAGGAAGTGGGACAAGGCCACTAAGCTATTCTAGCATTCTCCTTTTTAAAGGGGAAATTCTTTCAATTACTTCATAAATTGCTCAGAAGATGCCAAGTCTGTTACTAGGACAAAGAGTGATTAGAACTCAGTAGCAGAGTCAGGGGTGGCCATTTCAATATATGGACTCAAAGCCTCATTACAAATTGGTAAACATCAAGGAGCCACATCTCTAAGAAAATTAACCTAGAGAGGCAATGTCCTGTGTCTCAACCAAGTCGCCAGTGAGGATATTTTTTTAAAGGATTGTTTAGTGCTCTGTATGAGTTTTAAGGATATTTTTATGAATTAATCTATCACCATGTTGCTAGCACCTGGCTTTTCTTCCTTTTTTTTCCCCTAGTGTTGAAAATTAGATGCAGAACCCAGTGCTTCATCACTGAACCATATCCCCAACCTAGAACCTGATGATTTATTTCTCTTCTCATGGGTGGCAACATGTAGTCACTGAAGACACATGTTCTGGAAGTAGACAGCCAAGAGCAATGCCCAACTTTGCTATATTATTATGCCAGGCATCTTTCTTATATTACTTAAGTTCTCCACAACCAAATCCTCCCCATCTGTAGAAGAGTGTAATCAAACCTATTCATGAGATTATAATGAAGATGAACTAAGAAAATACAAGTAAAGCTCTTAGAGAAGTACCCGGAAGATGGTTCATTCTCCGCCTGTGTATCTGATTTTATCATTCTAATCTGTGAGGGAAACAAGAAAGTTGTCATATCTTCTTTAAACTGGCTTCCTAAAGAATCAACTCCATTCAGTTCTACAACTACCTATAGGTTATTTCAGTGCACTAATGACACACTCAGTACCACCTCGGGTTATAATGGTTTTTCATGCTGTTTCCCAGAATTTTCAACAAGTTTCAACCAACATATTGTTATCCCTAACCTAGCATGGCAAGATATAGTAGTATGGTGTATGTTTTGTAATAATGCAAAATATTTTCAAACAATATATATATTTTTCTATTTTATATTCTTTTCAATGTAACTCAAGTTGTAATTCAAATTTTAGTGCTATATAATTTTGATGAAATTTTTTATCCTGTCTTGGCCTCATTTTTTCTCATCTTACTATGTATTTATTTTCTAGACCCAATTTAAGGATTAAATAAGCTAATTGGTGTAAAAGCTGAGAACACTGGCTAATAGAAGTAGCTCAAAAAATCTTTGTTATTATCATGCTATTAAGTTGGGTTTTAAGCTTTCTAGCTAGCAAGCAGTTCAGGGGTAGCTGCCAAAATAAGAACCATTGTTGTCTCTTGGCTGGCAACTTCTCTCAGCCCATTCTCACCACACCCTGTGTCAGCCATGGAAGAGAAGGAAGCCAATTTTGTCTTAGGTCTATGTCTCTCGGTGAACTACTAAGTGTTAGAATATCCTGTCAAGATATATGTCTTTACAGATTACAAAAGAGCGGGCTGGATTTGGTGAGGGAACTAGGAATAGGACAGGGCTTGGATTCAATACCAATGAGCTCTTTCTCAAGACACAACCCAGGTTGTCTTTATAGACGCCATTATGTTGTTCTATAACAGACCAATCTCTGCAACAGAAAGAAAATCCTGCTCCCTTCTCTTTCCTAAGACATACTGCCATTTCAATTACTTGCCTCTATGCATTGTATCCATGTACATCTATATAATCCTGGACACTAAGGAGGAACACTTGGCATAATTTCTCTGTGAAAGTCTGAATTATGTCAATGATTATGAATAGCAAAAATAAACAATAGATTTGTTATTGAAGACCATGATGGGCAGGCATATGCCAATACTACATGTATATGTGAGCTCAAAATATATATATAATTGTCATCTTTTCACCAACATGTGGTAGTGTACCAATTGGCAAGCCTGTCAATTCTGAATTTTCAAGTAATATATCCACCTACACCTTGCCAAGTTAACTACCTATATGAATAGATCAGTTGACATGCACAACAATTTCTTACATCTCATGCTGCTGTATAGACTTTAATGTTGCTTTCTGACCATTGTCTTATGTAAGATAGCAGTTCCTTCCTAGGAGCTTCCATAGCCCCTGCTCATACATCTCTTTGCAGAGCTTCCCAAAGAAAATGTGAACTGGAGTCCTCTAGGGATCTTGCAGAAATGCAGGTTCAGCTTCAATAGGCCTGAGGTGCGGCCTGAGATTCTGTGTTCCTAACAGGCTGAGTAACAAGCACTATACTTAGAGTTGTGTTTGGCTCAAGTTGGTCAGATTTTCTCTTAACCCATCCCTCCCTCCTAGTCTATCCCTTTCCTCTCACTTCTCCTTGTTCCACTCCATCGCCTTCTTCTCTTCTTCATGACTCCTCCCAACACCCTCTTCCTAGCTAGGCCCATTACTTTGGTCCAATCATCTAGTCTGCTTCATTTTTATTACCTCCTAAAACTTGGGTGCGTCCTGATGCCACAGGCAATGTCTGTATTTAAATAGGAAGCTTTCCCCAGAGACACAGTTCTACCCTGAAAGAGCTTTAGTTGTGTGTGCAAAGGCCCTCGTAGCCCATTTCCTTGAAATGCCTTCCTGGATCCTCTCACCTCCCTCCTGCAGCCATTCTTACTATGGAAGTGTGTTGATTACCAAGGATTTCCCAAAAGATCAATTCCACGAATTCTCAAAAGGGTGTCATGACCCCTGGGGCATGGTTCTTAGGAAAGAATTATTATTTCTATTATTATTTTACAGTTGAGAAGACGCTTTCAACAAGGATGGTTCTGATTCATTTTTTTTCTGTTACCTGGTACAAGTCTTCTCTCCTTTTCCTTTAAAGGAAGTCAAAGATGACAAAGTCCAATGAGAACTTACATGGGTTCATGAGAAGGGTCATGAAACCAGAAAGAGAAAATACATCTCAAGATCCATCATTATCCTCTTCTTTCAAATTATTGTAGTGTTACTTATCAATTTTGTCCTTTCTCTTCCCAAATGAAGGCAATATACTGGTTAATCACACTAAATGCCTGACCAAGATTTAAAATCTGTCAGACTGGCAATCTAATCATGAACATTTTGACTTGATTATATGAAATTATTGGTACTTTATTTTTCTATCTTATGAATTTTATGATGTAATCAAATTATAAAAATTATAAAAGGCTATTAGTGCTTTTAAATTGTTTTTAAGTTTTGGAAGAGTTTATTCAAATGAGGACTTTCATAGCAGCCCAATTCCATACACAAATGGAAGTAGAGACTCTATGATTAAAATGGCCGGAGAGGATTTGAAATAGAATCATAGGAGGCCATTGTTAGACTAAGTCCCTGCACTGGGCCCCAAAAAGACCAGACTAAAAATGAAAATGGAGTCCGTGAGACTACAGTCCATATCACCAAGCCAAAACTAAATTGCTACCTTACCTTCCAAGAAATCAGGGAGAAAAGATAACAGCCACGTTTTTCAACAGGTCAGTTTCAAATGGCATGATAATGAAGTTCCCTCTTCTTTAATGGTTAAAAAAAAAAAAAAAAAAAAAAAGTAACCTGTAACCTTTTGTTAGCCAATCAGTTAGCACTCAGTCTCTGTCTTTCAGGGGAGGCAGCTTGGAAATAACCAGCCACTTTTTGTTTGTTTGTTTCTGCTCTCTTTAGATCTTCTCTGTCTTCAAAACCAACTCTTTCTCGTTAGTTCATCAAAGCACTTATTCTACTTTATGAAATAAAGTGTTGCCTGATTTCAGAATCACATATAAACCCAGTTAAGATCTATAAACTACATTTGTTGTAATTTTGTCTTTTGGCAGGACATAGAACTTTATTTAATTGCTCACACCTCAACCTAGAAGAAAACTGGGGTGAACCTCCCACTTTTATGTGTGAAAATTACTTCAATACAATGTTTAAGAAATGCACAAACAACATCTGTCATATTAACAAAGGGAACCATAACCTCCAAACTAAATTCTTGGTTGACAGGAGGCTCTGCCACATGACTTGAAATGTGTGTCAATTGTTGTGTAAATATTCAAGGGAGATTTTTTTTTAAAACTAGTTTTAGGATGTCAGTTTTTAATATATGAAAGTAGAGATTGAAAATTAAATGCATATAAATTCAGAACTTCCTTTATGAAATAGGAAATTCAACTCTTCATTGCTTTTGTATAATTGTACTCTCTATCACAGCATCTGGCATATAGTAGGTAGTATGTGTTTGTTAAATTGAGTCATATGAGACTATATTTATGGCCTTTTTCACAGGAGAGGTATACAACTTATTATGGTATATCATCTTTGCAGTATATAAATAAAATGTCTTAAGAGAAATGTCATCAAAAATAAAGAGAACCAGCTGGGCGCCATGGCGCAAACCTGTAATCCCAGCACTTAGGGAGGCTGAGACAGGAGAATCGCGAGTTCAAAGCCACCCTCAGCAATGGCGAGGCACTAAGCAACTCAGTGAGACCCTGTCTCTACATAAAACACAAAATAGGGCTGGGGATGTGGCTCAGTGGTCGAGTGCCCCTGAGTTCAATCTCCAGTACCAAAAAATAAAAATAAAAAAATAAAGAGAACCAGACCCCACCTCCTTTTCCACCCCTGTGCATTTGTTGCTGTTTTATATTTTTAACACCTGCCAATAAAGATTGTATACCCAGAAAATCAAAAAGAAAAATCCTACTACTGGGTATGTAACCAAATAAAATGAAACCAAAATGTCAAAGAAGTATTCACAGCTCATGTCCATGAAGCATTATTCATAATAGTCAAGATATGGCATCAATCTAAAAGTCTATCAATAGGTTAATGAATAAAAAATTACATAATATATATGAACATATATATGTGTGTGTGTATATATATGTGTACATATATACACATATATATGAATGCTATTAAGTCTTCAAAAATAAGGAAAGCCTATAATTTTTTAAAACAATGGATAAAACCACAGGACATTACAAGTGAAATAAGCTAGGCACAGAGACAAATATCACACAATCTCACTTATATGTAGAAACTAAAAAAGAAGCAAGGAGTATAATGTTGGCTATCAGAGACTGGAATGCAGGGAAGTTGCTTACAGGGGTGTTGACCAAAGGATAAAAAATTTCAGTTAGATATGAAGAATAATTTCCAGACATCTAGTGTACAAATAGTAATTATTGTCGATAACAATTAATTGTATTATTGCAAATCACGAAGAAAGTAGATTTTAAGTGTTCTCACCATCAAAAAATGATAATCATTTCAGATAGTGCATATCACAGCTCAATTTAGCCATTCTGCAATATATATTTCAAAATATCATGTTGTACATAATACAGATATACAATTTTTTTCAATTAAAAATAAATTAAGAAAAAATAAATTGATAAATCAAAATATCTGTTCAGTTTTTCATTGGAACCTGTTAAAATAATGCTGTTATGCATGTTTAGTACATTTTAATTAGATCCTGGATATTGGTGACGTTATGTTGTTGGATGTCTGGATTTCATTGTTTTTCCTTTTGTCATGCAGCCAAGTTACTGACGATCACTTTGAAACTTTGTAACTTGTTTTTAAAGCTTTGTTTAGATGAGTTTAGGGTAACATCTACTCAGTGATAAGACCCAGCTATTCAGAAGTCTCTATTAGAATGTTCTATGTGTTTCTTCACCATGAATGACATGAATTTGAACATCTTCCTTTCTTGTTGGAGCTCTGAGAATTGTTCTATTCACAGATATCCAGTTCTTTGCATGGCCTCATGGAATTTCACTCTAATTATGCATAGCTTAATATTCAATCAAAGGTTTTGGGAGAACCTCTTACAGATTTCTGAAGTTTTTCTTTGTGTAAGCACCTGTTGTACTCTGACCCATAAATCATGGTCATCTCAGCCACCCTGTACTCGGATCTCTGTCTCCTCAACTTATTGAGAACTCCACACTCTGTTTAGATTTCCCCCTTTGTGCTGATACAGTGTTCCTAGCAGAAATCCAGGAGGTTAATAAAGCCTACCTCATTTGTTTTCTTTCTATCGAGGATCATAATCCTGTACTGTCAAAATGTTTCTTCTTTCTTTCTAGTTTTCTAGCTATTAGGAGCAGGCAGGCAGGTTCAATACTATTTACTCAATCACAGCTATCAACAAGATTTCCACCAAAAATCAAGAAAAAATAAGTTTTGTGGGGGAAGTATATGCCATTGCAGAACACAAAAGATGTTAGATCCAAAAAAAATGTTTTGCTTCTATTTTTCCATGATAGTATTGCTTATGCTGAAGTTATTCCATAAGATCTAATAGTTTTTTAAAATAGGGAGTATAAAGTAAAATATTCTGATTTGTGAACACTTAAATTGCCACCTATTTTATTGGCATCCTACCTTGTCAGTGTTTCTTTACCCATATTTTTTAAAAAGCAACAGAATATTATTCATCTTGAATGCCTACTTTATGCTTCAGATTTAGTTCTTATTAGTTTTAGTTGCTTTCAAGAATGTAACCCATAGGAAAGCATGAAGATTTGCCATCACTGAGTATTTTCAAAGAAGCAGAATACAGTTATAAGGACGATTAAAATGAGTCCAGATATAGATATCATCTCAATATGTTCATATACATTTATTGAATTAAAATATATCTCAATGAAAGTGTGCTTAAAAATAATGGATACATTTGATAGAAAAAAAATGTATTGACTTATTAGTTAAAGTGGCTTCCTAGTAAAGTATTAAATAAGTTTGGAAGAATTATCTGGGGGAGGAATCCATTCTCACTAATCACCATATACCTCAAGGAGTAATGGCATTTCATGATACAGAGAAAACCAAAATATTTTTCCTGTTCTCACTCAAAACAAAAGTTGTGATGCCAGATATGTGCAGGGTTTCCCCCACAAACCAAACAACTCTCCAGTGGTATCAGCTGGATGTCTTATAGTTCAGTTCTGACACTGTCTACCTGGAGAATGTACCCCATCACACAGTTTTTAGGGCCCATTCTCGGATAAGACACACGTTATGACCTATGCTTCCAAACACCTGGCTAAAAAATAGGGTTCACCAAACCCCCTCTTTGAGTTCAATTAATATCCTAGAGTGACTCACGAAGTCAGGGAAACACTTTACTTATAATCACTGGTTTATTATAAAGGGTATTACAAAGAACACAGGTAAACAGCCAGATGAGATAGATGCATAGGTCAAGGATGTGGGAGGATGGGAGGATCTTCTGTGCCCTTCTCCAGGAATATCAGTCTCCAGCTTGTCCACGTGGTGGGCAATCTGGGAGCTCTTTGAACCCAGTCATTTAGGTTTGTGGAGATTTTATTACCTAGGCATGATTGATTATATCTCTGGGCATTGTTCATCAACCCAACTTTCAGCCCCTCTTTCCTGCCCCCAGAGAATGGGGCAGGGTTGAAAGTCCTAATCCTCTAATGATGTCTTTCTGGTGGTCAGTCCTCATTCTTAAACTGCCTAGGGCCCTCCAGCCATCAGTTATCTGATTATTCTGTTTAGAATATAAAAATCACTCTTATCACTGTAGAGACTCCAAGGGTTTTAGGAGCTGTGTGCCCAGAACCAGTGGCAAAATCCAAATGTATATTTCCTATATCATACATCTAATAATAGTATGGTTAGCAAAGCATTTTCAGATATGATTTGATTCTTATCAGAATCCTCTGGAACAAATGAGATAGGTTTTATTATCAGTCTCAATTTCCAAATGAGAGAATTAAAACTTAAGAAAGCTGCATTCCATGTCAAAGACTATTCAAGTCTCACATTTAAGACTTCTCATAGCAAATCCAATGCTCATTTCATTATATTTCATTGTCAGTCTAACAGCAGCAAACTTGTAAGGTATTTCACATTTTCAAGAAGTCATCCCTCTAAGAAACCCTCATTCATTCATTCATAAGTTAAAAACAAAATGTATTAGATATGTATTGGAAAAGTCACAGGTACTGTTTAGATAAAAGAAAAAAATTCGAACTTAAGTGGCTTTCAGGAATTATATTTGGCAAGGAGTAGAGAAACTTCCGGGGAAGATAAGCTACATTTTCAAAAAGTTTTACAAGGCTCCTTTCTGAGTGGGAGTAATCAAACTCATCCTGTAACCATTTTGGTTTTCAAAGACAATTTACAGTCATCTATTCTAAGCCTCTCATTTTCAAATGAGGCTGAAGGTAAGTGATAAAGGACAGCTCAGGAAAGGCAGAGATTGTTTACCAGGCAGAAGTCCCTGGACTACTAACCCTGACTTAGCATTCTTTGGTATTTCCAGCATTCCTTTCTGCAAAGTTCATAGTATTTTTAAGATAGCATTATCTTCTCTCACTGCAAAGGCCTAATCCCTTATAAACAAGGGGAAATGGCATGCAGAAGGGAGAATACAAAATCACACAGCAAATCTGGGCCTGATCAGGAAAGAACATAAACTCTTCCAAGCCCCTTCTCGCCACACAAGACCTTCCAGTAAGTACGCAAGGCAGGAGTGAGCTGAGAGTCAACCAGGCACCTCGGCACTGTGCCTGTGGTGGTGGTTCATATCTTAGAGAAAGCACACCTCTGACGTCCTTAGGGAACCTGAGTGACTATATTAGTCAGCTGAGTAAAGCTGAATTGAATGCTTTGCTCATTGGATTGAATGCTGTGCCCATAATTTATCTCCAACTGAATCCTGGCCAGTTATGATTCTCCTGCTCACTTTTAATTGATATCTACTTAGACATATCTCTAGCTTCTGTCCCTAACACTGAGGTTGCTGGTGTGAGAAGCCTTCAAGGAATGAGTCACATGCTTGAAATGATCCTTGGGGGAAGCCCAATAGGCAGATTGCCAAGTTACCTAAGTGACAGGTGACCTTCATCTAAGGAAAGCATTTGAAAATTAATGGGTCACTGATTTCGGCCGTGTTTACAATCCCTGAACACTTTAAATTAGTTAATTAATCTTATAAACATTTAATAGAAAATCACTGGAGGTATTAAGGATCTGTGTTTATGTGGATGGCATGATAAAATGATTAGGAGCCAGTGCCCTGGAACAAGGACCTCAGCGATGCCGCCTCATCCTTGATAGGTAAGGATCACACGGGTGATCCTTATTCTATATGCCTTATTCTATAGCATATTCATTAATATGTTTACAAAGAAGTGAGTATATATATTCTCACTAACTAGGATGTACATAAATGTACATGCTATATGCATGTGTGTGTATGAATGCTAAACTCATGTAATAGAAAATACCTTTCAAGAAATATCATAGCTGTATATGCACCTTGATTATTAAGTTCACTCTACATGTTTGCTCACTTCTTCCCTAACAATGAAACATGGTTTCCATGTAATCTTCAACCTGAAAAATGAGAATCCTGTAACAAAAAGGAATTGTTCAGGAACTTTTCCTTACATGGGAAGAAAATGTGCTGTGTACATTGGGAAGCAGCAGCAGCAATGCAGAAAGAACACGTGGATTCATGTGGAATCGCACAGGGCCTTTGCTTTATTCCTTACCAAGTTCCAAGTAGTCTCTCCTGATCTTTGTGTTGTTTGTCCATTCCTATAATTTTTCACACTTTCAAAAGCATAAGGAATGGTTTTTTCATGCCTCCATAGTCTAGCACCATTATTGTCAGTCTTTCTGCATTTATAACTTCTTCTACTTCATTCTTTTTTTGATACTCTAATGTGCTGAATTCATGTATATTTTTCCATTTGCTATTCCCTAACCTCAGATATTTCCTTCAACTTTCTTCTCATGGGAGGAAAAATTTGCTATTTGTGTGTTTCATCAAGTCTTCCTATCTTCAGCAGGGGATTAGGGTCATGATTAAAGGATTTTTTATTTGTTTATGAACCCCTAGAATTAAAGCCAAGTCTTTGATAACAGTAAACAGTTTAAAAGTTCAATAGGTTTAAAAAGAATTGAGGCGTGTAAGATCTGCTAGGGTATTTTTTGGGTGGGCAGGTACAAAGGATTGAACTCAGGGCCACTGGACCACTGAGCCACATCCCCAGTCCTATTTTATGTTTTTATTTAGAGACAGGATCTCACTGAGTTGCTTAGTGCCTTGCAGTTGCTGAGGCTGTCTTTGAATTCATGATCCTCTTGCTCCAGCCTCCTAAGCCGCTGGGATTGTAGGCATGTGTTTCCATTCCTGGCTTGCTACAGTATTTTTAATTCAGGAATTCTTAATCCTGGTGCATGAACTTGAGTAGTTAATGAATGAACTTCAAGGAGCCCATGAACCAACTGTAATTAATTATAAATAACAAAAAAGTACTGATGGGTCACAATTATCAAGGAATTTGTGATTATAAAGTGTCCCACAGTACAAAATTCTGCAAACTGGAATGACTGGGAGGTCTAGGGTTCCAATCATTCTTTCCTCCTCTCTTCAGGCCCTAATCAACAGCTAAGAATGGAGACAAAATTACCAAATTGGGCTTGATGACTCATGGGTAGGAATGGTAAACCAGGACTGAACAATAGGGGTGGGATCTGAGCGTTGACAGGGCTTTATGCTTCCTGCCCTCCAAATTGAAGAAAGGCAAGACTACAGATGGACCCACCTGATGGACCCTCTTAATTACAGGTAGAGTAATGGAAGCTCAGCCAGCTGGCTCACAGTGATCCAAGAATAATGAAGAGAGTGGTGGTATGGCTAGTCCAGGGAGCCTTTTCTCTCCTGGTCAGTGACTCCAATTTCTGGTAATGATGACCCAGTGGATTTTTACCTATCATCAATATCCCAAGTACATAAGTTATCATCTTATTTTAGAAAAAGTAATAAGAAAGGTATCTTCCTTAGATTACTATAACACAGTTCCATGTACTGGGTGACTTAAATAGCAGTCATTTATTTTTCACAGTTCTGGAAGATGCAAGTCCAAGATCAAGGTGCAGTATATTTGATTCTTGCTAACAGCCCTTTTTCTGGCTTGCAAAGAGCTACCATCTCTTTGCATCCTCACCTGGAAGAGAGAGGAAGCTTTGGTGATGATTCTTCTCATATAGGCAGTAATCCCATCATGAGAACCCCACTGTCATTATCTCATTGATACCTAACTACGCCTAAAGTCCTCACTTCCTAATACTGTCGCATTGGGGGGTAGGGCTTCAACAAATGAATTGTGGAAGGACACAAACATTAAGTCCACAGCAAATGGGAAGACAGAAAATGCAAATATTCCGATACAAAGAGAGAGTCACCTTATCTGTGTTCAGATGTGGTATGAAATGTTTAAGCCTTCCTTGCTAACAGAAAGCATGATGTATGAAATACATCACTTAAAATCTGCCTTTCGTTGAGCCTTGTGGAAGTAAATTCAGTAAGCTCAGAAGCATAACCTTTGCACTTACCAATGTCAGTTTCTGTTCTTTATCCCTTTCAATCTCATGCCTAAGATAGCACAGCGTGGTTCTTCAAAAGGCCAGACTGGAGCCTGATTCCTGCATTCCATTCCTAGATCCACCACTTGTGACCTTCAGCAAGTTGTTAAAACCCTATGCCTTAGTACTTTTGTCTGTGACACAGTTGATATTTAATAGACTTCTTGTAAGGAATAAGTGGATTTATATACAGAAGCTGCTTAAAGCGCATTTGCCACATGATAAATAAACACCCAAAGTTAGTTGCTATTTGCTAATGCAAACTTTGTTCTCCCATCCATACAATTTTATGGTACATGTCGTAAGTTTTAGTTAGAAAGTCTCATCCATACCTTGTCCCATCACCTTGCTTTCAAAATTATCTACAAAATGTCCAGGAATTGGCTAAACAATGAGATACTCTATAACATTAAAAGTTATATCATAGCATGATATTTAGATAGGGAATGTATGTGTATGTATAATTGTTAAATGAAATAGGATGCTATAAAGCATTTTGAAGACTACAATTTTTCTTAGATAACAAACATATGTCAATGAAGTATTTGGATACATACTGAAATACTAAAAACATTATTTTTAGTTGGTGGAATTTGGGGTGATTTTTATTTATTTCTTATTCAATTTAAGCAATGAACATTGCTATGGTTTGCCTAAGTGTCCTTCCAAAGGCCCATGTGTTAAAGGCTTGGTCCCCAGCCTATGGCACTATTGGGAAGTGGTAGAACCTTTAAGAGGTCGAGTCTAGTGAGAGATCTTAGGTCATTGAAGGCATATCTTCAAACAGGATAATGGGAATCTGGTTCCTTCCTTTCTTTCTCTCTGCTTCACCACTGCCAAAAGGTGAGCAATTTGCTCGGTCATGTACTATTGGCCATGTGGTCCTGCCTCACTACAGGCCTCAAAGCAGCAGGGGCCAAATGAAAATGGACCAAAATCTCCAAAATTGTGAGTCAGAATCAAACTTTTTTCATGATAAGTTGACTATCTTAGATATTTTTATGGTAATAGAAAACCAATTAATACAAACATGTACCTCTATAAAAATAATTCAGGTTACTTTTAAGAAAACAATTCAAGCTCAGCTCCTTCCAGGAAACATTTGAAACCTGATTCCATTCACTACAACTATAAGCACACCACCACAGTGGCCTTAATTTTTTCATTATCCTAGGTCTTAGCAATAATGCATTTCATATTTTAGTTGGTGATGTATGTAGTCTGTTTTTTAAATAAAATGGAAGAGACCATAAAGATCATTTAGCCTGACTTCTCCGTACCACACAGATGCTCTTCTGCTACTCATTCTCTTCTGTCACAGATTGAGACATATTTTGGGTTAAATGATTTTACTGAGTGAGAATCTAGAAACTCGGGGTAGTGAAATCTATTGTTACACAGGACTCAGGTATTGCTTAATCACATTAAATCAAAATCAACCCATAAAGCTTAGGACAATAAAAGTTCTTTTTCCTCTACAGAAAACACAAAATAGGGCTGGGGATGTGGCTCAGTGATCGAGTACCCCTGAGTTCAGTCCCCAGTACCCCCCCCAAGTTCTTTTTCTCTGGGATAACAGTAATTACATTTTAACTAGAGTTATTTTTCCCAAAGTCTCTGTCCCATGCTAAGCCTTTCCCATTCTTCCAACAGCTCCATGTTTCTCCCACTGCCACTGCCACCCCCCTAGTTCAAGCTACCTTCTCCTCTCCCTTGTCCTTTCAATCTCTACGCCACTACATAATATATCACTTAGATCAAGAGACTTCTCACTTGCAAGTCAGTTCATTGTTCTCATTACCCTCACAAGGAATCTAAACATCTCCAACATCCTGTGGGAGATTTGGCCTTCCCTTTTCCCCCGCGAACTGTTCTCAACACAGCTGCATGGAGGGGTCAAGCACATTCCCATGTCACTGTCCACCAGCCACTTCACACTGCTATTCTTATCCCTCAAATGTCAACTAAATGATACCTCCTCTAAGCCTTCTACTTGGTTTATATCTGGAGGTGAGGAACAGAAGGTTGAATTAACCATCCCCTCTGGGGCATGTTACCCACATCATTACATGGAAGGCTTCCTATTATTTTTTTAGTTATCTCCCATTACCTGCTTCATCACTTCTGTGCTCCTATCTCCTTTCCTTCACCATTAGGCAACTTCGATGTGTTCCATGTGAATTGTATTGTGACTTTGTAAATGTGTATTTAATTAATATAAGACTTATGAATTATATGGGTTTATTTCTTACCTATTGGATTAAGCACCATCTTTTAAAATTTTAACAATAAAAATAAAATCTACCCTTACTAATATAAATACGCCTCATTTGCTTCTAGTGCATAGTATTTCCCAGTGTTTCCCAGTGCACATCCACACATTTCACACCTTCCTTACCTGGTGGTGGATATGCACATTGCCTCCAATCCAATATCATGAAAGTACCACAAGGAGCAACCTCATGAAAGTCCCTTTTGGAGCCTACATGTCTCATGGATATATTTATAATGGGCAAATAATACTCACTTTTCATTTGAATAAATACTATCAGAATGGCATCTCTGGGCTAATCTCCAACCAGTAGTATTTAAGGGGACCTATGTTCACAATCTTCTACCTACATTTGGCATTATCTAACTTTTATTTATTTATTTATTTTACAAATCTGATGGACATAAAGTGATATCCTATTATTATTTTGACTTGTGTTTCTCTTAATGTAGAAAAGGTTTGAACGTCTCCCTGTGCAGGGCCATGATGTATGGATGTGTGCTATCTACTCACAAAAAATGTCTAGTCAAAAATGTGGGTGGGGACATCCGATCCATGCTCTGCATGCTCTGGCAAGGAATTCTAGCTATTTAGAGGAAGGGCCGACTATTTCTAATTCTCACGAAAGCAAAGTAAGCTAATCACATTCTTATTAGTCACTTAGTTTTCAAATTCTCAGAACTCCTGGTTCATATCTTTTTCCCTCTTAAATTGAAGACTCTATTTTTTTGTTCATCTTTAAGTCATTCATTGAGTATTATAATCTCTTTTTAATTTTAGACATTATATAGTTCTTCTCATTTTGTCAACTGTTCAATTTTTCCATTACATATTTTTTTTAAATATTTATTTTTTAGTTGTAAGTGGACACAATATCTTTATTTTATTTTTATGTGGTGCTGAGGATCGAACCCAGTACCTCCTGCATGCTAGGCGAGCACGCTACCACTGCACCATAATCCATATTTTTAACAGAACTTGCTAACTTTGGCATAATTAATTTTTTTTGTTTTTTAATTATTGGGTTTTGCATAAATATTTGCACATTCCTAATTCACAAACGTATTTTCCTATAATATTTTGCATTAATTTTATAGTTTCACATTTCATGTTAGATGTTTAATCCTTCTGGTAGTCTCCTTTGACCATGGAATAAGATAGGTATCTGATTTATTTTCCTTCACATTCTGCACCGTTTTCTCTACATTTGCTAAGCAGTCAGGTTTTTCCCTATGAATTTATAGTGCTATCTTTATCTTGTAATAACATACTGTCTCTGAGCTGTCCACTTAGTTTGGTTTATGTGTCCATACTCAAACATCACTGCTTTGCTTAACTTTGTGAATGGCTTGGCAATACAGTATATTCATTTTTCTTTATTTGACTAAGTACCATAATGGCAGTTCTGAGGTACTTACTCTCCAAACAGTGATATCTAAAAGTTCCAATAAATCAAGCATCCAATTTTGCTCCCCCCCCAAGCAAAATGCCAGCTTTTTTTACTACCATTTTTCTCACACAATATTTACAGTATGGTTTTTCAAGTTCCTGAAAATATCCAGTTGGAATTTTTATTAATATTTTTTTTAAATTTAAGGATTATTTTAGGAGACAATTATTTACAGTATAAAATCTAAAAAGGATGACTATCTCTCCACTACATATTTCTTGGTTTTCCTTTAATAGGTATCTAAAATGTTTTTTAATGTAATCTTATGTACTCATTGTTAATACATATATGTATTACAGTTTGCTAACAATTGTGAATACTGTTTTCTTATTTTAATATAATTAGTCTTTATAGGGAAAAACTTAATTTTTGGAATTTTATATTTAATCTGACAATCTCACAAAATTCTCTAATAAATTCTTATATTGGTATATTGATTCCTTTGGCTCTTCTAGATTATTACATTGTCTGCAAACAAGGGCACATTCATTTCTTTCCCACAAAATGTTACAATTCTTATTTTTATTTCTTTCCTCCTAAAAGTTTAGGTCAGAAATTTTGTACTATATTAAACTATAGTAGTGACAGTGTTATCCTCTCTTCAATCTTAAAGAAAAACCATCTACTACTTTGTCACTAATTTTAAATTCTTCTATAGGTGTACAGTTTTTATCAAGTTCTGGAAGTGTCTTGCCATTCCTAGCTTAAAAATTATTTTAAATTATATTTTATAAATATAAATCCTTTTTCTGCCTTTAATAAGAAAATTCCATTTTTAATCTATTTTGTCAAACAATGAGACACTTTTAGATGATGAACCATGAAATACAGACTTGGTAGGGATGCGGCTAGTAAGATCACAGCACTCTATCAGCACTCTATCAGGACTGAGTAATTTCCTCTTGAATTGCATTTCATATGTCATAGTGATTAGGATGTAGGCTGCTTTATTTATCTTCACATTCCAGTTCACCTGCACAATATTCTTTGTGCAGTTAACAAAAGGCACTGGTTTAATAAAAGATGGATAAAAGGAGGATCTTATAATAAAGACAATATTAGATACAAAAAAATTCCCCTGAAAGGAACATCCAGTGAGGCTCATGAAAACTGACTGAAAATTGTGTATATTTTTAACACACTCTTAAGTAAATGGTATTAGGTCCATTGTTGGCTCATAACCCACAAAAGGGTTTTTGCTGCTGAGCAAAGACATGATCAATTATTTCAAACCCATGTGATTCTTTTCCATGGCAAAATATTTTCTGTGATGATGACAAGTTATGAGAGGAGATGATACTAGATGACCTTTAATCATTTATTCTCCAATCAATATATATTTATTGGGTTGAGAAAAAGACTCAATCCCTGCCTTTAGGAGCTTTATAAACCAGTGGGAAAGGAAGACATTAAGGAGTTACACAAATAAGTGTGTAGTTGAAATGTAAATAAAAAATGCTATGAGAATATATGATAGGAGAATTTTACCTATTATATATTTACCTATTATATATTTTACTTATTATATATTTACCTGGATAAAGATGTCCAGGAGGAAAAGATTACTGAACGAAGCTGGACAAAATTTCATAATTCTTGAGTTACAAAGTAGACTTTCCATATATGAGATAATCAACAAAGCTTAGGGTACAAAAAAGAAAGATGGGGAAATTTTTCAGTCGTTCTCTGAGATGAACTCCCAAGGTGAGTAGCTCTTAAAACCTGGCTGTGATACTGAGTTTCTTTTCCAAGGTGCCACAGTGCTTGGGATACCTAGGGAGAAGACAAATGTTGTTGGAACATGTTCCTTTTTAAACTTCCAGATAGCAATCTGATATTAAATTTAACTCTAGACTTAACTTCTGAGACTATGAAAAAGCAATGGATGTTATTTACAAATACTGGGTGGGACTTGGCTCCAAGAAGGAACGCTGATATTCCAACCTAATCCAACCAGCACTTCATAAAATGCCTTTCTCTTGAGCAAAACACACATATGTAGATGCTATCTAATTAATCGAACAACAGCCTCTTCAGAAATTGGAGTCACTATTTTGGCTAAACAGCAGCATTCAGCTGTAACTGTATATCTCCAAGATTTATTTGACTGATACGTCCTCAACTGATACATTTATCATTTAGTGTGTGCACATCATAAATAAGAGATCAGTCATATTTTAAGAGATGATAAGCAAGGGGATAGAATGGGAAATTTTGTGGAGTTAGCATAGGTAGAATAAAAGCCTCATTTTATTTGAGTTTTCAAAAATATAAATACTTAAATATAGATACTTAAATATCTTTTAAATTAGTGGCAATTGAAAACACACTAACTTGATAAGTGGAATTCTCCAAACCCAAAACAAACACCTTCACTGTATAAAACCAGGAGAGCGAGAGAGAGACAGAGAGAGAGAAAGAGTAGTTTAAGTGGATCAACTCTACACCCAATAAACAAACAGTCATTTACTAGCTGTGTAATCATGGACAAGTTAATCTCTGAGTTCTATTTTATTTATCTATAAAATTTATCTACAGTATAAGGAAATATGTAAGGCACTTACATGAGTCCATGAGGTATCAAAGTTGTCAATAAATTTGAGATTTTTTTGTTATTATGATGAAGGCAGTTCTTTCCCATCACCCCTACTATCATGAGTTCATAAACTTTGTTTCAAGAGTTAGAAAAGTGTATGAGATAAAAGGTAACTGCCTAGATCCTTCACAGTGGCTATAGCAGTCTCCAAGTGTTTGGGGAACACTGGAAATATTTTCTTCTGATTATGGCCTCCTAGTAGTCTTGAGTTACCAAATATATTTAAATAATTACTACTTTATAATTTTTCTCATCTCTGAACTTTAGACTTATGTATCTAACTGCTTATTGGATCCTCCCTACACTTCAAACTCAATGACTCCAAAGCTCAACTCACCACACTTGCAGACCTGATCTTCCTGTCAGATGTGAGGGTCAGGGTTGGTTTAGCTGACTAACTGACCAGGCTGGTTCTTATTTTCTCATAAATCTGTTAGAGATTAGAAAAGATGACTTTCCATAACAGAGAAGAGCTGTTCTTCAGTCAAGGATAAGTGAAAGGCATTGTTCTCTTCTAAAACATTCAATAAGCCATTTCAAGAGATTCTCTATCTTGAATCATGACCATTTCTCACTCAGGGTATTTGAATTGCTTCTAAGTCATTTGTGTGTGTGTGTGTGTGTGTGTGTGTGTGTGTGTGTGTGTTTACTGGGAACTGAACTCAGGGGTGCTTAACCACTTAGCCATACCCCAGCCCTTTTTATTTTTTATTTTGAGACAAGGTCTCACTAAGTTGCTAAGACTTGATTTGAACTTAAAATCCTTCTGCCTCAGACTCCCAAAGCTGCTGGGATTACAAGGCCTGCACCACCATACCTGGCTCTGATTGTGCCTCTGCCCGCATTGACTGGCTGGGATTTTTTCCCAGGTCCTAGAATGTAAGTTACAGGTCCTAAGTGACTTGCCTTCATCACTCCAGTTTCCTCACAGCTTCCTTTGACTTCATACTTTGTTTCAATAGCGCTGAACTAGTTTCTGTATTTTTCCTTTCAAGTTCGATGACTTTGTCATTTTGCTGATGCCTTTAACAATATCCTCTCCATAATGCCTACTCATCCTTCAAGGATAATCTCAGACAGCATATCTCCAGGATGGCATCCCTGATGATTTCAGACTGGATTACCTGAGAACTCCCATGTCCCCCTTGCATCGCTGGCTTGCTTACTGCACTGCATTGACAAGACATCCCCTTCTCCTGCCATCTAGGTGGTGAGCATCTTCAAGTCAGAGCTTCTCTGTCTTGCATCCCTAGAACTATGCTAAAATGTAGTGAAGGAGGCTGAGGAATGTGTGAGGAGTGTAGGAAGTGTGCTAAAATGTAGGAAGGAGGCTGAAAATGTGTGCTGAAGATGTTCAAGCAGGGATAGATCAGAGGCTTTCAACAGTGGTTGCATAGGGAAAACAACTAGGATCTTTTGAAATACAGATGCCAGTAACTCACCTCAGTCTACTGATGTCAGAAGCTTAGGAGGGGAGTCTGGGTGTTTAGGCATTTAAAACTCAGGTATCAATAATGTGGAGCTGGGGCTGGGAACCAGCTGGCTCCATGATCACTAGAAAATGATTTGGTAAGTGGTTTCCAGAGACAGGTAAGTACTGATGCTTAAGGCATCTTAATTCATGAAGTTCTATGACATGATTGCTAATATTATGTTCATTAATTTTTTCAAAATATTCTCCCCACACATTATTATAATGTTTTGTTTTGCACTCAGGTCACTTGGTTGATCAGCCAGGTACCAGAGTGTGGTCACCCTAAAACCTTAATGTTCTCGAAAGAATATCCTCCAAATGCAGACATTTGATTAAAAGATTGTGAGAAAATAGTCTCAAGGTGAGTTTTACATGCCTCATACATTCATGTAATGATATCAGAAAAGAAGTCTCAAGTGTAAAAACTTCCTGGTTCTCTCAAAATGCCATATTTGTAATATGCGAACCATTGCTTTCTGTAATGATCACAATGCAGAGCAATGAGCTTGCTTTCTTTTATAATATCTGGGCCTTCCATAAAAAAGGCAGTACCCATATTTTGACTCCAGATACTTTCATAATGAACAAGACTTGGTATAAGTTCTACATGGAATAAAAAAGGCTATTTTGCAATTATTAACACAAAAATTATTAACGTTTGTGGCAACAGTAAGTGGCTATAATTTTCCCATTCTGAATACTTTTTAAGAAAAGGAACAGTTAAAAATTAATATAAAAACAGTAAAAAATAAAAGAGAAAATAATTTTTAAATGGTCAGTCAAGTGTTAGGAGCAAAATACCCTGAAGTATTGCAATTTTAAAACTAATATTCAAACTCTGAATCTGTTTGATTAAAAAAAAGTTTAATGAGCTATAAAATAAATACACTTCCATTAAATATTAAATAAATTATTTACAACTTGAAAAAATACTTTTTATCTCCATGCATCTTTTTATGTACAGAAATTATTAGCATAAAAAAGTGACAATTGAAAGTTTAAAACCATCAGAACAAAAAGGTTCCATTTTCTTCACTGAAAGGAAGACCAATTCATCGTTTACGGTTGTGACTTTGCAGTGACTCTGACCAGATACCCTGTTAGAAAATAAAGTGTTAGAGAATAAGCTTAATTCCAACATAGTTTTAAGAAAATTTCAACAAAAAATCAGCAATCAGAATTTCTGTTAATTTTTTTCGAAATTGTCTTATGAAAAATGCTAAAAACTTTTCAGAGACAGAATATGACTTTAGCTTGAATCCCTATTTCATTTCTGCTTGAGTTATATGCCTACTTAGAAAACTACAAATGCTCACACCAGTTGCATAAATTTCTGCTTAATAAAAGAAAAAACAACAGTCATGAAAATTAGGTTTCCTAACTAAATCTACACAGTGAACATAACTAAAAAGAGATTAAGTGGCTCAGTATATTTATGATATGCAGTTAATTTAGGATAATTAGTACCAAGGGCATAATAATAGCAGCTACCAGTTAATAGGCAGCCACAAATGCCAGCACAGCATATTTCTTTTCCTAAAATCATTCTGGGACCTACACTGAGAAATCTTGATGGCACTAAATAACCAAAAATCTACCCTATTTATGTTGGTGGTCTTATCTTCATCACAATAAGCCAATACATTAAAATCTGATGTAATAAATACTGAGTATAACATTGCTATGAATAATGATTTATTTCATGAGTTATGGGACTATTTCTGTAACATAAACAGAGAAGAGCTGTTCTTCAGTCAAGGATAAGTAAAAGGCATTGTTTCCTTCTAAAACATTTAATAAGCCATTTCAAGAGATTCTCTACCTTGAATCATGAACATAATATCTGTGCCTAACCAAGATAAAATATCTGATTCAGTAGATTGAGCATTGGGAATAGGAATATACATATTTAACAAGTATTTTAAGTAACTCTCAAACCCACTGACAATAGAAAAATAGCACATAAGGAGGTGACATCTTAAATGTCTGAGGAGATGAAATTCTTCTGACTGACTAAGTGTAAACTTGATTTCTTTTCCTCTGTCTTCTGCTGGAAGTTTTCTTCATGAACTCCTTACTTTAGTTATCAATGACATATACCTCTCTTCATACTTTCTTACCTTCTACCTACAACATGCTAAACTTTCCCTTTTTATTTTGTGGTGCTAAGGATCAAACCCAGAGCCTTGTATCTGCTAAGTATAAGCAAGCATTCTACCACTGAATCACACCCTCCAACCCTACAGCTCTCCCTGTGGACAAAAATAAATACATGAATATAAAATATATAAATATATGTATTTTATATATGTATGTTATATGTATACATATATATATATTTACCAAGTTACTCTCAAATACATACCCCTCCCTATTTCTACTTCCTTTCTTTAAAAGGAGTACTTAATCTACTGTCCCCACTTCCTCAGCTTTTTTGGCAAGCACTCTACTCTGGCTCTCTACAGTGTGAGCTCACCCTGTCATTACAACCTTCTCTCCTCTAACACTCATTGGAGCCAGGCTGTTTTCTACAAGTTTCTAAAATGATCTGTTCCATCTCTCAGTATTTATTACCCATCCTCCTTTCCTTTCATAATTGCTTGTCCCAATCTCACCAGCCTTTAAGGCTTACTCTCAGTGCCATACTAAATACATAGCATTTCCTGCTCCCAAAATGCCTCCCACTAGATTCTCTCTTTCATTAGAAATTTTTCATACTCCATTGGTTCCTTTCTTGTGACACTTATGTGACTTCCCTTGGTATTCTGATTCTTTGCATTTTCCCCTGAACATTAAGTTCTTTGAGAACTCTCTCACATCTATATACCTTTTTAATACTGAGTAAGTACACAGCCCATTTGCAATACTGAACTCAATCTCATACTCAAAGAATAATACTTTAATATAGTCATTAGAGTATATCCATAATTAAGAACACATTCCTCATTTATCTTGAGATTAATAGAGCTGTATTTCTCAAAAATATAGCTATAATCTAAAATCAAGTTACAAGTCAAACCTGTATTATCTTCAGTTATGCTATAGAATGTGCATGTCCATTTTCTTGTTGAAGTTTCTTTTGTTCTTCTGCTTCTTCTTCAAATTCCCTGAAGTATCTTTTTCGAAGCCTTGAGAGAAAAAGACATTCTACTGTTACCAAAATCCCATCCATCTATATGTTGACTGAGGTTTTCCTGAGTACAGGGGATTCCTTCTCATGAGCTCTTATAGACAACTGAGCAGTATACTTCATGCTAAACAAAAGCTTAAACCCAACTGTAAAATACCACCAGTATTCTCTTTTAAGGGGACAGTTGCGTTATCTTTATATAAACACACTTCTGGAAAATAGAGGTTTAAATGTGTTTTCAAGATGTAAATTTTCAGAAGGTATGGAACATATCCAAATGCCTTTTTTTTTCCCTTGCAGAACTTAGCACAGCTGCCGAATGCACACTTGGAGGAGATGGTGGTACAATTTTATCATACATAAACTTGACATTTATACATATCAATTTAAATGATTAGAATTTTCAAAAACCAGCTTATAAAACACGCTGTTTTACTTATTTCTAATATAAACATTTCTTTCTGGTTTCATTCATTGCTACAAAAACTTAGTGGATTAAAAACTCTGGGGCACTATACAAGCACTTCAATTTCTAGTAGGTCTTTAATCAATCTACTAAACATTATTATCAAATTCATAAGTACTTTCATTGTGATATTTAAGGAAAAAGTTTACTTCAGTTATGGAAAACCCAGCAACTGTAGCTTAGGCTAGATGTTTGTTGTGTTTCATATACAAAAAGAATATGGGCTAAAAGGAGGAAAAGTGTGGCCTAGTTTTAAGAGTGCTAACATGATAGCTTTTCATATTTTTCTAAAGAATTATTATTAAATATTGCAAGTTGAACAATTAAAATTTTAATTATTGCAAAACGCCTTTCTTAACTAACCTTTTTTCCTTCTGTCCTCCTATGTCAAATAGTAATGGTTCATCTGAGGGTATCTTCCTAAACACATTTATATATCTGACTTGAGGTACTAGACAACCAGAATAAATTCCAGGGTGTGCGAAACAAATTCAAACTATACATCAAGCTTCATGTGCCTGATAAAACAGTTCTTTATGTGTCATTTTATCACTACCTGATCTGAATTTAAGATAATAGTAAACAATAGCAAAAGATAACCACTTGTTTCCTGGAGGGCAACAGTGGTAGATCCTGTACACAATCCAGCGAAAAGTAATTTACTAAGACCTAAAATTAGAATAATGAGTCCACTGCTTTTCCCAAGCTCTAGTGGCACATGAGTCATCACAGAGCCATTCATGCCCTCCCCCAGCTTCCCTCATTCAGTAACTTCTGTTTGATAGACAAAGCTGTTTTATGTACCCGTCATTGCCAGTTCTTAGACCAGGCCAGTACTAGCTTTCATTGGTCATGAAGTGAAGTACGTGATGTTGTTAGTGACAGAGGGAAGACACTGCTGGAGTGGAGCACTAATAGAATTGTTCTTGCTTCCTACACCATGCCATCTGGAGGCAATGTTTTGTTTTATATTACACTCTCACATTATTGTTATCTGACAATAACAAAATAGGCATAAACTGTGAATAAATTAGCACCATGCTATGAAACCATGAACTCAGGATTTTGCATTCTAAGACAAGCAGAGACATGTCTCTTCTGGGCTGCCAATTTGAAGTTCCTTGTGATTTTTAATACTAAGACAGTGTGTTTGATGCTATGAACCAGAACTTAAATATTTTCTGGGCAACATGCTTCATTTTAAAATATTCATAGAAGATACCAGCACTTTCTGAGATTCAGAAATAAATGTGAGAGAACTATGACATGCAATAAAACCATCCATTTTTAAGTTCAAAAAATTGCTAGTTCTGAAAAAGGATGTAATGTGTTGAGTTTCTATGATAGACAAAGTAATATAAATTCTGACTATATTCCTCAAAGATCATGTGCTACTAAAAAATAACTCATCCACAATATGATAGTAAGGTGTGTGACAGAAATATTGAAGAAAATTAACCTTATTAGGAATTTTTAAGCTGTACCATACTTACTGGACTGTAATAACAACAGCAACAGCTGTGAAGCTTGTAGCAGAGACAAAGGCAGCTATAGCTGCTAAGGCGACTTTTGAGAAATCTCTGTCACCCATGCTGTGAGTCTTCATGGACTTTTCTCCACACCGTTCACCAAAATAATCATGATGACATCTGCAAATAACCCACATTTAGAAATTACAATCACTAAAAACATCTTGTATATTTCCAGCTCACTTTCTAAGTCAAAAACAGCCATGAAATTCCAACATTTATGAAGTTATGCCATGTATTTGTATTTGAAAATCATGAGACATAGCATGCATTCTAGCTAGATATCCATTAGTATGAGAGCAAGTCAAGATTAGTTTGGGTGTGTTAGTCCAAAAAGACACACCTTGCTATTATTTATGCTTCTTTTATGACCAGCTGATGAGTTCAGTGACTTATACAGTTAATACATTCCACTATCATTTAACGCATTAGCAGCTTTTGGGGACTAGAAGACAAAGTGGCTAGAACAACTTGAAAAATTAGGTGAACAGTCAATTAATTATCTTTTCTAAAAAGAAACTTTTAAAAATACATATTGTAAAACAATGGTTTATACCAGGGAAAATATATTTTGAGGAAAAATATAGCCCACAAATCCAATCTGGCCATTCGCCAGTTTTTTACAACTCATAAGTTAAGAATGAGTTTCTAATCCTTTTAACTGGCTATATAAGTGCACACACAATCTCAGCCCACAAAACCTAAATACCTTCTACCTGATTCCTTAATAAAAAGGGTGCTGATCATTGGTTTGAACACTGGAAAAAAAATCAATGGTTTTGGGCAGCTAAGGATTTCAGATATGGTATAGAAAATACATAGTTCTCTGTAATTCTTTGAAACTTACTTGCATGTTACTGCCTCCAGGTTCTCTATATATTTGCATTCTCCATGAATGCAGAAATTTTGAAATTCTGCATCACATGGATTTTTCTTCTTTTTGTTTCTTCTACTTTTTCCATTTTTCCCTCCCTTTTTCTTTCTTTTTGGTTTATCTGAAGTCTTTTCACTTTCTGTCTTGTTTTTCTTGGGCTTAACTACCTGTTCAACTGAAAAAAGAAAATATTTCTTGACAACAGTCTCTCTCATCTTGAACATTACTTTAGATCCATGAGACAAAGAAATCATAGCAGTGAGAGCTCATTGGGATAACAGTCATGTTTATTTCATTATTTAACACAATACATACAATAAATGGGCAGAGAATATCTATGTTGTATGGCAACTAAAAATCTGAACACCTTAGTTATTTTATTTACACAACGTATTTTGAATTGATTTGTATTATTTTAACCTTTGGTATTTGTAGTAATAGTATGTATCTAAGAAAACCCATCAAATATTTTTAACATTTCTTGAATTTCTAATACATTCCAAGTTCTTGGCAATGAGTAATAGTTTACTTGAATCTAGATCATGACTGCATATACTGTTATACACATGACATAATGAGGAAACTGAAATTCAGTGAAGACAAGCAACTTGCCCTAGGATATGCAGCTAGAAAATGACTGTGCTGGGATGACAACGCTGTTATTTTTTCATAACACTATTCCTTCTCTTCGAAAAAGTCAATGCCATTGATTAAAATAGAATTTGGGGTTTATTTGCTCATTTTATTTACTCATGTTGGCCCTGTGCTCATTGTTATAGTTAGGAATTAATGGACACTACTGGAGGGTGCAAAAAACTGAGAATTATATATTAATCAATTTTTCCAGTTCATAGATTGCAACAGATCATAATTGATACCTTTCATGGTGCTCATTTCTGTGTTTGATCTACTTGAAAATAGCCCAGCATTATTTGTTAATTGATGCCTCAGACATTTAACTTCTCAAACCTACAGAAAGTTTGTGCAGGGTGTTAACTTTTATGGTAAAGTTGTAGAGAAGAATTTTCCATTTAGTGCTGTGTATTCTGTTATACTAATACCTGAACAGGTTTATATGATGAAGTATTTAGCAAACAGCCCAATGAAAAAAGAAAATACCATTTGTCATAAAGGTCACACAGCACCCATTACATGGAAAACATCAGAACCACAGTGAAGGTTAACAAGAGAATCAAAGACAGAACCTCTGTGATTAAGGAAATGATAAATCAATATTATGAATATTTGAGCAGGCTATTATAATAACATTAACAAAACTCAAATTAGGAGAAATGTCTAATAGGTAGTTATACAATTTTGATATTGAAATTTTCCTCTGACCCTAAAAAAGTACAAGTTAGAGTAAGTCTTCTAAGAGAAACATTTTAAATGAATATTACTCTACTTTATCAGATAGATTACAAATCACAGAAAGAGGCAAATAATAGTACCTATGCTAAAGTGTTGCAATAGACATTATACCCATAGACATTTAACTGAATGGCTTTCAAGAGGAGTTCAACCAATGATCTCACACTATTTCATAATGCATTGCAATATGAGCACTAGTTTTTAGCCCCACTAATAATGAACTTGGCTTTCTGATGTCTTAACAACTTAAAATATAGTTAAGAGACCAGTTGCTAGATACCTGGATGGTCTAATCTCATCCAACTCTAAGAACTGTAACTGAATCTTTTCTCTAGCCCAAGTTTAGAAGCAAGGGAGTAGAGTGGCCACTAAATCTTTGCCCACCTCCCACTTAAACCACTCTCTTTCCCTCCGGTACCATTTGTTCTCTCTTCTCCAGCTTTGGGAACCAGGTAGAGAAGAAGTCATGGAAACTATTCAGAAAAGAAGAGGCCTTAAAGAGCTCTGAAACTATCTTGCCCTGCTCCATATGGATGCTCCTTAGTACATTAGATCTGACTTATAGATGGCCTCTTCTTCCCTCAAACTCCAAAGTAATATGAGGGTACTGAAAACCATTTATCTCTTTCTTTGGTATTCATTTTAAGCAAAGGGTCTTTTTAAAAGATCAGATTACAGGAAAACTGAGTCATATTTTAACTAACAAGTGGAATTTGGAGTTAAATCATGATTTTAGCAATATAAAATTTATGCATACTTGTTCTTTATTATTTCTAGAAGGGATTATTGTCATTACCAATTTCTCAACACCTAGTATTTAAAGGTTAAAAGTCTAATTCCTCCTATCCCGTTTACTTCTTTCTGTTGCCTTGTGTTAAAATGTAGTTGTCTGGGGAAGGACGGGTTGGGGGAAGGGGATACAATAAGAAACAAAGCATATAGGAATGGTTAAGGTCTACTTCTGTCTCAGAATGGAGGTCATGTGGCACAATGTGAAGGAACATAACACCTGGAATAAAATGGAATGGGGTTCTAATTCTGGCTTAAGTGCTACCTGTGCATTCTTCGGCAACACAATTAATCTTTTCAACATCAGTTATTGCATCTGTAAAATGAGAATAATGATGCCTACTTAGTAAAGTTGTGAAGATTACATTTAAACATAAAATATGATTAATGCTCTATAAATATAGGATGTGAATCTATGTAGAACTTTCTGACTCAGTTTACCTAGAAAGTATGAAATTCACACTTTTCTGAAACAGTTTTGCTCATATAAATTCATATCCCTTCAGCTACATTTCCCCTTTATCCTCTACTTACCTCTGACTGAATCATCCACGATATAGCCAGATATTTGCAGTTCAGCATCATATTCTAAATAGTCATACTCAGTCCCTGAGGACAGTTCACTACCAGAAGGCATTTCAGTCACAGGGGAAATCTCACTTCCTGAGGACATCTCATTTCTTGAAACAACCTCAAGTCCATCAGCACTGTGGTTCCTGGAAAATGATTCCCCTTTCCCAGAGTAAGTGTCATTGAGATCCAATCCAACAGCATGATGGCCTGCAGGGGAAAGATTAAGGAAAGAAAAGATGAAGCAGAGTGCCTCTCTCTCACCAGCCAGCTATGTTAGGCAGAAATGTTTACCTTCTGATATCAAAGCAGTTATTGCACATGTGCTATTGTTTGTGATTGAGTCACTTACAAAAGCAACTTCACATATTGCCAAGAAGCAAACTCAGCTGTTCCCATTACAGAGCCTCTTTTATCCAGGGTTTTCTTTCCACAGAGAGTCTACATTAATCTCCACTTTTAAAAAAAGGTCAAATTAATGCAATGTAATCACTTAACAGATAATGTCTAAATATTCCCATCGCTTTGCATTCCAAATACATTTGTATTTGCTAAAATTCTATCCTGCCCCATCTTCATAGGTTCTACATAGTAAAATTAGATTTTCTTAACATATGCTCATATTTTTCAAAAATTAAGTATATATAAAATGTAAAAGCCAATGTAAAAAGTAGCCAATGTAAAATGTAAATTTGGTGGCTGATAATAATTATCATTGCCATTTTTCATTATTATTTTTATTTACATAGGAAAGAAACTTAAGGACTAGGTAAAATTTTGGGCCCAGAGTTTCAAGATCCTACTTTATCTTACTTTCTGCTTTAAATCTCAATAAAACAGCATCAGAGAAGTGATTTTTAATTTTTCCATGGGACATGAAAGTAAAAGGTGAAAATACAATCAACTAGACAGAAGGCACCAAACACTCCTGGGTCAGGAATTAACTACTCTGTTGAAACCTTTCTGAACCTTTATCTGTACAACCAAAGGTTAGGATCAAAAGATCTCTAAAGTCTCCATCAGCTGGACTGGAGTAAAAGTACAGGTATTCTTCAGGACACTCCTCCTGGCTTGGATGCTAGAGACACTTGTCTGGGTTTTCTCTCTTCCTCCAAGGGAGTAACCTTAGGGGTGATCACCTCCAGCGGGACAGATTTTGAGGCGCGAAGAGCGCTTTTTGGAGAAGCAGTAGCAAAATTCAAAAGGCGACTGATTCTGCCCGCCTTGGGGGAAGCGCCAGGCAGTTCAGAGCTAGCAGATCCTCACCTGAGCCGAGGATCAAGAACAACAGCACCACCGGCGCCTGCGGCAGCAGCGAAGTTCTCATTGGTCCCTCGGGACGGCGGCGTCTCGGTCTCTGGGGCAACTCAGACAGCAGCTACCGGCAGAACGAAGAAGCGGTGGAAAAGAGGGCACAAGAGCGAGTGTTCCCGTGTGTTCGCAAGCCCGGCCCGGCCCGGCCCGGCCCGGCTCCGGGTGATGGAAGCCGCCGGCGCTCTGGGCTCAACTCAGGATCTCCGGGTTGCCGCTCGCTCTCAGGCAGCAAGGTGTGCGAACATTCGGTAGGCGCCAGCGCACCTGCCGCTTTATAGGGCCGGGCGGGGAGGGAGCCACCGCCTGTGACGTCACGGCCGCGGCCGTGGGTGGAGGCGGGAGGCCGCCCCAGAAGTTACTACCCCAAAACCACACACCGATGCCGGGGCCCCACCTCCCTCGTGCGTAGAGAGCCGCTGGGAGGAAATAGAAAGTCAACCTCTAGGTGCAAGGAGAAAACAATATCCATATTCTAGAGTGGGAGTGGAGTTTGGGAGGTAGCACTGGACAGTCGAAATTTCCAAAGTTTCAAACTATCTGAAAAAAAACAAAAAAAACACTTTATATATTTTGGTTGATCTCAACAGCAGAAAAAGATTAAATAGAAAGGTTCCATGTTAAGATGTAAAAGTACTTCAAGACTAAGTAAGAATGACTAAGCAATGATAGCCTGTCTTTAGTGAGGATAAATGAAGTTCATTAAATGAGGAGAGTCTCCTAAAGGGAAGCTGCTTCAGGTATGATGGGCTTTTATCAATCAAGGGCCCTTTGCCACCCACTCTGAAATGGTCAGAATTTCAAACCACATCTCTCTCCATTTTTTTAGGTGGTCCAGGGCATGGCCAAAATTAATATTTTTTGACCTTTACTATGCACTTAAAGTTTTACCTATACCATCTCACTCAGTAACCTTGTTGGTAAAGTATCATCTTCCCGTTTCATAGGGACATAAAAGGCAGATTTTAAAAAGCAGAGAAGAAATTGACTCAGCTTGTAATGGCAAGTGCCAGGTAGATTTGATTCAAATTCATTTGGCCCTGAAATCAGCCTCTTGCCACTCTGATAAAGAAATTTAGGACTAAACTGATCTTTGAAAAGAGGATTTCTGAAGAGAACAATGCCTAGGAAGGATCTCTGCTGGTAACATTGTCATTTGGGCAAAGGGTAGTGCCAGAGGCTCTGCCCGGCTCAAATACCAAGATAAAAGAATCAGCTTCGACCACCCTTTTAGAACCCAGAAAGGCATTTAATCATAAGTAGATAAAATGTAGAGGAGGGAGGGAGCTGCTGAATTTAACTTTGATGTAGTGGCAGCTCCAAAACTGGATTTTTCCTGATTTAAGGAAGAGAAACAAGTTGCATTGTTCTCCCTCTTTAACTGTCTCCTTGACCTGGAGATACATATCTCTTCCCTGATTGTGCCAGTAAAACAGCCTTTTTAGGAATGTGGGTCACAGTGCCTCTTGTCCTAATTCTGAGAAACTTTTTAAAAGCTTACTGACCTTTCAGTGGTATATCATAGTGAGTAGGCTAAATAATGCCATATAGTTAGGATGAAATAAACAAGAGTCATGAATCATGTCTTCTTTTCTAGTCAACATTTGTTGAAAGTGCATTTTGTGTAAACCACCTGTTATATTGTTATGGGGGGTGGTTAAAGAGGGAGATTAAATAATAACCAGATGCCTATTTTTCAGGAGTTCGGTGGTGTGGGCCAGATAGTGCCTGTGGTTATCCTGGAAAGTTTTGGGAAAGATGGAGAGGCCCCCGGAAGACCTTCCCAACAGAAAATTCAGATGGAAAGAAGACCCAATATTGGGGTGTGACCAAGTACAGGAACTAAGGCTGGAAAGGTGGCACTGCCCATTCCAGGGTGAAGCAGGGGCCTGCACTGTCATCTTTTTTTGGTGGATGAGGCGATTGTGATTCAGAGATTGACTTGCCCAGGATTTCAAAAGGTGATGGTAGAGATTTTGCTTGGAACTCAGGCAGTTGGCCTATAATGTACTTTTTGTTTTTCTAGGTGTCATTTTTGTTCTGTTTTGTTGTGTCACTGTCCTTCCAATTTTCCTTTTTAAAAATGTATTTATTTTATTTTTTAATTGACAAATAAAAAATGTTTATAGTTATGGTATACAACATAAGGTCTTGAAATATGTTTACATTGGGGCTATATCCAGCTATTTGACATGTCGTACCTCCCATTTTCTTACTCTTCCTTCTTCATCAGAAATGGTTCACTTTCTATTTGAAGTGAAAGTGGGCTCTTAACGTTAGAAATTGCTTAGTCTTTCTCCCAATGGAAATTCAGAGAATGATAATATATATTTCTGTGGCACAGAACTTGGATCATGGGAGAGAATAGCTTAGAGCTTAATAGGAGCTTTAGAGTTGAATCAATTTAGGTTTTCATATCCAAATTTTACCACATACTAAATTACTCCGTATTTGAAAGACTCAATTTCTTCATCTGAAAATATGAACAAAGAAACATCTACTTGCTATTAAGCGGGTAGAATGAGATAAAATATGTAACAAATAGCACAGATCCTAGCATATGTTAAGTACTCAATAAATAACTACTATTATTAACTTTGATATTATGAAATTACACTATTGCAAGCACACTGAAGAACCAAGTGATTTTTATAAATGGAGATGCTCACAGAGCAAGTGAAATAATCCCCTTCACTAATCAAACCATGAGATTTGTACATACTTCACACTAACACTAACCATTTTGAACGTTTTATGATGCATCAAAGGGTAACATGGGGCATCATCATAGTCGCATCACAGTGTGTCACCAACTGATGTGTCATGGCATTCTGGAATATGTGCCTGACAGGAAACCAGCCTCATGTAAATGAAGGACTCTTTACATTCTGCATGCTGGCTTGAGACATAAAGAAAAAGTTTCAACAAATTTGAGTAGGAACTCTATCCTGATAAACAGATGGTTCCCTAACCTATGAGGCTAAGGGCAGCCTAAGGCAAATGCTCCTAACCTGCCACTCCTGTTGGTGCCTACTATCTGTATCCTAATATTTGAAATGCTGACTTAAAAAAAACCTCGCTTTGATTCTGCTAAAATACATGCTGTAACCAAAACTAGGGTTGTGTACTTATTCAGATAACCTTGGGTTTTTACAGACAGTGCCAAACTCTGAGTATTACAATATGATCATTTTTACCAGTCAACCCATGAACTTCCAGACCACAATTAAGAAATTCTCCAATCTATAGATAGTATTTCCTATATCATTAACAAATGCACTAATTCTATTTAGATGCTTATAATGTTCTACTTTTTGTCTTGGAATTTACCCACACTGAAGAATATATGATTTCTAGTTTCTTCAAGAAAAAGAGCCTTGCCGGGCACAGTGGCAAACAACTGTAATCCTGGTGGCTTGGGAAGCTGAGACAAGAGGATCAAAAATTCAGGCCAGCCTCAGCAACTTAGCAAGGCCCTAAGCAACTTAGTGAGACCCTTTCCTAAAATAAAAATAACAAGCGCTATGGATGAAGCTCAGTGGTTAAGCATCTCTGGGTTCAATTCCCAGTACACCCCTCAACCACCAGAAAAGCCTGAAATGAACTTGGTAGTTGAATATCTCAACACACAAAGCCAAATTATTTGCCCTTTACTACCTTTTAACATCATAGCTTTGGCAGGGCAAGGACTGGTAGATGTGACAGAGCAGCAGGTGATTTGATACAACAGAAATTAAGTAAACCCAGTATACAAATAATTGCATTTATGCAAAAGAAAAAGTGAATCTTCTAGGTAGTTCATTTTTTTCATCAAATTCATTTTGAGAACTAGGCACTATTCTGGGGAGAGAACTTTGAATAAATTATAATGTCTTTGTTTTTAAGGACTTTATATTCTATAAGGGAAAACAAGAAACAGGGAAATAATACATAAAATAAATTTAGATAGTGAAAAGTGCTAGAAAGGAAATAAAATATGTTAAATAGAGGGTTTGCAACGGTGTAGGGAGATGATGCAAAGTAAAACACAGTCCCTACACTTAGAAGTTTACATTTTGTCTTTAGAAGAGAACAATGGCAGGATAAAATGGAGAGTTGTAACTTACTGAATAAGTGTGGATGATCAGAGGTACAGACACACATGTGGGCAGGAAGAACAAGGGATGCCAAACACATATAAATCTTGAGTGGGCCTGAGATGTGGAGGGATAGGACACTTAATCCAGGAATTCATGTCATTTCTTTTGCACTCCTCTAAGCACTGCTAGGCAAAAGCTTTCTTTAGCTCTTCAAGGAATGGACTGAGGAGAATCACCTCAGAATGTTCTCAAAATATACTTTGCATTCTCCTCTCTTAATTCCACAGGTTTGGGGGCAGGTCCAGGCCTGTGTATTTTTTTAAAGAACTCTCAAGAAAATCCTCACATGCACTCTGAAGAAGAATTACTCTACTGGGGGATAAACAGGTGAAAAAAAAATCAAGGTTTCTACATTCAAGGAGATTCTAAACTGGCAGGGCTGCATGTTCATGTACATGGAAGTTTTGTTGGAAATGGGAAGAATGGAGAAATGAATTTCACAGGAAGCCTACACTGGATGAGGCAGCACATGAACTAAGTGAGGGGGAGACTTTTATCTCTAAAACACTCATGTTCAAATACTGTGTCTTTCAAAATAGGGAAAAACTCTACTGTGCCAAAAATACGTTTGAATAGATTTTTAAAACTCCACTTTGGATATATTTGTTCAAGAACTGATTTATCACATAAAAGCAATATATCTACACTAAATTATTATAAATCCTTGCTAATGTGATTCTGAATGTAAGACCACAAAACAGGGTGTCCACAATGCAACCATCATACGCTGAAATAGGAAGTATTCAAATTGTAGTAAGCCATTAATTATTCATTAATTTGTAATTTTAGAATAAGATTTGGCATTATTTCAAAAAAATAATATTATAAAGTCAGATGATTGAGGTGATCTGAGTCCAATGAAGATTTTTATGGGCTGGCTTACCAATGATAGTCATTAAATAATTATATCCTTGATTTTTAAAATTATTTCCCCCAGTCCTTTACATGCCTTTAAACTTTCTTTAATGCACTTCTACACTTTCCTTATTTTCTTACACTTTATTTTATATTTTATCACTTCATTTATCACTCAATCAAGAATTGCATGATGACCAGTTTTGCAGTTGCTAAACTCTTATTGAACTCTGGTTATTTAAAAACCAACAACAGATACACACCTCTAAGAATTACATAATACTATTATTAAGGACCAATATTTTATGCATTTTTAAGAGTTTAGATAATCTTTTAAAATACTTGTACATTTTTAGCAAACTTTTTATATTATATGCCAATTTCACTACATTGTTTTCCTTCCTTCCTTCGGCTTTGGTATCAGCATCCTCAGCCCTTTGTGTTTTTTTATTTTGATACAGTGTCTCACTAAGTTGCTGAGACTGGACTCAAACTTTCAATCCTCAGCCTCAGCCTCTAAGTCCCTGGGATTGTAGGCATGCACTACCACACCCGGTTGCATTTCACTGTGTTTTCTCCTGAACATAACAAGCTTTTGTTTCAGAGATCAATGAGAATGGCAGTTTTATAACATCATAAATGAAGACATTACTAATTTGTTGTATAGACCACTTCTGTGCAGTCTATTCTAGGCATGAACAGGTTAAACCACAGAGAAAATGGGCCTCATGTCTCATGCTTCCCAGAGCTTTCCAAATACTTGCGTGAAAATTACACGTCCAGAAGAAGAGCCAAGTATTTGCTAATATGAAAAAATACAGTCGTAGCCGGGCACGGTGGTGCAAGCCTGTAATCCCAACACTTAGGGAGGCTGAGACAGGAGAATCGCGAGTTCAAAGACAACCTCAGCAATGGCGAGGCGCTAAGCAACTCAGTGAGACCCTCCTGTCTCTACATAAAACACAAAATAGGACTGGGGATGTGGCTCAGTGGTCGAGTGCCCCTGAGTTCAATCTCCAGTACCAAAAAAAAAAAAAAAAGATACAGTCGTGTGAAACTCATAGAAAAGGAGAAATTCAGGTTATAAGTTTTATAAACATCGTGTGTCCTTCAGTGTTCTTCCTAAAATCAATAGTTTTATCTTGAACCTGTATTTCTGTTGACTCTAATAATTTTACCTTTTGTAGTAAATATAATTTCAATTGTGATTTCTTTCCTTTCAAAGAAATTTAAAAAGAAAACATTCCTTTTGGTCACCTCTCAAGATATCAAACCTTTTATCAGTGTATTTTTTAAAATCAAGTTGCTGAAAATTCTGGGAATCTTGTGCTCTACTTTTTGTGAATTTAAGGAAATATTTGATTTTTCAACAGTACCATTAGCCTGCACTAATCCTAATATGGTGATGGGGAGAGCGATATAAATGGTGGTGACAGGGAGAGTGAAATAAATGCCAGGCAACAATTTTAAAGGACTTTTTTTTTTGGTACTAGGGATTGAACTGAGGTGCACTCAACCACTGAGCCACATCTCCAGCCCTATTTTGTGTTTTATAAAGACAGGGTCTCACTGACTTTCTTAGCACCTCGCCGTTGCTGAGGCTGGCTTTGAACTCGGGATTTTCCTATCTCAGCCTCCCAATGTGCTGGGATTACAGGCGTGTGCAAAAGGACTTTTTTAAGAACTATAAATTTGTTGAAATCTTTCCATTTCAGAATGGTATTCAATAGAATTCTTATGTTCATTGAAATAGAAAAAAATAGAAACTTTGAAGACATATTTTGCTTAAAATTACATCTTTGGAAGAATTTATGTAGTTTGCACTTTAAAAGTTATTTTAACTGCCAGACAGCTTAAAGATATAATAACTTGCAAAAATTGCATGTCAAATTATCTGTTTCTAAATTTGCTCTGTTTAGGATCTTGGAAGATATTTCTGTACAGTGCAAAACCATAAAATATATTTCATTTTTATTCCCTTACAACAATGGTACTATGTGCACAAATTATTTCATTGGCATATTCCAGGGAAAAACTAAAAGTTTATTATTATTTCTGCATTCATAGATTTTGGAAAATCACACATAGAAAGGAGGATCACATCGAATACAACAGAGCTCACTGATGACCACATCATCTAGTATTGGGATCAACTGTGTATCTTAGAAAACCTAAAATAACAGTGGCTTAAAAGAGATAGACGCTTTTCTCTCTTATATAAAGGAAGTCTGAAAGTAAAAAGTACAGAAGTGGAGTGCTAGCTTGTACTCCATGAAAAATAAAAAGGACATTATAAAAGGAAGTCTACATCTTAAAAATACCCATTAATTTTAAGAGTAAAACAAGAAAATAAAGGAAGTTGTATGGACATATGTTTATTGTCCATAAAAAGTTTATGATACTTGTTACATAAAAAATTAAAAATGGCATAACTATTTACAAATAGGTATGTGCATATTATATGTAAATATGTGTGGAAATATGAATACCTAGAAGAATCTTGATAGATATATAAAAATATTAAAATATTTTTTGTTAAGGAATTGTTTTTCTCCTAACTTCTGTAGTACAAAAATCATGCATTACTTCTATTTTTTATGGTTAAAATCCAAAAATGTCCAAGAAGATAATCTCTCGAGTGAACTAGTTTGATGTGATTTCATAATGAATACATCAGGTTTACCAATAAGAATATCAGATTTGAGAGAAAATGATCTCTTGAGCCACCTGATGTTCCCCACCCTTTCTTACACTACTACATTCACTTTCACATGTGTGGTGTCCTTTCCCAAATAGACAGTACATGGTCAAGGGTGTAGGAGCTGAGTTTGAGACTACTGAATTTTAGTACAGCTCTCTTCCTCTTATCAACCAGGGTAAATTACTTAAGAGCTTTGTAGCTTTTATTTTCTCATCTCTAAAAAAAAGAGATGATGATAATCATGGTACCAAAATCACAAGACTCTTGTGATGTTTAAATGTGACATGGCATGTACAACACTGAGAACAGTGTCTGACATTTAATTACTACTCCAAATATAATAAGTATTTTTTATTACCATTAATATTGAGATCAGTGAAGAAAGCACTGTGGATTCCAGTGAAAATTTTTCTAATGCCCATTTGTAGAATAAGTAAATACTATCACACCTGACTTTATAACTTGAGAACCTCTGTTTATTGTGACAGATGTGCCTGTAAGTATTCAAAAACTTTGTTAGAATGATGAAGGCAGCAAGAGTGAGTCCTGTCATTCAGGCCTTATTTCAAGTATCTCACATCGCTGCCATTTCCTGAGCATTGCTTGTTTTTAAACATCTAAACTCTGTACAGAAGGATGTCTTTCTCACCATTCCTTTTTTAGTTCTGTAATGTGTTCTTACTGTGTGATATCACCATACCATTATTTCTATAAAATCAGGTAATTTCTGCTATGAATACTTTGCTTGGTAGCAAAATTTCTTTTTTTTGCCACAAACTTACCCAGCTGACACTCAAGCAGATGAGAGAGCTAGTTTTTTCATACTTGTACTGTACTGATTCATGTCATTAATTAGGCTTCAGACTTTATTTGGTATCCATTTTCATCTTTGCCCTTAGTAAAAAAAACTCTGACTTTTATGCAGACTGAAAATATGTCCTGCTAATATTAACATTTCCCAAAATTCTTTGGAGATAATGGGGACCATGTGACTACATAACTGCTAGTTAGGTCTGGTAAGCTGAAAGCAGAAGGGATGTGTAGATTTTCCTAAAAGGCTTCTTGACAGGAGTGGGTGAAGGTGAGAAACACAATGCTATCATCGAGCTTTCTGAAATATGGACACTTGGCTGAATCACCAAACATCATACTAGACCATCTACCGCCCCAGAACCTGAAGGGCTTGAATGGTGGAAAAATGAAGGGTCTGACTCTCCAATGGCACGCTAGCACTCCACTTCTGTACTTTTTAACCTTCAGACTTCCTTTATATAAGGGAGAAAAGTGTCTATCTTGTTTAAGCCACTGTTATTTTAGGTTTTCTAATATATGCAGTTGATCCCAGTACTAGATGATGTGGTAATCAGTGAGCTCTGTTGTATTTGATGTGATACTCCTTTCTATGTCGATTTCCTCTAGGTAACGACCACCAGAATAAAGCTGAACAAGTTTCAGCAAGGGAAAATATACATCACAGGGACCCATGAGTGTTTCTTAAAGAGTGCACTGCAGAAGGTGTACAGGATTTGAGTTTTTGTTAGATGACTTGAGGAGAATTTAAGGAAGTGAGGCTTTGCTCAAGTGAACTCTGTCAGGAAGATGGCATAATGCTATGATTGGATAGCTTAAGAAATCTATAGAAAGAAAGGAAAAAGTCTAAAGCTATAATTATTAAAGAATGAGCAGTCACCTATATTTTTTAGGACAGTGAGAATGTTTGGCTAGGGTTGGATCTTAGACAATGTTCATATTTTATCTTTGTTCAGACATAATCTTGCTTTTGCTTTTGTCCATCATGGTGGTGCATGATGTTACTATTCTGTGAAATTGTTTTATGTTCAACAGAAGAACATAAAGGACCTTAGCGGTACTGCCAATCAAGCTTCCGGATTCAGGAGGTGGCTTTTATTTTTTTGCTCCTCACCTGTTACAGTGTCAGTGTAGTGTTAAGAGCTCAATTAATGTTGAATGAATTGAATAAATTCACAAGTGTTTAATAAACAATCCAAAAACATTGAGTTATTGTTTTTATTTTATAGTTATGGAGGTCATATTTGAGTGGATTTACATAATTTTTTAATAAAATACATTTTTACATAAGAAAACCATGTAGTAATAAGGTTAATGGGAATGTCAAAGCCAAGTGAAAGAGATATTTGGAGAGATACTGAGAATGACAGTTAGCTCTATCCCACCTGGATAATTGATAAGAAAAGAAGCAGTGATCTGTTCATCACCCTTACTTCCTAGCCCAGTTTTAAATATATTGGATATTCTCAGTAAATAATATCACTTATCATTGTATGCAGGTCTTGGGATAGGAACGGCAATCCATTAAGTATTTCCTATGCTAAAAAATAATGTTGATGTTCAGACTATTTGTTTGAGTTTGCACTTTCTTTACAATAAGAGTTCCTATGAGTGAAAACAGTCTCTTTAAATTGTAAATATTTCCACATAATTTAGTTGACATTTATTGAGGGTTTATGCTCTAAACATTTTACCTCTAGATTTCACCTCTTAGGATTCTCATGAAACCCTATAAAGTAATTATTTCCATCCCCATATAACAGAAGAGGAAATCAAGAGTGCAAATAATTTGCTGGAAGTCACACATTTGCTCCAGAGAAGTAGGCTTCCAACTTAGCTTTCTTTGACCCAAAGCTCATACATTTAATCATACACACACACACACACACACACACACACAAACACAATAGACATATACCAGGTACACAGTAAGCAGTCCAAAGTGTCTTTAAAATGGAAATAAACAGCTTGATAAGCTGAAATGCTGTTGATACCATAGGACAAAAGAAAATGAAATACATTGACCTTTGAGTTTATGAATAATAGAACAAATACATGAAATATTACTAAAAGGCCATACTTGCTCTCAGGCCTATATGGCACTGATGTTTTAATAAAACTGAAGGGCCAATGCAACGATCAGTAGGAAGATTTAGGAAGACTAAGGCTGACTGTCAACACATTATAAGAAGGGTCTTCTCTGATCCAAGGAAGTTGGTAGCTGACACATCACTATGAAAGAGGTAAGTATATCCATCTCACCCAGTCTGTGCCATGGCAACTTTCTGGTTAGAATCTGGCTTCTCTATTTGTCCATAGATAGTGCAGGCTAGACAAATTATTGGATTTAGGCATATTAGCAGTCATAATTCTCACTATAAATTACTAAATTAGGCTTCTGGATTTCTGCCTTACTCTGAAAGTTTGATTCAGCTGCCTCTGATAGCTTTACCCTCCACAAATGGCCATGATGATATTCCGATCCTACTCTTCATTCATCCATTAATTCATGAAGTATTTATCCAGCACTGGTATATCCCAGGTACTCACAGACTGTGGGAATGTGAAAATGAATAGGACAATTCCTTTAAATAGTTTACAGTGAAGAAATACAAACCAGAATGTTGACTGACAGTCAGATGATAGTTAAGTGATCTTGCATCTAAGTTTAGTGGACCTGGCAGAAGGGAGGATGCCAGCCTTCCAGGCAAAGGGAACAAAACTTGTGAAGGTCCACATTTAATTAGAAATTTAGTTAGCTGTTGACAAAGCTCTATCTGTTAGCTGGCTGGGCCTGTCAGCTTCCTTACAAAGTTATAATGGAACATATCTCCCTCTGCAGACAGATCTGATGTCTCATCCTTTATAACTAAAAACACTCTACTACTTCATAACCTCCTTTCTTTATCTCAGGCCACATGAACAGATAGCAAACCAAAGTCCATGCAGTCAGTGGTGCTCCTCTGGGCTTCATGCTTTGTGACATCATCTTACTTTGTTTCCTCATATTTTGAGAAAGACAAGTTGCCTACCAAGAACTATTGCCATTCTAGTCCTATTTGACATGAGTCATTTTGGAGCTCTTAACATCGAGTACCCTTCATGCATTTAAGAGTTCTCAATATGTGTGCTGTGAGCATGACACACAACCCAGGGATTTGGACTCCGTTGTTGGAAGTTTCTGATATTAGTCTGTAGCAGTCTATTCAAGGAATCAAGGAGTGATTTCCCCAGTGCAAGCTGAAGAGAACATTCTTAAAGATTTTAATATGAAAATAACTGAAGCATGAAAAGTGCAAATGACAGTATAGAATAAAAACAATTAGAGATCTTGGGAGTAAGGACAGCATATCTCGTACATGAAAGCTTACATGTGTCGTCTAATGTGGGCCCACTTTTCAGTTTATACAGGGGAGGTCAGTGTGGAACAAGCTAACCAGAGTGTGATTGAGAGGGAAGACTTCGACATCTCCTCCATCAGCGACATGTTGCCTTTAGTGATGTATTTTTATGACATTTTCCCCTTAGCTTCTTATGTAGTTTGCATTTTGAATTTGTAAAAGATAAAATGTTAGAAAATATAAAAATTTTTTAAAAACTTTCATTTAAGTGAGCCTCATTAATTTCATTTAGGATGCCACTGAGAAGCACCAAGTTTTATTTTCATTTTATTATTAAATTTTCAAAGTAATTATTGGGCATAATTAAATCAAAAGAAATCAGGAGTAAAATTTGTATTCAACAACTTGCAAAGGCCTTCTGCCTGTACTGTCCCTCTCTCAAGCCATTGCCTCTGTGTAATCACTGGTATCCACTTGTTTCTGGTTCTTCTAATGGTTATTATTTCAACTTTATATCACCCAGTGCCAGCTTTCTTCCTGACTTTATCCATTTTACACACCATTTCATTCCCCTGTGAAGAAAAAATAATTTAATACCTAACAGTATCTCCCAAATCCATTTAATTCCCAATTTTTTGTGAGTTAGATTATAAATTCTATTTTTCTTTATTCAGTTGTCTTTATGACCTTAAACAACATATTTCCAACACTGTTGTGGATTTATTGACTTTACTGAGAGAATATCATCTTCTTCCAAATAAAAAATTGAGACAAATGCATTTTGTTCTTTATTTTGTTATTTTTACCCTTCACTTCCTAATATCCTTCCAATGGTTATTTTTGTACATAAATATTAGCCTATTTTATAACTTTGACATTCTATTGTTATAATTAGCCTTATATATGCTTTTTCATATAGTTGACTTGAAAATTAATAGCATTTACAGCATTGTAGAATGAAGCAAAATACTAAAGTTGTAGAGAGATAAATGTCACTTAAATGTTGCTGTTCAAGGAAGAATCTTCCTAACACGTTCTGTATGTCAGTGTATCTCCAGTTATTTTCTGTCTAGTTTGCTTTACTTCTTGTGGGTCATAGTCAGCTGCTACTGTTTCTTGTTCCAGGTGTCATTCTTTCTCCCTTTTAGTGTTCTTTCCCTAGAGTATCCCCTCCAAACTTTTTAACATGGGGCATGCCAGCTGTCATTTGAGTTGCTGTCCATCTTATATCATCTTCGCTTTCTTTTGCATTCAATTGCAAGTTTGTCTGGGTATCTAATTCCAGCTTCAGATTAATTCCACTCAGAACCTCCTTGCCTTCTTGTCTTCTAATGTTCAGTATTGCTGCTGAGAATTCTGCCACCTTAAATCTGTCTTATGCTCTTTGAGGATGCCTTCTATTTACCTTCTATTTTGAATGCTTTTAGGATTTTTCTCTTAAGGCATATGGTTATGGATTTTAGATATTTTTAAAATCTAGGATATCTGTTCTCTTTTCTAACATGAGTTATTATCACATTCAGTTTTAAGTAAGCTTAACTTTTTCAGTTGTAAAAACTAAGTGAAATTTGAGAGCAATGAATAAAAAAGCTAAATATTATAGACAATGAAACACTGTGCAGAACTGAAAAGCTTGATGCATCTTTAAATGAGAAGATGCTATGATGAAATTTTTTCATTTTTATTATCCAATATTCTACACAAACAAATCCATATTTACATGAAGTAATTATACCAAGGAAATAATTTTTTAGCAATTACTTGGGTATTGAATCTCCTGTCTCAATACATTGGTTGTTAACCAGTATGATGTTAGGAAATCATTTGAAATCAATTCTTAATCAGATGCAATTTTCGCCCAAATAGTTGTTATTTAAACCACTACCCATTGCACTTACTGTTTTCTCCTACATGTTTATTAGTGCATTTTATCACAGAGCTTTAGCTGACTTCAGAAAGAACTCAGCACGAGGAGGAACTATGTGGGATACAAAGAAAGAGCCAGACTCGGCTTTCTATAAACATACCTTGTCCGCTGTCTGAGTCATAGCCATTTTGTTGACTGTTTACTTTTTCTGTTGTCAGCACTATAGAGCTAACACCAGCGACTTGGAAGTGAGCTGTGAGCTATTCTTAGTTTATTACAACCAGCTTTTGATAAGTTAGGGACTAATTACGTACTCTGTGGATTGGTTTCTTATCCTTACTGTGGCCTGGGATGTGGCCTTGTGCTGGAGCATTAGACCATTTAACACCAGAACTTTTATACCAGTGTCAAAGTGTGGACAAGGGGAAAGAGAAAAGACATTATTAGGATGCCCAGTGGAAAATTTACTTAAGTCAGGTTAAAAGATTTGACCAGTCTATGGGTGGACATAGAATTCTGTCACTCTTTGATGGCTTTTAACTATTGAGAATCTTTGATATTATCAGAGAGGAAGCTGAAACTTTGGGGGAATCTGTTGAGAAAAATGGTTACTAATAAAGAAAAAGATGTCTTGATTCCTGATGGAAAGAATCTATATTAGGACTGTGCTCATTATTTTTCTTTAATACATTTATCTGAAACAACAGGAAAATGAAATACTTGTTTAATAATGAAATACTTGTTGAAATACTCAGCAATGCTAAGTAGTATGAGCATTATCAAGTAGCAGGTAAGAGCCTAACTTCTGGAATGACAGGGTCTGGATGTGATCTTGCCTTTTCTACTTATTCTAAAGACGACTTTAATTTTATCTAAAATAGCAGAGGAAAATAAAATGCTTGATTACTTCACTTTACCTGTCTGCAAATGGATGGTTATTATGCCATCCATTTGGTGGAGATTCTAAAAAATAACCCATATAAAACATTGTGCTTGGTTGATTATAAGTATTCATATACAATTTTTTTTCTTGGATTTTTCCCCATCTTTTTGCCCAGAACATTTTTCCCACTATTTTAGAGAACTTTCTGGCAGTTTTTTAAATAAAGATAAACATATCTAACTTATAACCCAGCCATTCTACTCCTAGGTATTTACTGAGGAGCATGTATAAGGCTGTTCATGGCAGTCTTGTTCATAATTGCTTCAAACTATAAACAAATCAAATGTCTATCAACAGAAAAATAGGTAAATTTTGGTAAATTTACATATTGGAATACTATTTAGCAAGAAATAAAAACAATATATGCAGGGTTGGGGGAGTAGCTCAGTGGTGGAGCACTTACCTTCCAAGCTCAAAGGCCTGGATTCAATCCTCAGTGCCATACACAACAAATGCTATAGGCAATAACACGGATGAATTTCAAAAGCATTTTATTAAGCCAAAGCAACCAGACATAAAAAGTAAACTGCTATATATTTTTTCAATATATAAGGTCCAAGAATAGGTAAAATGAATCTGTAGAAGAAATTTTAAAAAATGACTGTTCTGGGGGCAGGGGAAAGGAGCACCTCATTGGAAAGGGGACTGAACAGCTTTCTGAGGGAATAAAATTATTTTATATCTGATTTGGGGTAGTGGTACGTGTGTGTATTGTCTATGTCAAAATTTTTCAAATTTAGGTTGGGAATCCAATGATAAGAATCCAGAATAAGGATAGAGGAAGGGCAAAAATTCAGGGTCTCAATAGGATGAACAAGATAAATGCCTACTTACTGGAACTGTCTGGGTTTATAGTTACCATAATCAAGGAGGGATAGAGGAGGCCATAATCAGAGAAGGACCCGCAGCAAACATGGCTTTATGGGGAACCTCCATATGGATGACTGATGACTCTAAATTTCTTCAGCCACACTAGAAACACAAGCTGGAACAGGAGTGGGACTTTTGTGGAAAGTGGAGGTGTGAGCCAAGAGCCAGTCTTTTACACTGGGACTTGAAATGTGTGTCCCACATCTGTAAGGAGCCCGCTACCCTCGAGGGCCCTACCCAATTTAAGCACAGGGCAATCCTGTTCACTCTCTTCTTTTCTTGAAGGCTGAGCTGGGTCAATGGGATCTCTCATCTACTTCTGTCTAGTTTTTTGTTTAAAATGAAGTTTTGCCACTGACTTGTCTCTTCCTATATCATCTCCTCCACACTCACAACCCAGCTTCTCCTTTGCTTTACTTAATGATGTACTTATTTCCTGTAAAAGTTATAGCAAAAAAAAAAATTGCCAGAAAGGAAAGTCATTCAGCCAAGACCAGCAAGAGCAAACTGGAGGTCATTAACTGTGGGAAAGGAGAGCGAGATCTGAGGTAAGAGAAAAATCCCAGCTGTAGATTGATAGTGAGCCAGATATTTCGGTATAAGATGTAAACAGAGGAAAGGTGGCTCTCTGCTTAGCTTCATTTTCTTCAACAGGAGATGTAGATAGTTACAAAAAATAGGCCCTCAAAGAAACATACACACACACACACACCAGTCAAAATCCTGGTGCCCAGAGCCTTAATGTATTTATTTTCTTCCTTCTGTCCTTTGTTTTCTTCCTTCCTTCTTCTCTCCCACTTTCTTCTCCTCCCTTTCCTTTTTCTTCCTTCCTTCCTCCCTTCCTTCTTCTGACTCTTCCTCCCTCCACACACACCCCTTTCCTTCCTCTTCTTCTCTCCCTTTTCCTCTTCACAGTGATGTTGGCAGCTTAAGTCAAGATCACAAAGGAGCCACGCACAGTGGCACACACCTGTAATCCCAGTGGCTCTGAAGTCTGAGGTAAGAGGATCGTGAGTTCAATTCATCTTTAGCAAAGGTGAGGCACTAAGCAACTCAGTGAGACGCTGTCTCTAAATAAAACACAAAATAGGGCTGGGGATGTGGCTCAGTGGTCGATTGCCCCTGAGTTCAATCCCCAGCACCACCCCCCCACAAAAAAATCACAGTAGAAATGACATCTGAGGGAGAGAAGCTTGTTGACAAGGACGCAGAAGAAATTTGCCCCTATATTTCAAGCAATTCTGCTATTGCTACGAACCATCATGTTTAAATGCTGTATGAAATGTGTGTAAGGGTGGGAGAGGGGCCAGTACAGTCGGCTCCCTTCTTGCACAGCATCTCTCTTCTAGAGCCTCGTGATACAGCAGAAACCATTAGCTTTGGAATCACAACCAGTTTTAATTTTAAGTTGTGTGATCTGGGACAAGCTACTTATGACCCCCCCTTTTTTTTCCCAGTGCCCTTCTCTGCTAAATGATCTGATCATAGACAGTGCTTTATAGGAGTCTTATGGGGTGTTTCAAGAACAGTGATTGCACATGACTCTCCTGTGCCGCACCTTCAACAGCACATACCTACCGGCTCTCCTCCACACAGCCATTGTTTTTCTTATTTTAAGGAAGCATGATGAATTAAGATGGCTCTTGGTGATACAAATAAAAACACTTTATTTTTATAACACAACGCACAAAGTGTTTTCATGTGCATAATAAAGTAAGAGCCGCTAGGGAAGAGAAATGGTAAGCAAATGAAAGAGATCCCTTTCAGTACCAATTTATCTTCTAAGTTTCAGCTCATCTAAGTTTCAGCTCAATATGCAAATTATATGCATCCCAAATTTCCTGCTTTTTTTTTGCCTAACCTTTCAAGTGACAGTTTAGATAATTGCAACATATGAACTTTATTTATTACTTTCTTTTTTTAAAAAATTTTTTTAGTTGTTGATGGATTTTTATTATATTCATTTATTATTTATATGTGGTGCTGAGGATCGAACCCAGTGCCTCACGCATGCTAGGCAAGCATTCTACCACTGAGCTACAGCCCCAGCTCTATTACTTTCAATAAAATTATTTTATACAAATATTTTCAATAAAATTATTCTTATGAAGCCAGAGTTTACATCACTTTTGCCTCATTTATTCATTAATGTGATTTTTATTGAGCACCTACTATATGCCAGGAGCTTTTATAGATGAGGATGAGCTATAAAATAGACATGGTCAGTGTTCTCATTACATCAAAGGCACACAGGCAATAAAAAAGCAAATAGAGACAATAATCTCAAATGGTAAGCGTGCTTGTGTGAGAATTTTAACCATATAGAATTATTTGATCTGTGAAGAAGGTAGAGTTACAAACATGTCTGGCTACCCTGTCCTAAATGAGAATGAACTAAAATCCTTCCAGTGTCCAAGTTAAGAGTTAATGGTCACCTTATATCCAAAAGAGAGCCAGGTTCCTAGGTCCTCAGAAGAAACTTGGTGAATCATTTAATATAATGAGTTTTATTAAATTTTGTTCCTTGTTCCTGCCACTTGTGGAAGTCTCCAGAAGAGTGCAGGGATAGAGGGTTTTGTTCCCATACCTTCTGCTTTCATGCCACCTCCACTTCCTTGCCCACTCTCTACTGAGGCAACTGTGACATCCTGCGTGGATAAGGAAATGACGTTCGTCTTCTACACCCACTTGGGCATACTTGGATGCTATTGGCCCCAGTTGTTTTTCTCTCATCCCTACCCCCATCTTTTGTCCTGCTCACCTAGTATGAGAACATGGAAACTCATTCCGGAAAATGTGACCTAAGTGGTCCCCAAAGGTAACTTTGCTTTTCAAAACCTGGGTGATCTTATTTTAGGTAATTTTTTTCCCTGCATTATATTAAACTGTCTTCAGGGTGGTTTTTTTGTTTTTTTGTTTTGGCAACAATATAAAGTTTATAGATTTTTTTTTCTATTTCAAGGACCTGTTTTCTCATAGAAGTAGATAATACCAGAAAATGGCCATTATGTTTCCCAGTGACCATATCAGTGCCTTGTCTCTAGTGCTGAAAGTGGGGCACTAATTACCTGGGATGGCCCAGAAGCCTTCTCTTCTACCCGTGTCCCTATTTTAGCAAACAGAAAAGGTAAAAATATTTACTTGTACATGATGCTGAGCATGCAGGAATAACTCCTTCCCTTAAAAGCATTCTTCAGAGAACTCTTCTCAGCAACAAGATGCACAGTACATTTAAAATAAATTTGATTCAGTTACAAATGTTAAGGATATCACACAAAGGGAATTAAACTGGCTGGATGCATCATGAACTAGGGATAAAATAAACAGCTTGAAAAGGATGTGATGTCACTCATCTCTTTAGGAAAGCATTTCTCTGTCTTAGAGTTAGAGCTCCAGGCAGAGGAAATGGGAAGGCGGAGAAAACCTGGACTAATTCCAGAGGAGAAGATGGGTCATGGAGAATGAATGAGTCAACTGGCATCAGAGGGCGTGTGGTGAGGGGCCAGGGAAGAGGAAAGAAAGGAAGCCATGGAGCTTTGAACCCCCTCACTCCCACACTCATGCTCACCCACCAGGCTCTTGGGGACAGAAACAGTGCTTAGTGTCCTGAGAGAGTAACAGTGTACCGCAAGCACCAAATCACTGCCAGAAACTGGCTTGGCTCTGGAGGAGAGTCTGACACACCAAAGTTAAGGAGGTGATGAAAGCAGAAGAATCACAGGGATAGAAGAGCATTGTCCATTGTCAGTGTTTAGGTCTTCAGTTTAGAAAGGATGGGAGGGCAGTGAGACATCTCTTTTTAAAGAGAAGAAATGCAAAGGAAGTTGGTAAATTTTAATTGAAAGCCAAAAAAAAAGTGACTTGACATAATTCTAAAACACAATCTTAATTAGCTGCTTGAAGTTCTGTCTGTATCATCTGTGTGAAGCATTTTAATTTCCCAGGGAACACAAATGGGAGAAGGACTCCTGTCTCTGTTAATATCCACTTCTGCACCTCCAGCCCCTAGCATACACACCTGAGGTTCACCTGTCTTTATCATCCTTGTTCATCAGACTTACATCCCCAACACTAAAAATTCTTTGAATTTACATAACATTTGTTATTCCAACGACCTTAAAATACTTTAAGGGATTATTATTTTTTTTTACTTAATGCTTATGCTCTTCAAATTCAACAAATGAAAACATCATGTGAGTTTATATATGATATAATTAAATATTGGGTACCCACATCAAATGAGTAAATGAACAAGATGAAAAGATGATTGAAGTATTCCTCAAATTAGTATCTATCTATTTGACACTGCTCCTTCTGAAGCAAAACAAATGTGTTTGGAAATAAAATGGAAATACTTTGATTTCCTCACTACACACCCACAACCCCCAGAGTAATTTATTACACCATAAACCAGGTTATGTTACTACAACACCAGGAGTCTTTTCTATAGGAGGAAACAACTTCCTCATAGTTAAAGCTCCTTCATGGTTTGTTCTCTGCCTACCTGTCCAGATTAGGGTAGTCACCATGGTTTACGCCCTCAAAAGTATTTTTTAATATTCAGTTAGGTGGTCATTTGATTCCAACCTCACTTTCTTTGTCCCTATGTTCTTTCACTTGACCTTAGCTACACTGGCTATCTCTAAGTTTCAGGAAGCAGTTAAACTCTCTTATGTCTTTGGGTCTCTGCCAAAGACATCCCTCCTGTCTGAAGTATGTTTCTCCCTCTTTTCATCCAATTAGCCTGTAGGCACCTTTCAGGTCTGCAGAAACTCACTTCTGCACACCCTGGTATAAATCTGTAAGCCTCTTTCATTACTCTTCATTGCATATATGATAATTTTCAATCCTCTTACTATGATTTGGATGTAGTTTTTCTCCCAAAGGTTCATGTGCTGTAGGTACAGTGTGGTTGTGTAGAGGAAGTGTCATCTTTAAGATGGGCCTTAGTCTGAGGTAGTTAGGTCATTGGGGATACTACTATCAGAAGAGATTAGCGCTGGTCTTTCAGAGTGAGTTCATTCTTGCAAGAGGGGGTTATTAAGTGAGGCCACCCTTGCATTTGGCCCTTTCTGCATGTGGCTGTTTTCCTTTCCTGTTCTCCACCATTTCATGATACAGTCAACAGAGTGCTCATCAGAGGCCCAACAGATGGGGTTGCTCAATCTTGAACTTTCCACCTCTCAAACTGTGCTTTAAATAAAACCCTTTTCTTTATAAAGTACTCACTCAGGTATTTTGTTATAACAATAGAAAATAAACTAAAATACCTGTATTTATATATGTGTTTGTTTCTTTAATATTTCTCTTTTCCACAAGACTTTGAGGCAAGGAGAAAATTGGAATTCGGCTGATTCTCACTACTATGGTCTACAGGTTCCTATGTATTTGTTTCGTTCACCATAGACACACAGTGCCTTCCTACTACTTTCCCTGGAACATAGTAGGCACTCATTACATTTATTCAATAAATGAGAAAATGACTAAGCAAGCCCTCATGGAATCAGTTTTCCTGAATCCAATTAATCCAGTCTCTGTTGAACCCCGTTCTGTGTAAGGCATCTACATAATGGCTCAAACCCCAGCACCATTAGCATCAGCTACAGCTGGATAAAAGGCTAAATCTCAGATCCAAATGTACTGATTCATAATCTGCTGTTTAACAAGATACACAGGAAGTTCCAATTACATTTCCAATTAGAGTCTAATTGTTCTTCATGCACATTTATATAATAAGCCTGAAAAAAAAAACAACAAAGAAACTAAATGACTACTCACATTCTTTTCACTTTTAAGCAGATTTCATGACTGACCAAATAGGCTAATTGCTATTTATAAAGGAATGAAAAATGTTGGGAATTTATCAACTATTCTAAACTTCTTAAATGTGATCCCTAGTCTTTCTTTTAGATATGGCAAAAGAGATAATTCTGTTAATCATAAAATTTTTGATTTCCCATCTTAGTATATTATTCTAATCCAAGTAATAATAGTCAGATTTGGATCCTAATCTAAAATAAACATAAAGGCATACAGAATGTTGAAATTTTATAATGGTTTTTAAAGAATTATAAATTTTCCCACTTAAAAAATTTATGATTAAATGTACAATCATAGTGATACATAATAAGCTCATTCATGTTAGTGATTCACCCATCATTTATGCATGTCTTCAAAAATCCAGTGGACTTTCACACAAAAAGAATTTTTGCCTTTCACTTACTTCAACAATCAGTTTCCTGTTAATCAAGATTGTAAAACGTCACCTGAGGTTTACTTTAGAATAACTGATGACAACTTAGGAGGACCCAGGCCAATATCCGAAATGCCAGAGTCAACCAAATGAACTTTGATTCAAAGCAAATAATGTTACAAATTCCCTAGCTGATCTGGCATTCTCATTGACTTGGGAACTGTCTTTATGAGCCTGAAGGCCATAAGGAGGGCAGAGAGAGCAAGTTCAGGGTACATGCCAAGGCATGCCTAAGCTCAGCACTCAACAAGCCAAGTAACTGCCAAATCAAAACCTTGCATATTAGGCAGATCTCCATATATAAGGTCATCCCCCTGCTCATTAAAATTTTGGACCCATGGTATTAAGAAAATAAGGAAGACACTAATTTAACTTTTAATGCCCCAAACCCAAGACCTAACGGCCATCTATGGATTACAAAGTTGAGTATTCAGTTGCACTATCTATTAATGAAATAGGATGATTTAGCTTATTTCTGTTAGATTTTAAAATGACCCATGGATAGTAAATAAAAACTACATCTCGGGGCTGGGGTTATGGCGCAGTAGTAGCGTGCTCGCCTAGCACGCGTGAGGCACTGGGTTTGATCCTCAGCACTACATAAAAATAAAATAAAGATATTCTGTCCACCTACAACTAAAAAATAAGTATTTAAAAAAAAAACTACATCTCAATAAACAGGTATTCAGGGCATCCCAAGTAGGCTTCAGGAAGGAAATAGAGGATTAAGGGGGCTCTGACATTGCACAGTGTTGAGGTTAAGGCTTTGGAGTCAACAGAACTGGATGCAAATTCTTGCTCCCATAATGAGCAGTGAGCCTCATGTACAAATAAATAATTATTACTTTCTCAGAAGGGTTTTAAACTACTAAGTCAAATACTTGGATAAAGCATGAGAGCTATTATTAACAATAAAATTAGGACAACTGAATGAATGAAACTATTTTAAAAACCCACTAAGCTTTCTGGGGACTTCAAAATTACTCACATTGGTATAAAATAGCTATCATAACAGTCTTTTACCAGGAGTTAACTTTGGACAGTTATCTCACTCAGTCAATGTATCTTCTTTATAATAAATATAATTTATTATTATATAGCACAAATTACTATGGATATAAAAAGAATAGAAAGACCTGTGGAGTGGAACTTAAAATTTAGTAGAGAAAGTTACCATGAATTGGTTATATGAATTGTTATAAATATTATGGAAGAAAATTGTAGAATTCTCAGCAAACATGTCAAGGAGAACTAATCTAAATATCAAGATCAGCAAGTGCTTCTAAGAAAAGGGCGTATTTCAGTTGAGATTTAAATATTGAGTAGAAGTTTGCCAGGGCAGGAGTAGGGAGCAGTCCAGGTAGAGGTTGGTGTAGATGCAGCCTTGAGTCTGACACAGTGGACTTGACCAATCAGGCAAAGATCAAAGGGAGGAGCTCAGGTGAAGCTGAACCACACAGAGCTCCAAAATCTTCTACCCTGTAAGCCAACAGGTAGCCTTTGATAAGTTTTAAAAAGAGATGAATGATGTGACCTCATCACCTGGCTCAGTGTGCAGGATGAATTAAAATGTGCCCATAGTAGAAGCAAGGAATCTACTTTTCAGGAGGTGTCTTGAATTATGGCAACATAAGTTTACCGTTAGTGCATTCTGTAGGTAACATAGCCGGAGTGTGGGGCAAGTAGGGTTTCACAAGCTCACGTTTCACTTTCCTTTTGTATCATTTTAAAAGATATCCTTGCTGGGAGATTAACAACTGTGTATGTTGGCTCATTTACCTCTAACAGATATTTATTAAGACTTTTTGTGTGCCTGTTACCATCTTCTCAGCACTGGGAATACGGCAATGAACCAAACATACCCACAGACATTGCTCTTATTCTAGTACATTCTAGTATGGGATAAAATTAAATAAGTAAGTAAATATATAAGATACCTATGAAGAAAAATAAATGCCAACAAGACAGTCAAGGAAAGTGGTATAATTTTAGAGTAGTCAAGGAAGAGCTCTCAAGTAACATGATTTTTGAACAGAAATAAATATGTCTTTTGGGACTGGGGTTGTAGCTCAGTGGTGGAATGCTTGCCTAGCATGTGTGAGGCACTGGGTTCGATCCTCAGCACCACATATAAATAATAAATGAATAAAATAAAGATCCATCAACAACCAAACAAAAATATTTTTTAAAAAAGAAAGAAATATGTCTTTTAAAGTCTGGAGAGTATTTTCAATCAAAGGAACATAAGAAAGTGTAAAGGTCCTGGGATCAGCATTGTACTTAATATATTCAAAAAATATCCTGAAATTTTGGTCAGACTTAATGTGATTCCAGCATCATCACAATCATCACCATCTTCCTTGTCATTATCCTTACCAGCAGCAGCAGCATCATTATTACCACCACCACTATCATTACCATCATCACCATCAACATTACCACCATTGTGTAATTTTCAAAAAGTTTCTTAGTGGCTCCATAGGACTTGCCATTGATTTAGCTTCATGAGGTAGTCATTTGCTAGACAGAAGTCTTTATTTATTTTTTGGTACTAGGGATTGAACCCAGGGTGCTTAAACACTGAGCCACATCCCCAGTCCAGTTTTGTTTTATTTATTTATTTATTTATTTATTTATTTATCTATTCGTTTAATTTATTTATTTATTTTTTTGAGACAGGGTTTTGCTAATTTGCTTAGGGCCTTTCTAAATTGCTGAGGCTGGCTTTGAAATTGTGATCCTCCTGCTTCAGCCTCCCAAGCCACTGGGATTATAGGTGTGCACAACTGTGGCCAGAAGGCACTAAATCTTTAAGTACCACCATATTTTTTAATATTTTGTCATTAAAAATTGAGAAAAATAAATCATTTTAAGGTAGATCATTTTGGTCTTTAGAGTAAGAAAAATCAACTGAGACACTAGTAAAACTTCCCATTCCTCCATTAAGAGTTTGACTCATTGGGGCTAGGGTTATGGCGCAGTGGTAGCGTGCTCGCCTAGCATGCGGGAGGCACTGAGTTCGATCCTCAGCACCACATAAAAATAAAATAAAGCTATTGTGTCCACCTACAACTAAAAAATAAATATTTAAAAAAAAAGAGTTTGACTCATTGGATATGGAGTGGGGCCCAGGAATTCACCTGTGTAACAACACCAGAAGTGATTTATTGTTAATGCATGCATGAATATTATCTTGGTTCCATGTTAAATACAGAGAGCTTTCAGAATAGAATCTCTAAAATTGAAAGTACAATGTTAATAGCTACACTTTGAAAAACACCCTTTTAAAGGGATTGAGTTTGTGATCACTTCCACCATTGCACATCTATTCTGGAACTACGTAACAGGGATCTAAAATATTATTCTCCAAATGGCCAGAGTCATCATCAAGTCAAGGGACCCAACCTTAAAAAGAAAATGTCTAATACCTCGAAATTGATGCAGAAGTGAAACCAATGAGTTCATACCACTTCTTGACGTATAAGACTGATGATGTAATCCTTTTTTTTTTTTTTTTTACCAATTAACCTTATTTTTTAATTGGCCTCCATGACAAATATTGTTCTCCTAATGAAAGTTTTTGTTTTTGTTTTTCTTTTTGGTACTGGGAATTGAACCCAAAGATGCTCTACCTTTGAGCTACATCCCAAGGCCTTTTTTAAAAAATTATGAGACAGGTCTGAGGCTGGCCTTGAACTTACAATCCTCCTGCCTCAGCTTCCCGAGTTGCTAGGATTACAGGTGTGCAACCACTGTACCCAGTTCTCTACTAATGCAACTTCAGGGGAATTCCTCAAACAGATATAATTTATAAGAAGTCTGGTATTTGACATTCCTAGATAACAATGCTATGATTAATTAAGAATATACCAAATATTACATAAATATTATTTTTAAGTATTAGAGTATATAAATATGCTTAGTCTTTAAATAATTCTTAACAATATTTAATATTGTAGTGTTGTAATGATTAATAATAACTATCCTTGTACTAGAAGTTTTCAGAAGTGCCAAGTAACAAAGAATTCTGATTAATAAAATGCTGGGTAATATAGAACTAACATAACTGTATTCTTTCCTTCAAATTCTAATATTTGCAACAAAGAAATACTGTTCTTTCAGTGTTCTTTACCCTCATATCAAGTATCAATTGACATTTTTATCTTAACAACTTTTGGTAATTAAATTCCCCTCTTTCTGCATGCCAAGCTGATTATATCCTGTTAGTCAGTTTCTAATCTTTAAAAGTAGCTACTGGATCATCATCCTGTTCTAACTCAGAAAAAGAAAGTGATACCTAATATGGGTCAGCTGTTTGAATATATGGGCTTTTTTTTTCTTCCTTAGTAATTAGCTCTTTTATTACCTCATTCAAAGGAATAATAAGGCACCGGACAATGTCTACTGTTTTGGAGAAAAATAAACCTAAGATTAGCATTTGTAGAAGCATAGCAAGGTATATTAACAAACAAAACATTAATTTTAGATCAGACTCTGAGATTCTGACCTTAGTAATTTGACTAGATGATTTGCCATGTTAAATTTCGTCAAGGTGCTTTTTAAAATAATTATGGTTATTATGATAAATAACTTTAGTTAGAAGTTAAACTTGAAAGTAGACTAATATTTTTCAATCCATGTAAATCACTTTTATATTTGGACTCAAAACTCAAAATAACTCTCCCTCTCATCTCCACCCTGGGTCTCAGCATAATGTAAATTCTTTAATCAGTTGGTTGCCCTGAATATTATCTTGGTTCCATGCTAAATACAGAGAGCTTTCAGAATAGAATCTCTGCCATTGCCCCAGTAGTGCTGCTAGAACTCCTAAAAGATGTTTGATCACAAAATCCCCAAAAATTGAATTCTAAAATTGAAAGTACAATGTTAATAGCTATGAGCAAATTTATTTTTTGCCAAACCTCATTCAGTCTGTTCCACAGTTTAGGCACCAGTGAATCGTGATGTGACTCTAAGCCAGGGGGATTCATGATTTTTCTTGTTGTCCTTTCCAAAGCAGTACTGGAATCAAAAGGGCCAGTGAAACTGATTTACAAGTCTCTGGTCCTCACATCATGGTATAATCGCCATCAGCCTCTCTGAGATGCCTCATTTTCCTTGAAATAGAACAGCAAACCTCATTTGGTCTTTACTTAAAAGGATGATGTAAGATCAGACACCAGAGCAGGTTGGAGGAGGGCAAAAGTCTGAATAGGCAGCAGACTTTTAAGACTGGCCTTAGCCACTTCTTCAATTTCCCATAACCTAAGGGGAAGCTGCCCTCTTCTCCTTAGAGTTGCCAAAGGGCCATGATGACACATGTAATTTTATTTTAATCGGTTTTTAAATTCCTTCTCATGCTGCTGACACATCTCAGTATATCTCTACTGAAATATTCCAAGTGTAAATCAACAGTACAAATAGAAGACTCAAGTATAGTCCTTCCAATGTGGAAATTAAACCTAGATTATATGGTAACCTGAAACACTTGCAACATCTGCCAAGATTTCAGCTTTCTGGTCTAAGCACTGCTAATAAATTCCTTTGATTGTGGCATTTAAGTCCCTTGGATGAGAAAGCTCAAAGTAATCGGAAGTCATTCATTTAAAATGATAGAAGGATTGCAACAATTCCAGGCAGGCTGATTCTTGATTGCATGTTACCAGGGGGAAGGCATAGGCTGCTTGTACTTTTTGGCTCATGCCAGCCTGGGAGCTCTGCTAAGGCATGTCAGTACTGATGTGAGGTGTGGAGTCATCCTGGAAATCGAGATCTCAGTATGTCACTCATTTCCTGGAACATAAACTACTTGAAAACAAGGATTTGTGAGCATCAGGTTTACTGTATCTGGAGAGCTGAGGGCAGAAAGTGGCATAGAAGAGATGCTCAGCAGAATTCATTAAAACAAATTGAATTATTCCAGAGGAATTGATGGAACATTTTTTAAGTTAAAACATTTGTTGAACACTCTGCAGAACACAGAGAGAAATAAGATTCAGAAATAAATCTTCAGGAACTTTTAGTTTATTAGAGAAATTCAATATTTGTTAAAATCGCCAGTAGATACAAAGTAGAAGATTGTAGGCGACATTCCAGAGGTATCTGGGATTTTTTTTCTCATTTTTTTCATATAATCATACCAATTATTCATCATGATACAATGCTTTGGAAAACACTGAAATAAAGTAAATGTGAGAGATTATTGAAGTTATAAAGAGCTCATTTTTTTTTTTTTCTCAAGAGACCCAGGGTTGGAGCCATTGCTTCAGGCAGCTTCTTTCTGGATTCCTACAGATCTCTGAACAGAAGATGCAAGAAGTCTACAATGTCACCATCGTGGCCTGGCTGCACACTAGGATCACCTGCAGAGCTTTTAAAACTCCTGGATGAGCAGACCACTCTCCATATCATTATATCTGAATCTCAGGTTGGAGTCTTGGTATGCCTATTTTACAAATTTCATTAAGCGATTCCATTAGATGAGGCTATTTCTCCCAGCTCTCTCACATACAAACATCATAAGGCTCTTCTTTTTTTTTTTTTTTTTTA
>CM053408.1:68884515-68944572 GCA_028644305.1 Xerus rutilus
GTAAATGCCATGATTTTATTTTCTTTTATTGCTGAATAATATTCCATTGTGTATATGTACCACAGTTTCTTTATCCATTCATCTATTGAAGGGCATCTGGGTTGCTTCCATAGTTTTGCAATTGTGAGCTGTGCTGCTATAAACATTGAGGTGACTGCTTTATTGTAGTGAGCTTTTTTTAAATCTTTAGGGTATAGGCTCCAAGCAAATATACGTTTTTCTCCAAAATAGATCACATACTATGCCACAAAGCAAATCTTAGTAAATACAAAAAAATAGATATACTACCCTGCATTCTATCTGACCATAATGGACTGAAACATAAGGCTCTTCTTAACACCCAGTTTCACTCCAAGAAGTCTGGATTAAATCTCTAAAGTTCAATAGTAACATCAGAAAGGACTGATATGCACAAGGTTGAGTGATAACCTTACACTCAATAAATAAATAATACATCTAATTGTGAAGAAAATATGGCAAAAAGAGTCATCTGTTTTTGTCAATGATTACTGTCGTCTTGTGGCAGCTAAGTAATAACCAGTTTAACACACTACTGTGTTGGATTGACTTTCCCAGTTGTAGTTTTTTATAAGGATGATCAGGAAGAGTTTCTATCCCTGAACTTTTAATGGGTTGGGCCAGAGCAGACAAGAAGATTGTCCTGAAATTTTTGGCCCCATGAGCTGTCACGATCACTCTTAGTCATTCCTCTTCAGTGGAAAAGCCCAGGCATGAATAGCGTGCAAATGTGTGTGATCGTCTCAGCACAGTGTCATCACCTGTACAAACCACCCTCTGGGAAGGACGTTTATTTACTCCATATAAATCTCACATGGATTAAAGAAAACATTGTGTTATGTCCACCAACATCTGTTTGTATATACTTCTATTGTGCAATCCGTGATACAGTTTGGAAATTTCTTGGGAGTATCACTTTCTCAGAACTATGGATATAAATGGGTTGTTCTGATGCATTCCGTTAACTGCTTATAAAAAGAAAGTACTATAAAATTGAAGTTTTATTGAAAAATTCAGCTCCCTCTCATCAAAGACAAAATTATCAATTTCAAGTTGTTTTAAAAATCTAAGTAATGGTAAGCTAGAATTACGACTTGAGAAAGTATTACAACTTGGGGACAAAAGCTTAGATGAAGAGAAGATTGAACAAAGGTTAAAGAAATGTTCCAGGAAGACTAGTAATTTTGAATGATGTAGGCAGGAATTCTGGTGCTTTTGGAGAAAATAATTGACTCATTCCCTCTCTACACATTCAGTTCATTTTATTTATATCACTTCATATAACATTTTCCTAAGCCTTTAAACAATGTCATGTTTCCATTTAAATGAATCACATAAATGGTATCCTCGGGCAGTTAATTTTGCTAGAATTTTTTTTTAAGCTTAGCTCTATCTAGACAAAGTCTGAATGGGATCCAAAATAAATTGTCATTCATGGATGCTTTTCTTCAACTTCCTTGCACATCCTTTAGTTAACCACAGCTTCAAATATGAATTCCACTGGTATCTTCTCAGTGACATATTCCAAATCAGACTGATGAAAATGATGGACAGAGTGTAGCTCAGTGATAGAGCACGGGCTTAGCATGTGTAATGCCTTGGGTTCAATGCCCAGCATTAAATAAATCAATAGAGACTAAGAAAAATTTAAGACGCAGGGTTCTGGTCCACCTGGTAAGCTCTGACTTCCCTTAATAGCGCCTCCCTTGTTTGTTTGTTTGTTTGTTTTGGTAGAAGGAAAGGCTACTCAAATGTATCAAATACTCATTGGATATGTTATCCATGTAATTCTCACCACAATCATGGAATTAGTTACACTAATCTTAAAGAGTAGAAAATTTAAAATATAATAACTAAAATTATACAATAAAGCATTTCATGAGTTAGTTTTTTAGATGTCAATATGCAATTTGCAAAACAATCTACTTCTGTATTTTAGACTATTTAGCTGCATTCTGGTAATCCCATGCCTATTAAGTTACTTGGAAGCTAAGTGAATTATAGGGATTGCCCAAAACAACATCAGCAGCAACAATAAAATCACACATATTAAAACAAAGAAAATTTATGGAATACTAGACAAAACTTCAAAGCCTAAATGTAACATCAAACATTCTTGGATAAAGGGATAAAAGCAAAGTGTCTTATAGTCCACTATCTGGAACTTGGAAGAGCTAACTTGCCCACAGATTTCATTTCTCTTGGTTTGCTCCTCTTCCATCCCCACGAGTCTCCTACCCACTCAACACATCCCCACACTGCCAACACTGGGTACAAATCAGCGCCTTGCTAATTGACAAAACTAGCAATGCAAACCCTTTCATCTTCAGCTGAAGTCTGTCTGGGAGACAGGGAAGGGAGTAAAGAGATTAAAATCGAGTCCCCTAATGCTGAGCAGTGGCTCCAGTAAAGGGTGTCTGGTGAGGGACGACACTGTTGTTGTTGGTGTCAGACATAATCCAAAATCTTTAATATGGCCATAAGGTGCTGCCTGAGCTGGCCCTGCCCACCTCACCAGTCTGATCTCCCACTTCCACTCCTTCCAATGGAGAATGACCATCCAGGGTTAGTTACCTGCAAGACTTCCAATGTGGCCTGTTCTTTTCCATCTCAGAATCTTTGCTCTAATCCCTTCTTTTGCCTGGATAGGAAACCCCTCTGTTCTCAAGCCTTCCACCTAACTAAAATGCCCTAAGGCTCACTTTAAACATTTTAGCCTTGGAGACACTTCCTTGATTCCCTGAGTCGTTTAGGTACCTCTGGTCTATACCACCCCAGTACTGTGATCCCTGTGGTCTATGCTACCCTAATACTGTGATTTCTCTTTCATAGCATTTAATAGCTTCGGGATTTCTTATTTAAAAGCTATCTCCCTAATGATAATGATAAGTATAACTAACACTTGCTTAACATCAGTAACATCAATTTCCTGAGGGACTTACTGTTATTATTCTCATTTAGAGATGGATTTATTGAGAATTAATGATATTGAATAAGTTGCCCAGAGAGACAGTAGGTAGTAAATCTGGGAGTTCAACCTGGGCACTTTGATTGCAAAGCCATACCCTGGACCGTGTTAATTGCTACTTGAACTGGACCTGGCTGTCTTATTGTCCAATCTAGTCTTCATACCTCACATAATGTCAGGTGCATCATGAAACACATATATATTTGTTGAATGTATGAATATTTGAGAAAGTAAAATTAAAATAAAAAATCCCTGATAGCTGACAACTAGGTCATGGTGTTTCCCACTAAACATAGATTATACTCACAGGAAACTAAGAAGAGACAGAGAGGGCCATCCCATGGCCAGGACAGAACATGACAAAAATAAAGAACTTCCCAATTATGCGTGAACACAGAGACAAGGATTCAACACAGCCACAAAAATAACCAAAGGTACTCTTCTCCCAGCTGATGTGAGTGACTGCTATTTCTTTACTGAAGGCATCTGAGCCTCTAAGCTTCTAACCTTCCTTCTGCCTCTTAAAATTTTTTGAGATCATTATTGAATTGGCCATGCTTTCTGACAGAACTCAATCTAGAACAAAATCTTACTTCCTTAAAGTTTCCTAAAGTCATCCAGCGCAGTTCCAGACACTTTAACCATTTCTTTTTAACTCCCTTTCCCCAAAAGTACCTGCACTGGGTGTTTTCCTTTGCTGCTATAGCAACAGAGCCAATAAACATCACTTTGTTTGAGCCTGTGTGTGTTCCCAATGGACTTTTACTGCTGGGCATTGATACAGCAAATGAGTACTTATTTAACAAAGTTGTGGTTAAGTGAATTTAACCTCAGACTCCTACCCATTAATATTCTTATTAGTAGTTTTTGCTGTATGCTAAACAGAATTAGTAGTTTTTAATGTATGCTAAACAGAATTATCTTAGTCCTGACCAGTTCAATAAGATATTAATGGATTTAGTTTACCATGTGAACTTGGTCATCTTTTAACCAACTTATCTTGAGAACTGACCTGAAAAAAATCTGTTCCTGGTCATGTTGTTTTTTGGGAAAGCGTCATTAATTACCAGAAAGAGAAAAATTGAATACAGAAAAGAATGATATGGCTACCTTGCTTTATAACAATAGAGGAATTTTTTTCTTCTCTTTGCGTTTTCCAAATTTTATGTTTACTTTCAAAATAAAAGCAAACAAATCTTGTCAAAGTGATTTTGTGCTGTTCTATTACTCATTGGGAGAGTGAAGAGGAAAATTGGGACTTACTGGCTATGGTAAATTTTGATTTAATATTTTTAATTTTTATTTAATAATTTTTTCATTCTGAAAGTATTATTTAAAAGGTCTCATGACATCTTAGAAAATGATTCATTGAACATTCAGATTTCTCTGCTAATCACTGAAGAACTATGCATTGTTCTTGGCCTAGCCAAGGGAAGTGAGAGTCTATGGCCCATGGATGCAAATTTTTAAAATAATTGATTTTAAAAATAATTGATTTAAGATGGATGGAGGGAAAATATTTTATCCCTTTTCATACTCATTTTCATATTAGTTCTTTTTGTAAAAATATGTTTATTATAAAAATTTGCAAGACAAGTAAATGACTTTTTACAAAATTCATATTTTTATAATCCAGAGGAAATCAATGAAAGCCTTATTTTTTCTTATCCCCCCTTCACTATTTCTCAACAAGAGGATCACACTAAATAGTTTTTACAGCAGCATGGAGGTATACCACCAGATCTCTCATCAAGAAAGAACCTGTCAATCAACTGTGAGGAGTGAGAGAGCCACAATCTTTAGCTACAGGCTCTTTTTTTTTTTTTTTTTTTTTTTTTTTTTTTTTTTTTATAGATGGACACAATGTCTTTATTTTATTGGTTTGTATGTGGTGCTGAGGATCGAACCCAGGTCCTCACGCATGCGAGGCAAGCGCTCTACCGCTGAGCTACAATCCCAGCCCAAGCTACAGCCTCTTTGAAATTGGCCACAGTGTTGGAGAGTGCTCAGCTCTCCACGTTCTACAAAGGCCCCCCAGCACATGACTGAGCATGGCAGCGAGGACTGGGGGTGGCACTTTCTACCCAAAGCAGGGTCCTCTGCAAGCCATCTCTGTGCCAGCACTCTTACAGGCCATGACTTTCTCAGGGCCATAGCCTGTCTCCTCTTACTCAATTCTTCTTTCCTCTTTCCTCCTACAGGTGTCAGAGCTACAATGCTAAATCTGTTCTCACCACTGCTGCCCTTATTCTTTCTCTTTGGTCTTTCGCAGACATCATGCCCAAATTATTTGCCCCCCAGACAACTCACTAACACAGTTTATATCTTAATTTTTTTATTCAACATTAAGCAGCGAGCATTCCCCAAAGTCATTAAACTATTTACATGAGCATTATTTTCATTTTGTAGATTCATTATTCATTATTTGTATTCATTATTTTCATTTTGTAGATTCATTATTTGTAGATTCATTATTCATTCAAAGTTGGATGTTTCCACCTTCTTGTCATTATAAATAATATAATAATAAGCATAATTATTCATTATGTTTATATTTATATTTACATGGCTGGGCATAGTAGTACATACCTATAATCCCAGCAACTTGGGAGGCTAAGGCAAGAAGATTACAAGTTTGAGGTCAGCCTCAGCAAATTAGTGAGGCCCTCGGCAACTTAGTGAGACACTGTCTTAAAATAAAAAAAAACAAAAACAGAAAGGTCTAGGGATGTAGCTCATTGGTAAAGTGCCCCTGGGTTCAATCTCCAGTACCAAAATCATAAAAACAAAAATAAAGAACAAATCCTTTACATGAATTTCAGAATATTTCTTCAGCTTGGATTCCTAATGACAATTACCAGCTGAATATTCATGCTATGTTTTATGAGACAGATTTTCAAAAGTCAGTATCAACTTATATTCTAAGTGGAAATTTATTCCTTATTCACTGAAAGTTTATGTGGTACCTAAGCTTGTGCTCTTAAAATTAGGATTTTGAGTAATATCTTTATAGACAATTTCACATTTTTGATTTCTGGTCCCTCCAGCTCAATTTTTTCTGACTTTTCACAGACTACTGTGCTTCCTCTTCCCATGCCTGGACTGCAGCTTCTAAAACAGAAGCAGCAACCGTCCCCTACCAACATGGCCCTGAGTCTTCTCTATTCACATGAGATGACAGCAAGCCACAAGAGGTGAGGATACTCTACTGCCTTCTGCCGCTATACTGATGCCAAGAGACCATATGTCCCATTAAAAGGAAGTGCTTCAGCCACCAGCTTTCCATGATGTCACCTCCCACTGTTTATGCAAGCTATGGGGAAGTTGTGCATATCCCTGCTTTCTATTGCCCAGTGTGTCTGACAAAAGTTAGGAATGCATTGCTAAAACTTATTAGACATCACAAACACGAGAGCACAGCTGGTTTAATTATATGAGAGAAAATGCAATCATGCCAGATGTAATTTAGAAGTAACTAGAAGTGATTTGAACAAGTGATTTAAATTTATAATTTTTTGCAATTAAGCACCAATTGCACGGAACTATATTCTTTTGAAATACTATTAGCAGATGGCACTTATTAGGCATTCAGTATCCATCAGGTAATGCTCTAGGCATTTTGAATGTATTAATTCATTAAATCCTTACAGTAACCCTATCAGGTATAATCCCTACCAAGATGAAGAAATATCAATACAAAGGTGTTAACATGGCATACTCTAGATTAAGGAGCAGACTCTAGGTTCCTGAGCATTGGCTGCATCTTAGTCTGGATTGTAACGTAAATATGAAAGTCTCCTTCTTTTTAATTTATGAATAGAGGTAGAAGCAGCATTCATAAGTTCATAGTGATAAAAATAAATAAAGCTTTAGAAAAAGTTTCTTCCTCACAATAGACTGCCAAATAATAAAATTCAAAATCTCATTAGTGAATGTTAAAAACCAGTGGGTTAGATCTTGACAAGAAACAGCATATTTACAGAGTCCAAAGATACTTCCCATAAACTAGTTATTAATTATGAGAAAAAATAATAACTTTCTAGTTGAGCTACCTAGCATATTTCATCTTAACCAAGTAATCAAAATTAATATCCCAATATTTTGATAGACCAGTAGTTAAGGTTTATAATATAATTACTGTAAGAGACATGCTATTATTTCTAGTATGTTTCTTGCAAAGCAGCATAACCTGAATTTAATAAAATGTAGGACCTTTCAGAAAAGAGCTGTGCTGTGATCTTGACATTTGTCAAGATCAAGATGAAGAAATACAAAGAAATGCTGAGGAACTGTTCTTGATTAAAGGAAATTAAAGAGACTTGACAGTTAAATGCAATCTACGATCCTGAATTGGATTCTGGATGAGAAAAAAGAAATAATTATGAAGGACAGTGTTAGCACAATTGTTGACATTTTAGTGGAATGAGTATTAGAATACGTATTCAGTTTCTGCTAACTCTTCTGGTTTTAGAAATTTGACTATGGTTATGTGAGAATACCCTTTTTCTTAGGAAATAAACACTGAAATATTCAAAGGCAGAGATACATGCTATCTGGAAATATTTTTAGATTGTTTAAAGACAGAAGGAATGATGAAGCAAGAGGGCTTAAAAGCTCATAATGTCACCAATGGGGATTCAAGGATGTCCAAAGAGAGGAGGACCTCAACTTGGAACTAACCAAGTGCTTGCCACTCATCACAGAAAGAATAAGCGAGGCACAGGCAAAGATTTACTTGAAAACAGCAAGGAAATTCACTCAAAGAGAGTGCAGGAGACCCTCACCTTTCAGAAAAAAGAAGATGAATGATGTGCCCAAGGTTTGAGCTCTCTTGTTTTATATATATACATATATATTTTATTTATTTATTTAAATAATATATTATATATATTATTTTTGTGGATGAAGGGGTGGGATTCTAAGCAGGTGAGTCATTGCTAGATTCTGCTGATTTGGAAAATTTTACAAAATTTCTTGGAGATCAAGTCTCATGGAGACCACTCTCTACTTAAAAGTCAGAATGTTCATCGCTGGTCAAACAGTCTAGCCATTAATTCTTGAGGGTACATTGTGAAAGTTCTTCAAGTGGGAGACATTTTAATTAATAAAATGTCTCATTTTTATGAGCATACGTTGAATGTTCTGATTGTCTTTAACTATAAAATTAAGCTCCACAAACTTGTCATGGGTTTTTCAAAGGTCTCCATTTACTGACAGTTTCTCCCCGTGGGCACCTTTTAGTTTACCTATCACAAAAGGGTAACTGGTGATTAAATCACTTGCCAGGTCTCCTATCAGTATTCATAGACATTTAAAATTTTTTCATCTATATTTTTAAAAGGTAATTGCTGAGAATTATATCGAAAGCAAATTTTACGTATTCTTAGCTTTGGTCCAGTAATTTCACTTTTGGACACTTGTTCTAAGAAAATAATCATGACAGGTACATGATTTTGTTACAAATGTATTCACCAAAACTTATGTACAACTATGGAAAACTGCAAACTTTTGCATCTAGTAATATAGCATTGTTTTAGGATCATGTTGTCATTAAAATGCTATTGAACAATAGTATCTCATTGCTAAGTGATAAAAACAAGATAGAAAATGATGCATCAACAATGACTTCATTTCTGTATATATATATATATATATATGTATATACACATATATATGCATGTAAACATATCCACAATCAGGCACACAGGAAAGGCTGCAAAACTAGAAATTGAAATGTTAATAGTGGTAACTTTAAGGCATAAAGGAAAAAAAATAAACTTTAAGCTTATTTTTATTTGGCAGGAATTTAAAACTTAGTTAAGTCAAACACTAAAACAAAAACTTCTACAAACAAATACTTTCCTGGAGATTAGAGTATGCCTTTTTAAAAAAAATGGCAGAAGTAGCCATAAATTTTTATGAGACCCTCAGTTTCATGTTAAACACCATACACACACACCACACACACATACGCACAAACACACGCACGCACAAACACCACATAACATTACTGCTTTCCAATGACACAGGACCCAGGTGCTTATGCTGGTAAGTGACGCTTGGAGCTTGACCCTGGGAATATCCGTTGGTGTAATGCATGCCCAAGAAATTCTTTTTCCGTTGCTGTGATCTGATGTATGGCTGTTGTAAAGACTCATGGACTATGGGATTTGTTTCCTATATACCCCAAATCTCAAACCAAATGCTGCACACTGTGACAAGAAAATGCTATAAAACTGATTAGTATCTGTGGCAAAAGTATTCTTCTTTATGTTATAAACTGAATTTAAATGTTCTCTGTGTCAAGGACTTTCAATGGATTTCAGTTCTCTTGTGATTTAATTCCCACAGTCGGTTTCTTACATGTTACTTTAGACTCAAATTTCAGATAGTGTGGGCTTAAATTCAGAAAATATCTAAGTTACAGTCTTAATTTTGGACTTTCCTATATCCTATGATGGTCCCAATGAGGAATGCTTCATTATCATCATTTTATCAGTAATAAATTTTGAACTCTTCTATGAAGCACTGGAGAATGACAAATGGCCAGAAAAGAAATCACATGTCAAGCACGTAACTACTGGGGATTGGACCCCTGCCTAAGGAATACTACAGCAGAGGCTCTAGAGTTGGAGAGTCTTTGAAGACATAAATTAAAAAAGCAGAAATGATGTCGTAATGCAGCTCTTTATTATTAGATTTTGCAGTCTCATATCAAGGACAGCAAATTGTTACCTTTGAAAAGTCAACTGAGATTTATGTCCATTAACCTGAAACCTCCTACTCATAATTTCCAAAGTACACGACACCACCAACAGGCCCAGGAGCCGTCATGTGCATTGGAGGGGGAATAAATTTTCAGTGTAGCTCCTGTGTGTGTTCTTTAGTTCAGCTTTCTGTTCCATAGCCCAACCCATGTATAAAGAGGCCCTGCCCACTGATAAGGGGCTTATTTATATTCCCACAACCAGATTCTCCCACTGTAATCTAGACTGCATCTTATGTAAGCATATGACTCACGTGCATTGGTTCCTTTCCTGAAACTTGGGGTGAGAGCCAGCTCTCAGTTATCTGTGATATGAGTGCCAGAGAAGGCTAGGAGTGAATCCGATGGGTATTCCTTCCTGGGGTCAACTTAACTTTACTACAGATTTTAATGAACACAAAAAAGTCCAAAGAGAAAAAATCAGAAAGGCTGGCTAATCCAAAAACTGTATAGTCAACAACTGAACACTTGAGAACTTGACATTGTCCTCTTTCCCAGACAAGATTCTAGATGAGTATTTTCTACCAGGCACTGCCACTACCTTCTTAACCCAGTGCAGTTTGGCCTTCCTCATCACCACCCTTAGACACACATTTTTAAACTTCATGATATTGAGAAGCAAAGCCAAAAGAGGCATTTTTCTTTTCCCGTGTGTGTGTGTGTGTGTGTGTGTGTGTGTGTGTGTGTGTGTGTGTGTGTGTGTATGTTCCTTTTAGGTTTCTTTTGTACTCAACAGTGTTGACTATTGGTGTACATCATGGATATTTTTGTTTTTTCTCCTGGGTTGCCATGTTTTCCTAGTGCCTTCTTGGTTATAACTATAAGCAAATCCTGTTAATTTAAAGCATATGTTAGAAATACCTTAAATTCAACCCAATTCGTTATCTCCGCAACCGCCAGCTTTGTCTCAGACTTGCTGTAACTGAGGTGAATGAATTGGTGTCTGTCTTGCCCCACCTCAGTCTGCTTTCCACAGAACAGACAGACTGGTCTTTTTGAAATACAAATTCCATTACCATCCTATCTCTAACTCTTTGAAAATTTCGGTTGCATTTTTAATAATTAAAAGCAAAGCCGTACAAGCTCCACACTTTCTACTCTCAACTGACCCTCTGACTTCTTTTGCCACAGTCCTTAGAACATGCTCTGGCCCACACTGATCTTAAAATCTTTGACACATTAGAGCCTTTAGTACTCCAGTCCAAGAACACTTTGGTTCCACACATTTGGCCAAGTTGTCTCATCTCTCTATCACTCTTCATTTATCACCTCTGTAGAGCTACTTCCCTGATCCCCCTAGCTAAAGCCACCTGGAAATCATGGTATGTTATTTTACTATCTTATTATTTCATCACCATTAAAGAAATCTTAGGCAAATTACTTTGCTTCCATTTCCTCATCTGAGAAAAAAAAAGAAAAGAAACAAATCTTATGGAAATAGTTACATGTCATAGGATTGTTGCAAGGATTTGTCAAGTTTTGATCAAAAAGCTTAACAATGAAGCTCTATATAAGTAAGCTTTATGTAAATGTTTGCCACTATTATTGTTATTAATATTTATTTTCTCTTTTCTTAATAGAATATAAATTTCAGGTTTTGTCCATCTTGCATATCACTTATTCTCAAGATACAGCATAAGTATATACCCTCAATAAGTATTTGAATGCTTGAATGAAATATTTAACCATTTATTTTGTCTTGAAAGCCTTCTTTTACCAATTCCTTAAACAAAAACACTTCCTCAGACTCACTTTTTTTTTTGGTTTGGTTTCTTTTTTTTTTTTTTTTACATTCTCCCCGTACTCATTCCTTAAAAGTGTTTAACTTGAAGTGTTTTACTGGCTTCATCCATGGTCTCTGTGGTGGGAGTTCCTACCATTAGAGCTTTAGTCACAACCATATACCCAAACTCTGCACTGGAAAGACACCTCTAAGATAGTGACTTGGGACTTGGGACATCTGGACTCTTCTGTGATTTCTGTGATTTTGCAAATCATGACCTTTCTGGAGACTATATTGTGTTTTTCCTGTTTTGTTTGTTTTAATGCCAAGGATCAAACCCAGGGTTTTGTACATGCAAATCATGCACTCAACCACTGAGCTATACCTCCAGTCCTGTGTTTTCTTGTAAGTAATAATTATTAATCTTGTGGAAATATGCACATAAACAAAGAGTTAATAGATGTGTATTTTGTGAATTACGAAACAGTGTATTATTCTGAGGTAATGCCAAGTATAGTAAATATGGTATTTCTATAGATACGCCCAGCTGCTATCTTAGATTCAACATGCCTAAACTAGATTAATTTTCTTCTTTCCTAACTGAATCATTTCCAACTTTGCTTTTTCCCATATCCAACAACTATATATGTCCAATTATCCCACCATGATGTATGAAACTTGTCCTGCTACTCTCTGTTCTCTCAGACAAAATTCTATTCTTAGCCTTCCTCTGTTGACAGCCCAGCTATGCACAGCACTCTATTGACTAGCTTCTCTTTCTCCAGTCTTTTAAAATACTAACTGTAGTAGATTTCTAGTATTGCTACAACAAATTTCCATTTATTCAGTGACTTAAAACAACAGAATTTATTATCTTATAGATCAGAAGTTCAACATTGGCTTCCTTGGACTAAAATCACAGTGTTGGTACTTCTTAAAAATTCAGGCATCCTCTGGGTTTCATTCTTATAGGGGAGAATCTTTGGCCCCATTTCTTTTGCCTTCCATAGGTTACCAATATTTCTTGGTTTGTGACTCCTTTCCTTCATCAGACATGTGGGTTAAGTGCTTCTTATGTCACATCTCTCTGACCACAGCCAGGAAAGACCCCCACTTTTAAGCATTCCCATGATTAGAGTGGGCCTATCTGCCTAACTGGCTAACCCAGAATCCTCCAATCTCTACATCATAACCTTGCTCTTATCTGTAACATCCCTTTGCTATGTGAAGTAAATACTCACAGGTTTCAGGGATTCAGATACAGATCTCTTTAGGGTGGGGGTTTTGCCTACCACAACAATTTATAGCATTATTTCTCTGATCATGAGTTTCAAATGATTCCCTATTACTCATTCATGTCAAGCTTTTCTCCTCAGCATGACTTTGAAAGTCCTTCAAGTGAAATACTATTCTCAAACTTATATCCTCTTCTACTGAAGGGATGGATGGTCTGCTGATATTAATTCTATGATTTTGTTACTATATTTGCTGATTATTTGAAATGTCCTACAATCTCTTCTTTGCTTATCAAAGTATCATTAACTTTCCAAGATCCAGTTGAAGTATTGCCTTTCAATAAAATCTTCTCTGTTGATATCACTTGTCTCTAAGTTATCTGTCCTGGTACTCTCTGGCATATATGGTGGAGTTCTGTCATTCATCCATTCATAATCCATTCATTCTTCCCTGGTAATAGCACTGTGCTTTTCCTTTGGAGTACACTGTTGTTGTTTTCCATTAGATGAAAGTTGGTGCTTTTATCAACTAAAATGCCCTTCCTTAGCCAAGGAGTGAGTCTACATTCAGAGCTAGGCAATGATATGTTGCTATCCTAGACCACAGGCATCCAAACAGTAAAAATGATTGGAGTTCACCATTTCTAAACACAGTAAAGCAGTTCACTGGAATGGCCCCATTCTTTGGCTTTTAATTCTATGGAATCTCTTGTATCTGTCCTACAAAATTCTTCTTTGTTAAGGTAGAACTGTGGATTTTTTTCCCTTATAAATCAAGAAATTCTAACAACAAAAGTTTTGCAGTTTTTTAAATATCCCCATGACTTTGAATTCCTTTTCTAAGTTTATTTTACACTTTTTTTGGCTATTTCACAATCTCTTATAAATCACTGTATGTAAAAAGGTTTTTCAATTAATATTGAATGACTGATTAATAGAGCATTGATTTTATCATTCTTTTAAGAATGTGAGCTGCTCCTGATATCAACTTGGAGATTAAGGAATACAACATATATTTCCTTGTTTTCAATCCTGCATCCTTAGAAGAAAGGACAAAACTGAAAAGATAATAGAAACATCTTTTCCAATAGATTGAAAAGGCCATTGTTCCACTGTGTTTTTATGTATCTTTTCTCCAGGAGCATAGCAAAACTCTTCATTTAAAGTATATTGCTGGTTGTGTGCACATCTGTAATCCCAACTACTTAGGAGGCTGAAGTAGGAAGATCAAAAATTTAGAGGCCAGCCTACACAATTTAGCAAGATCCTATCTCAAAATAAAAATAAAAGGGGCGAGAGATGTAGAAGAGTAGTAGAGTACCCCTGGGACTGATCCCCAGGAAAGAAGGAAGGAAGGAAGAAAGGGAGGGAGGAAGGAAGAATGGAAGGAAAGAAAGAAAAGAAAAGAAAAGAAAAGAAAAAAGAAAAGGAAGGAAGGAAGGAAGGAAGGAAGGAAGGAAGAAAGGAAGGAAAAGACAAGACAAGACAAGACAGGAGGGAAAGAAAGTTCTATATTATCCAGTCAGATGTAATGGATCCACTCATGCTACCCCTGTTAAATGAGTCTAAGCTGTGCTTATTTTCTCAGTAGATATATCATACTGTAGGCTCATATTAAATTTGTGGAATACTTTTCCCAAATATTTCTCTGAAATCAGATAAACTCCATGGAATAATGGAGGACCTGTGTTTAGTTTTGTATGGTGGATAATTACCATAAGCTAGTAACAACATAAAAACATTATAACAAATCCGTATTTCATATCTGTTCTTAATGAATCCATGTTGCAACTTAATGAATGAGATTCATTCATTTTGTGTTTTGTGACCATTTGAGAACTATATTCATTAATTTGTCAATTTGAATTCAGTACCTATAATTTTGTCTTTTGAAAATTGTGATATTCTAACCCTGGTGTTTTAGAAATTTTCCCTTCTGCATAATATCTTCAAAATGACCATTTCTACTATCACTGTAAAAGTTGAGGGGACACCTGTCTGAAGTCATTCAAAGATGAATTACTGAGCACTTTCCAGACAACATAGCATATTTTGGACCCAAGATACAAGAGGAGTGGAATTGAGTTTGACTGATATGGGAACATTATAGAAGGAAATGTTTTAAGGGAATATCCTTTTCTGAACATATTAGCATTGGGTTTCTTGTGACCATGCAAGTGAAGATATGGTGTGGGTAGTTAGCTATAGACAACTGGAACTCGGGGGAAATATCTAGACTGGGAGTAATTGTTATATAGATGGCAATTAAAGACATGGGACTGTGTACATTCAGGAGGGAGTGGGCTACACAGAAAGAAAATTTCCAGGACTGAGCTCTGGCACACTGCAGTGTTACAGGTTCATGGTGGAGGATGAGATATATTGAGGAAGATCTAGCAAGAGACTCAGAATTAAGTAGAAAACCAGGTGAGTGTAGTATCCTGGAAGCCAAGAGAAAAAAAAAGTGTCTACTTCCTTTCCTTTGCCCTCTAGGCTCTCAGACTTTGCACTGAGTTAGTTTGATGCTTCTGTAAGATTCCATTAATCCTAATTAGTAAGAATTCCTGTTTTTCCCAAAGAAATTCTAAACTGGATTGGAGACTAACTCCTCACAATATTCTGCAGCTCCTGACCTGGTCAGAATTTCAAGGGAATTGGGGGTCATAAGACTTCATTTCTCCTAACAACTCATTGCCACTGGTTATTAACTTCTCTGTGAAATGATCATGGTCATGGCTCCTGCCCCTCCATGCAGGCTAATGAAGGATCTAAGGAGCTATGGAATGGATAAAGTACTCTCTGGGCAGGGCTAGGGACGTAGCTCAGTGGTAGAGTGTACTCATAGCATGCACAAGGCTCTGGGTTCCACCCTTAGTAACACACATACACACACACACACACACACACACACACATACACACAAACATTACTCTGCAAGTTATAGAAGCAGTATAATAAGGAAGCCATCATTGCTGTGATGCCTCCATGCATCACAGGGGACCCCTATTTTCTTCTCTGAAAGCATATGTCAAGTTTCTTAGCACAAGCTGAGGGAATCATGTGGCATAATTCTGGCTAATATATACCTTAAAAAGCTACTTCTCAGTAGAATATTATTCCTTTCAGAAGTATTCTTTTAATATATTCTTTAAAATATTCTTGTAAAAGATATGAATACTTAGAATTTTATAATTAATGTGACTCATTATTTCTGCAAATTCAGAGGATTATGTCTTTATATGGACACACATTATAATTCTGCCACTGCTCCTAAGCCCCTTAATAGGTTGTGGAAAAAAATAGTGAAATAAAAATAAAATAAAAGAAAGAGACTATATTTAAAGTGCAGATTTTTATGGATGGTGCTTAATGCACATTTATTTTTCAATTGTGTTTTTTGCCAGTTCCCAACACAAATAAATAAAAATTAACAATATCTTGTAAATTATCTATATTCTCCTTCAATGTCTTAAGGTACACAATTATCAAAGTTGATACTGAACACAAACAAATTGATACAATTCAGTATTCTGATAAAATTCATAGTTATCAAATAAGTTACTTTAAAATGTATGTAGTGCAACTTTATGTTACATAGCATCTTTAATAGAAACTGTATACCAAAATGGCTCTTCAAACTTAAAAAGTGCAATTACAGAGTGCAAAAAAAGGCAAAAAGAACAATACAGTATATTATATATTAGATTTAACATCATCATGTTTAAATAGCAGATATAATTTAGACATCATTATCATTATGGAAACTTTTAAAGGTATTCCAGAAACACTGTTTATGCTTCCTTTTCTCCCAAAAGAATAGAAAAAGTCAGAAAATGTTGGCCAGCAAATCAAACATTTGTTTTCAAAATTCCACAGAATAAAATTAGATGAAAAATTACCAACAGGAGTCAGAGAGATTTTAAATCTATTATTAAACATAAATTAGGCACAGGTATTTGCTGAATAAAAATTGATGTGATTCCCAATGGCTAACTCTCCATTCAAGGACTCAAAAATAGAAATCAGTGTATCATTGTAGCTCTTGCTTTGACTTGACAGAGATAAGGGCAAAAGAACATGTAGGAGAAAGTAGAATTATATGGGATTACAGATGTTCAAATAGTGCATAAATATCAATTTTAAGGTTAAACTTTTAGTACTGATCACAGAACTTAATGTCCTGTTATAGAGTTAATGTCTACTGGGTTATTGGGTAGTCTTGGTGGGAGATCATAAATTATGCATTTTTGCTTCTGGGATTGCTTTGGTTCTCAGTACACTGAGTGTGTGTGTGTGTGTGTGTGTGTGTGTGTGTGTGTGTGTGTAGCTTCTTTGAGATAGATTTAGTGAGAAATCTGTAAAATGAGGAAGATAACTAAGAGTGAGCCAAATACTTTTTTCTGTAGGAAACATGGACTGTCTATTCAGCGTTATCCTCACTAAAGCAATTACTTTTTACTAATTTTCATCCACAAAATGTAATCTGAGTTATACTTTTTTGTTATTTAATATGTATTTGTAAATAAAAATTTAAAACTCTTTCAGGGGTTAGTTCATTAGTTTGTTTGCAGTACTGGGGATCAAGCTCAGGGCTTCGTACATACTAGGCAAGTGCCATGTCCCTGAGTTACAACCCCATTCCTATGGGGATAGTTTTTAAACATTTTTAGTAAAGATAAAAATATCCAAAACTACTTGTACTATGTTATATAATATGAATTGAGATGCTGAAGATAGACTAATATACCAGTACTGAGATATTGTCAATAAAGCTTTTGTTAATGAAATAGATTATAGTTGAGTTCTTTGTCAGTAAGTTTTCTTTGAAACAGACAAGATCACTGAAAATAGGCAGGCTTGCAATGTAGGTAGTACTGTTACTTTCTGAACAGTAGGTGTCAATAAGTACATACTGGATTTAAAATGTGCCCTTATATAACACATTTGATTTCAGCTACAGTAAACATGAAATAAATACACTATTAAATCTTACTGATTTCTGTTTTCCTTTTATCTTTGTTTTAATAGTTAATAGAGCAATAAATGACTGGAAGTCAATGGTCAATAGAACTCATATGTAGTTAAATGTCTATATACGCATGATCTCTTTGTTGCTCTAGTACATGCCAGGAAAAAGGTGGAGGAAGAAGATCTTCCCTGACCTGGTATGTGACCCAGAGGTGCTACCAAAAGATTTAGCATTCAGAGAGGTAGCCTCCCATGAAAGCCAAAGGTGGTGACAGCCCTGACTCCTATGCAATTGACCAAAATACCCTGAACTCACTTGAGACCTCAGAGGGCAGAAGAAATCTCAGTGTCTTCCATAAAATAAACAAATGACGGGGGAAAAGTATGCAGGTGGTACTTTCAGCTCAGCCTCCACAGGAAGGTGTAGTTAAGTCTCTACATATAAAAAAGTTTTCATATAGAGTTTTTCATTTGGAAAAATACACTATAATTTATTTTTCCTATTATTTTTCACTTCCTATATCAGAATATTTTTAAGCATATAACTTTTAAGTTTTCGAAGAAGCTACTTACTAAACTGTAAGCAAAACTATCTTGAATAGAAAAGGAAATACCTGTATGTACGTTTTTAGACAACATATATAACTCCTGTTCTCTTTTAAAATAATAATTAGCTCATCACACTTTGGACTCTGATTTACTCTTATAATTCTTCAACAAATCTCCTGTGAAAATTCATACCCAAAAAGAAGCACAAATTTTGGCTTCATGGATGTATTTTTTTCCTAATTGTCTCATGAGCAACAATGATCTCACATAAACACCTAACAACATAAACGATGTGTTGTATAAAAGTGGAACATTGTGAAGATTTGGAATACCCATTATTGACATGCAAGATGACAAAGTCTTCCATTTTCTTTACTTGAAGAGAATCTGGTAGGTGGCTGACGGTTTCTTGTAGTTGTGGTTTGGCATAGGGGATGGTCCACTGACCCTCCAAGCAGGAAAGTATCAAATTAGCGCATATAGGAATGAAGAGACCATCCTTCCTGAACTTAGTTTATTTCAAATATGCAATGTTTAGCATATGACCTGTATTTGTTTTTCCCAAATCCCAATTGTATTCCTGTTTTAAATACATGAAAGAGCAGTGCCAACTAATATATCAAACCATAACAGAGTCAAGTCACTTATCACTGATTTGAGGAGTAGATAAGAATCTACTTATGAGGTTGATTTGACCATATATATCTGTCACATGCCGACACCTCCTGAACAATGAACTGGGCATTGCTCATTTCTAAGCCCTATGCAGAAGGCATATAAGCTTTGAAGCTTTCAATAAAACATTTAGCTCAGGAAATTATTTCTTACAAAAATATCACTTTTAAATATTTTTACACATAATATATTAGCAAATAGTCTGTCAAAAATAAAACAAAAATAAAAACACTTTCTCAATATATTAAAAATATGCAGCTGTTGACCTAACACAACCCAACATAAATATTATTAATAAAATAAGAATATTAACATTAACCAGGCATGCTGTGCATCCTTGCGTCGTTCAGACTTGAGACAATGCTGGTTCCCCTGAGGTCACTCTCTCATATTCCTTCTTTGAGTTTTTGCTTTTTTGATTTTTGTACCTGGAAATATTCAGAAATGAAACTGTTAGCACTGCACTTAATAGTTGTAAGAAAAATGTATGGTAACAAAAGAAAAAAATATATAGACTCCAAAGGCACATTAGCATAATGTGTCCAAAATGATGGAAGTGCCTGGGTTTAAGTTGGATAAAGTGACAGAATGACTAAATGACTAAAGAAGGGAGTGGTGTTCTTTAGTAGAAGAAGTTTGGAAGGAAATGATGGAAGGACTTCTCAAAGGTCTTAACATTATCATGAATACTGAAATTTACTGAAGAGAATCCATTTCTCTCTTTCTCCTTCCATTCTCTTCTGTCTTTCTTTCTCTTTTTCCTTCTCTCTCTTAAGAGCACTTCATTCTGTGATAACTAACTAGGAAGGCATTATTTGATGGATTCTTTGAATCAAATATGGGCAAAATAAATTTAACCTTATAAAAGTAGCACACTCGTAACCTTCACTACTGAACAATGTGTAAATAGAAACTAAAAAATTTATTAAACAATTTGTACCAGTTTCAAAATTAGAAGGAGTTTAAAAGGAGACATTTTCAAGGTAACTGTTATTAATTAATGCATACCGGTCCCACAGTCTGGCCCTGGCAGTCTACAGCTCTAGTCATTCTCAGTTATCATCTTGTGACAATATTATACAGGAGAATGGGATATGACTGGTTTAGGGAACTGACCTGAACCAATTCTATCAGTAAGATTTTATGATTTCTTGGAAACTCATTTCTACAAGTCTTCCTTTCCTTTTAAGATGCCAAGATTTGGGGATTATTAATTTACAAGCTGTGTTTTATGAAATTTGACCTCATAAAGTAAATACAGGAATCTAAAGATAATAGCAGTATTGTGCCTCCTAGTTTACTTTTGCATATATAGAATCATCATACTCAGTACTAAAAAGAAACTGGTTGTTATAGGATAAGAATTCCTGTCTGTATTTTATAGAGGAAGTAACTGATAGTCCCTGTTTGACTTTCAGATGACCACTTAAGTAATAAGTAACAGAGCCAATAATGAAATGAAATCTAGATGTTCTGCAGCTAGAACGTCTCTGTATATATCATCAATGCAGACTTATTCCTCTAATACTATGTTCACATTTTTACTCAGTTTGTAGGTCTGCATTGCATAGTTTATGAAAGTGGGATATAAAGAAAGCACTGGCTTACCATCTGCAGAAGTAGTATATGGAACCGGCGACTATGACAAGAAACAAAATAATAAGGATCCCAGTCAAAGCCACATATTCTTTGCTCAAGGGTTGGTGGACAGTTAAAAAGAAGTGCTCACATCGGACACCAGTGTAACCCACTTCACATCTGAAGAAAAATACAAGACAAAAATCAATGATTTTGGGACATCATGGTTATGAATTAGTTTCCTAAGAACTGGTGTTACAGTGCAATGCAAGACACCAGCAAGATTTGCTAAAAGTTGGAAACATGAATTCAAACATTGAATATAGAGTTGGGACAACATGGATAAAATGACTCCACAGAGCTCTCAGGTTAAGTTGTGGTATTAAAATGACACTTTGATTTAGCTGCCAAGGGGGCTGGTTACCTAGAATGGTGTTTTGTAAGCTTTGTAAGATCTGGGTGCTTTTTGTCTAAATGGGTGGAATCCATTCTTAAAACGATGGCTGACATAAAAAAGTCCAATGAAAAGATTAAAAGTGGAGGTGCTATCATATCAAGCAAATTGTCCACTGTACGTCCCTTAGTACCTGTACAATTTGAACACTACTATCTGTTCCCTCAGTTTTTAATAGTCTGTATCAACTATATTCTGACAGCCCATAGAAATACAGGTGACTTCAAAATTTAAAACAAAAGGGAAGAAATATCAGCTTAAACGCTGTCTTTGTTAACTTTTGGCATGTTACCTGCAGTAATTTTCACTCATGTCCACCAGGTAGATGCACTGTCCATGCAAGCAGTAGCCATTCATGTCAGAGCCACACTTTGTTATTGACACCTGAGCCACACGTGGATTGTCTTCCATCTGAACTGTGAAGGAAATGGAAAGTTGAAAGCATTCTATTGCCCTCTTGGACTCAGAGCATTAGTCATCCTTTCACAACAGTGATCACTGAGCTACTTCACAAAACAGGTCAGATGCCAATCAGTCCAGGAGAATTTTCAGGAGGACAAAACTGCTCCACTGTAGGTATCACATTCCCTAGACCAATAAACAAACCCCCAAATCCAAATGAATATATCCAATAGACTAAACAAAATAAAATAGTGCTTGAAGATTTACTACTCAAAAGACAAACTTTATAGATAGAAAAGGTAGTTACACACACATACACACCATTACCCCCCACAGTAGGTATTATTCACTTTTCCAAATAACATATCTCATTATTTTTCCAAATTTCAAAGCAACTCTGAAATTCATTACTCTGAAAAGCAATTCCAAACTAAAACCATTAATTAATTCAAGACAGCCTAATTCTATCATAGAGTGTTAAGTTAGTAAACTTTGTTTTGGTGTGTGTTCCCAAATTGTTGAAGTTATCATCAAAGAAATCAAAGTCTCCTGACATCTCTTACACTGAGACCTGAGCATTAACTAGATAAAACTCTGAGTTAGAAATTCCTGTTAGGCAAATACAACAATAAAAATAGGAATCTTGGTGGGGCGAGGTGGCACATGCCTGTAATCCGGGCAGCTTGGGAGGCTGAGGCAGGAGTTCAAATAAAAAGAGTTCAAAGCCAGTCTCAGCAACAGTGAGGGGCTAAGCAACTCAGTGAGATGCTGTCTCTAAATAAAATTCAAAATAGGGCTGGGAATGTGGCTCAGTGGTTGAGTGCCCCTGAGTTCAATCCCCACTACCCGCCTCCCCAAAATAGAAATCTTTTTGGAAAGAGTGTTGCAACCTACAAATAAATCCCCATTCGAATATTTTAGTTACTAAAATGTTAAGGATGTTTATGAAATTATCATTTTAAAAAATCTTGATTATAATACTCTTGCCTATATAACCAAAAAAGAGGGAAAAGGTGGTGGAGGAAGGCCCATCAAACTTCCAGAGAGCATGATAGTGAGGGACAAGAGAGAAGGCAATATTTTTGTGGAAAGTATCTTGTTTTCTCAAGCTAACTCTTGACTCAATAGCTCAGACTGAATACAGAACTGACCTCCACCTCCATTGGACCATAGAGACTGCAGTCTTTGATGGGAAAAGACTATGCGTTACCTACCTTTGCATCTCTATGCCTTAGTAAAATGTTTGACACACATTGAGTAAGAAAGGACATCATTTGCTCCTCTTAACAAATATATACGTATGTGCTTGCACAATTTTTAAACTACTGTATATAAAATTAATTTTTTTTCTGTTTCCTCTTTTCCTGGGATCCAGTCTTTCAGTGTGTCTTTTAATGGTGATTCTTTAGAAAATAGGATTTTCCTTATTCTCTGAGTTCTTAAGATCAAATCTTTATATATAAAAAGATGTCTGATCCCTTTCCCACTACCCCAACATATATTTTTCCAGAACTCTAATTAATTAGTGGTTTAAACATTAATATAGCAATACTCTCACCCTTTTTAATCATCACATATTTATATTTACATTTTTGGTGAAAATTATGTAATCCCTTGACTTGGAATTGATGAAACTGGGTTTACCCAAAGCTGTGCAGTTGTCATCAGATTCTCCTGGGATACATGATGGAATCACCGTCGTGCTGAGAACTGTTTGTAGAAGATAGAAACCTATTGATGGAGGAAAATCAAATATTTAGTTAATGTTTCAAGGAAAGAACCTTTGGTCGGTTTTGTAAATAACAGCAGCATTTACAGAGTAGTTTTGATTGTTTTGAAGATTTCATTCATCAAAACCATAAAAAAAATAGTTCATGAAAATAACTGAACCCCCAGCTTTTCTCTCCCAGGGTACAAGCATTGTATTCAGAGTTACAAATTTGACTTGCTCTAAACATTTCACAGTAAAATTTTCAAAGACCTGATTGTGAAGTTTGAGTCTTCCTAAGCTTAGCAATTAGAGAATTTCCAGTGTTTTACTCTACTGTGTGTTTACAGTAATGCTTTGATCTAGACCCCATCACAAAAGACTTTAAATAAAAAGTAGGCTCTATTTAGGTAACAACAAAAAAAGTCTAACATTTTTTTGTTTACATATGTATCTGTTACTCTTTACATTGTATTACACAATATAGTCTAGGTAAAATCAGAATATAGCTTCCCACCATATTCATAGGAAAGTGGTTCCAGAAGGTACCAAAATCTGCAGATGCTCAAATCCCTTATATAAAATGACAGTATTTGTCTCTCATAAATGTTCCCTTGACACACAATTTCTAGATTCTAGTTTTAGCAGTGTATGTGGGTGGTGCCCTCTACTGGTTTATAACAAGATTATAAATCTGTTTATTATTTTGGTCTCAAAGGATGAATTAAACCATGTAAATGGGAATTTTATTTTACTTTTTCTTAATCAGAGGAGGCTTGTGTTTATCAAGAAAACTGCAAATTCTTTGGGTTCTAAAAACCAAGTTACATATTGGCATCAGCATCATAGTTTATATTTTCATGTTTCAAACTTGACATAACAAACCTGTGAAGCTGTTATTAGCCCCAAGCAGCCTCAGTGCATATAAATTAAATGTCTTATGCAAGATCACTTATCTAGTGACCATGGAAGGTAAGAGTCAAGAATCTGACATCAAGTCACATATTCTTTTGATAATTTGAAAATACTGTTTTCTTGACAGCTTTAGAACTCTCTCTTCCCCACTCTATGTTTCTCCTACAATATAAATGTTGCTTCAATTGCTCTCATACATTTAAAAAAATCACCTTTCTTAAATGACAAAAATAGTGACTAAGTCTGGATTTTATTGTAAGCCAAACAGATAAAATTTTCTTTTCACATATTTTTTCATAGAACATGAGTTTGATTCTCACCCATGTTAGTTTTGTGATACTTGCCACTATAATTTTGACATGCACTTTACTGAAGAATTAAACCTTGTACTTTAACCTCTTCAATACAAACTGAACTTGTAGATGCAAATGTTTTTATTACCAATGCTCTCTTAGGAAGGTGTCCGCCAGGTAAAAGTGCAAATTTCAAGCCAGTTTCTATCCTTTATAGAAACCAAGAGTGACCTTTCCTGCTTAGGATTGCTTGTAATCGCAACTTGGCACTGCTATAGAATGCAGCTAATTGTATTGAGGTGCTGGAGGTTTTGTTTGTTTGTTTATTTAGGGTTTGGGTAGTTGTTAGTTTCTCCACTGTTGGAAACTTTGTTCTGGTTGTTTAGGACACTGGTAAAATATTTGTCTTCGTCAACTAAAGATCATTCAGCCCAGGGTGTGCCTCCATGAAAACTGGGCTTCCTCTACCTGTGACGCTGCCTTGGACACAGTCCATTGCTCAGGACAGTTTCTGTGAGACTTGCTGCATTAATCCAACAACAGAATATGTTACAGAGGAAATTGTAAATAATTTTAAATTCTCCTCTCAAAGTGTGTAACTGCAGCTGTATCACAGATGTATGTAGCCAATGAAACAACAAAATTGGTTTTAAATTAGTTGTCCAAATGTAGAGCTCTAGGGTTTTAAAACAGTGGTTCTCAAGGGTAAAGAACACTATTCATAATATTTTATAGTCATGCGGGAAAAAATTAAGTGATACATTATATCCATATATTTCCTTAATATTCACTTTTTCTCATGATTTTAGTGCTTGCTGAACACTACAATCACTCTATGATTCAATAACAAATATTATATTTGAGTTTTTGATCCATTTCAATACTCCTTGCTCAGAAAATAATTCACCATAATACTAAAGAGTTTGGATAGTGTCTGTGTCAAAAATCAAGATGTGATCAGTTTGAAATTGGTAACTAAGAGACAGATGAGCCTTCAAGGTGATATTGGAAGATTATCTACAAACTCTCACTGTCAGTTACAATTTCTACTTCAATACAAATACAAAGATCAAAATCCTTTTAGAGGCTATTATTTCTGTCAAATTTCCAAGTGGGTTTTAGGAATACGAAGTTAACCTATTCATCTCTCCACCTTCACCTTTCAGAGATTGTGTTTCAGCGAAATCTCAAATGTGCCAACAGGAAGTGGAGTCACTGACTCAGAGGATACAAATTGTCTCTTCCCCATGAGTCAGGCCAAGCCTACACCCTTACACAATATTGGGGACCATGCGTGGTGTGTGGGAGAGGTTGAGTACCATCACCGGAATGGGGATAGCGCTAAATGTCGTGGGCCCTGGAGCACTAAGAAGTGGTTACCCAATAGTCCATCAGAATGCTGGAAATAGAAAAATGTCCTTGTCATTGCACTTGGTTTCTTTTCACCTTGCTTCCTAAGGATCACACTGAGGGGCTCATCTAGGAGGAGGACAATACAGAGGATGCTGGGATTCAGTGACTGATCAAGCCAAGTCAGCAACATGGTTTGCAAATCTCAGGGGTAAAATGTTTCCTCTGGAAAGCAATCAAGCAAATAAAAATGATCCAAAAATATGATGTAATAGAATGAAAGATATATGCCTTATTTTCCCAATCAAATCATTTAGAATATTAAGAACAGAACAGCATACTCACTCACGATGAATCACAGTATTTGCCTGGCCCAAACAAGTAGCAAAATCCGCTTCGTTCACACTTTTGCTGTGGTCACATGCCAGCCTACTCATGGACTGTTAGTTTTCTACCCTCTTCCACAGCAGTCTATAATTTTAGGATTTGCCTATAACATAGTAGCCTTGTTAAGTCTTGTGCACTTTTAAAGAATGAATATCCCTTCACTATTTTGGGGTGCCTTGTTGTTTTAAATAGCATTTCACTATTAGACAAAATCTTGCTCTGCCTTGGAGAAAATAACTATTAACTTGGTCAGATCATATAGTGAACAGATCTGCTGTCAGTACTTTCTTGTAACACCCTAATTTTCAGAGAAAAAAATATATATAACCTTTAAACTAACATTTATACATATAAATCTATGGAAAACTAACCTTGCCTTCTACCACAAATTTTTCTACTTCTGTATTACAAACATAAAAGCTTCATTGAAAGCTAAATGTAAAAACTATAAATATTTGAGCTAAAACAGCACAAAATCAGAGGTTGATAAAATAAAAGCTTACAAGTAAGTATTTCTTTTAATTTTGAGCCTTAAAAGATAGCCATAGGATCTTCCTTGACAAGTGACAAGGGAAGATTTACTATGCCATGTCTTTGAATTTATATGCAGTGCATTATATTCTACAATTTTTTTTTTTTGGTACTGGGGATTGAACTCAGGGGCACTCGATCACTGAGCCACATCCTCAGCCCTATTTTTGTGTTTTATGTAAAGACAGGGTCTCACTGAGTTGCTTAGTCCTCGCCATTGCTGAGGCTGGCTTTGAACTCACGATTCTCCTGTCTCAGCCTCCCAAAGTGTATATTCTACAATTTTGACAGTAATTTCTAAATCATATTTCAAAGTGCTCATATATTTATTCATCATACAATGCAGTACTTAATGCTATTCAAACAAAAATTTAGTGAGTCAAAATAAGGAAAAATCAACTACTTTGCCCCAAACATGGGTGTAAACATGCATATGTCATTCATCATTCAAGTGCTGCCATAATGCAGGAGAAGTAAGACCAACTCTTGGGTAAAGGGTACCGTTTATGTTTATCTGGGTGTTCTAGAACTTTGTGGCTAAGAGTCCTAAACATGAGACATACATCTTCTGAAAGCCTACAATTCATTTCTATTACATAATTTCAATTCTAGGTTGAAATTTGAGGTTTTATCCTCAAAATAATATGATAGAGGAGGAAATTTTTTATAACCTTCTATCTTGCTTCCAACTTCTACCTCTATAGGTCCAATTCAGAGATTTAAACTACTTTTACATTGTTTTCCCAAAGGAATACTCTTGTAAAGGAGCAACAATTTGGATTATGAGTGTTTGCCATTTGCCTTTTTTCATTACAGTCATATCGTTGCCTGAATTTAGAATATTTAATGATATTTTTAGAAGCATATTGACCATTTTGCTTTCTGTATAGATGTCTATGCCAAACATGAATTTTCAGAAGGATAAAATATTAATCAGTGAGCCTTCCCCTCAAAAATGGGTAAGTTAGTACATAAAAGAGCATTTAGAAAGCCTAAAGTTGATTATTTTTCATTCAGAGAACCAACATCATGCAGATCACACATTATATTATGGAAATTTCCTTTATATAGTTTATGAAAATATATTTAGTTAACGTGAGAGACTTTGACTTCAGTTAGAGGCACATCTGCATCCACAGTATGATAGCAAGGTGAGAAGTGCTTCATTACAACCTCACAAACAGAAGAGAAGGAGGAAGGCAGCTTAGCCTCTACTTGTTTTTAGTTAACTACATGTGACAAATGATATCTATAAGTTTATAAATATATATTGAGCATTTTTAAAATGTATTTTTTATTTGTTCTAATTAGGTATATATGACAGTAGAATGATTCATTGTACACAAATGCAGCTCAACTTTTCATTTCTCTGGTTGCATTAAAAGAGAATAAAATTATTGAACATTTTTCTACATGCAAGATATCAAGCAAGATGCTGTCTGGGAAACTGTTGCAAAAGACATGGTTCCTGACCTCAGTACACTTAATGAAACTAGACACCTGGAGGAGGTGAAGAAAGAAGAGAATTCACAGATGATGTAAAATATCTGGCCAGAAAACAGGGAGGAGGATGGTGCCATTAAAAAAGTAGAAAGCAGGCAGGGCAGCAGGTTTTGTGGAGGCATTTGGGCATGAAGAGAGGACACGGGTAAACGAATTGCAGTTTGAAGTGCATCTACTATTGAAATATATGAGGTAGTTGAAAACAGATCTGGAGTAAAGGAATAAGAATGGAATTGATTATATCTATGTGAATATCATATGAAGAGACAATACAACACGTACGGTCAAGGGACTCACTCGAAAGTTACAAGAGTAATAGTTTGTAATGAAAATTAACAGAACTTGGGGAAATAGGTGGTAGAGAGCAGACAGAAATGGTCAAGGGAAGAGAAACAGAAATCTCAGAAAAGCCGGGCGCGGTGGCTCAAGCCTGTAATCCCAGCACTTAGGGAGGCTGAGACAGGAGAATCGTGAGTTCAAAGCCACCCTCAGCAATGGCAAGGCACTAAGCAACTCAGTGAGACCCTGTCTCTACATAAAACACAAAATAGGGCTGAGGATGTGGCTCAGTGGTCGAGTGCCCCTCAGTACCAAAAAAAAAAAAAAATCTCAGAAAAAGGAAATTTCAGTGTTGTGAGAGCTCAGGGAGTAGAGTTGTAACAGGAAACATGAGGAGGTCGGCAAAGCAATGACCGCATTAATGACTACATCAGAAAGAAGAGTCATCCTTATTAGATGCAAATAGTTCTAAAATCAGCAATAAAAATTGCTAAACAGATTTTCTTGTTTGTTTGTTTTTGTGGTGCTGGTGATTGAACCCAGGACTTCACTCATGCAAGGCAAGTGTTCTACCACTAAGCTACATCCCCAGACTCCAAAGCAGATTTTTTTTATGAAATTTCTTGATTTTATTGGAACTGTATGATCCCTAAAAACAGTGGCTTCTTTACATGTTTAAGGTGTTTATATAAATAAGCTCATACCAGGCACTGGGATGTGGCTCAGTGGTAGAGCACTTGCCTTGCATGTGTGAGGCACCAGATTCGATCCTCAGCACCACATATAAATAAATTAGTTAAAAAATGTCCATCAACAACTAAAAAATTTTTTTTAAATGAGCCCATACTATAAACATTCTTCTGCTACTTGATTTCTTTCACTTCATCTCCAAAGCAGATTTTTCAAAACACTAGAATTTGATTTGAATTTGTATCCGACTTACTATCAATATTAACTTTGTCTTGGCAATAAGCACTAATTATTCAAACTGTGAATTATAGGTGGCAATGAATTATGATTTTAAAAACATACACTGGGTTAGTAGTTCTCAACCAGGAGCAATTTTACCAACCAGGGATGCCTGCCCACCTTTGGAGATGGTTGTGGTTGTCACAACTAGGGGGAGCTACTGACATCTAGTGGGTAAAAACCAGGGTTGCTGCTGAACACCCTGTGATGCACAGGACAAGACTCCCACAAGGAAGAATCTTCCAGGTCATGTCAATAGAATCAAAGTTAGAAACCCCTTAATTAGTCTCAAGAGATGTAGAATCTAGTTCTACCTCAGTAACTTACTTATTCTCCTTCAACTGAGTTTCTGTACCTCTGAAAACAGACCAGAGAGTGAGATGGGATGGAGAGGGAGATAGAATTTCAGTTAGATTACTCTAAATTCCCTTTCTCTTCCTCCTACTGGCTACATCCATCATTCAGTCATTTCATTGTTCAGTAATGTCTCTCTCATGCCCCCTTTTTAGACACACACACACACACACAATATGTACACACTTGAATTTTGAATAGAGACTATAATAAGAGATAGAAATGCAGGGAAGAGGAAAGAAAAATTATTAGACTAAGAAACAACAGAACTGAGTTTTCAAAACTACTTAATCTTGAAATATTTTCCTTTTCAAGTACATTTTTAAAGAATAGCCGGTTCAGTAAAAACATAGTGGTGAGAAATCTGAATATAGTGTAAATTTAATCATCTCTCTGACAAACAGGTTATTTCGATGTTTAATGAAGCCTGGTTTGTTTTTGTTTTTGTTTTTCATGCTCTAACTAAGCTTGTTTAGCTAAGGACCTACAGGATGCTGTGACAAGGGCAGGACCAGAGGAATGGGTGAGGACACTGGGGGGTCGGGTTCATCAGAGGAGACTTCCTAAGGAGGAGAATTTTCACTGAAGAATGAGGAGAATTTTCACTGAAGTTGAAGAGTGATTTGTACCATAGAGGGTAAAGCAAATTCAAACATAGAACCTACATGCCATGTAAGTCCTGTATGACTCCTCTCTAAGCCTAAGTCTCCATTTGCAAAACAGGAACAATAATACTTTTTCTAGCTAAAGAGTTGTTATTATAGAAATCAAATGGGGCTTTGTAAAAAAGCACTTTGATGATGATGATGAAGAAGAGAGCTCTAATTTTAAAAAGTTCTTTTTTATTATTGTCTAGTATCATCCTGTCCATTAAATCCATATACAATAACCTAATTATATATATATATACGTATATACATAAATATATAATATATATTATGATATCCATTTTACAGATAAGAAAACTGAGGCTCAAAGAGGAATAAATCTTTCTGAAAGTATGAAATGAAAGGCATGAAGTCTGTTTGATACACTAAGCCTCTTAATTTGAAACTATAAAGTTTTGGCATACATTAATGTATGTATGTGTATGTATGTATAATTTTCATGCCTCAAATATAAAATTGAAGAATTTTGACCTAAGAGATTAAGGGCTAATGTATTTATTTTTTCCTGGGTAAGAAGCAAATCGTTATGAATAACTAATTTAAATAGTATGCTAGTTAATTAAATCATTACTTCAACCTAGAATGCCATTGAACCTTTATCTGTCCTTCAACTAGACACCCAGTCTTACATAAACTGCACTGCCAGAGGATACTGAGTCTGTTGCATTACTTCATTTTTTAGAAGGTTCCAGAATTAGCATACCAAAGTGATGGCTGTCAGGCTGCTCCTCCCTGAGGATCTCCTCTATTGCAGCTTTGGGGAACCTTCCTATTGTCTTCCAATGGAATATTCCTAACAGCAGTTATGGCCATATCAATAGATAATTTGCATAGGCCTATATTCAGAGTTAAGACTGAGGGATGAGGAAACAACACTTTAATTTACAGTCTCTCTGTAAAGGATTTCTTACTTGATATTTGCATCTCTTGTCAGGAAATGAGAGCTACTTCTGCAAAAAAGTGAGGAGGAGCAGAAAACATTTAAATTTTTCCAAAGTCACTATGTGAGTATCGAATTTTTCACAAAGGAAATATGCTCATTTTCTCACAATAAATAGGAATGAGCTGTAGATTCCAACTTGGTCCTTTATTGATGCTTATTTAATTCATAATTATATAAAACAGACAAAGTATGGAAACGATATAAGATATTCTTTTCCTTGATTGCTTTATACATTATACCTTGGAAAATACAAAGGCCTCAACTAACTGCATTCAATTACTGCTTTTAATAACATATCCAAGAGCTATGTTGATAAAAATTATGAACATTGAAATTTCAACATTTTTGAGCTCAAGTTGAGAGAATGCTCAGATGTCTTCTGTACCTGATTTTGCATAGAGTCAGGAAGCCTATTTTTCTATATACTCTGCCCCTACAAGAGATTCCAAGCCTTGGGGTGGCCACAGATGCCTCTAAAAAATGACCTTGCAATTTATTCTAAATCCTGGTAAGGTATTTGACTTCACTGAGTCTTTGTTTCTGTATTTGTCAAAAGTGAGCTAAATGCACCTACTTTGTGTAACTATTTTAAAGAATAAATGAGGTGATGTGTGTAGTGCATCTAACACTCATGTGTGGCACATAGTAGGCATTTGGCAACTTTCAGTCCCCTTCCCCACTCCTGGATTTGCGAGTCAAAATCCAGACAGGAAAGGCCTGTCATTGTGTTTTCTGCCCAGATGTGTCATCTCAAGTGGTGCCAAGACTCAAGCAGCTCATAAATTCTCAGGGTCAACAGAGAGGACTAGAAAGCAAGCCAAATGTCTCACTGAGATTCCTGCTTCTCTTATTTTTAAGAAAGAATGTTTGCTGTGCTTCATGCTCTCTTACTGTGTGAAGTTGTACTAAACTGTCTAGGAGATACTATTCAGGAACATGCTCAAAAACCTGTTTGAACATGAATGAAAATGTTTGATTTTTTTTATGAAGAACCTCTCAACGTAACTGCAGAATTCAAGATAAAAATTTCTCCTCTTCTTTTTATAACAACCACAAAATTGGAAAGGATAATATAGCTGGAAAACTATAGATTATTCAGAAAAAAATTATTCATTTTGAGGTATTTCCACGCTTTTTCTTAATGTTCAGTAGACTAAAAGTGCTAGTAAACCGAGGCACGAACTCCCTCAGTTTAGTATATTTTATATGGAAAATTGGGATCAGTTTCCCAATCTATAAAACAAGAATATCAATAGGAAACATTTTGAAAGTGTATAAGTAACCAAAATGATTGTGTGTATAACAATTTAAACCCACATGTAATTGAAGATGGAGGGTAGAATTTTTTCCATGATCATAACTACATATAAGACAAAATATAATAAAATGTATGAAGAGATCTCTTTTTTGAAGAACAGAGTTTGGGGAAAATATTTCTAGGCAATCTTTTGTTTGGGGGGAGGGAACTTCAGAATTGCCTTTGCCTTTTTTCCATATTAAAAAGGATTAAAACTATAGGACCTGCATACCTGAATAGAGTATAAAGATTTGATATAGAACTTCAAACAGGAACTTTCCTAGTGGCAAAGAAATATCTAAACAAACTGGGAAAACAGAAACTGACCTAGCTCATTTGGAAATGGGCTTGGCAGCTGACGAAATAGGTGAACTATAATTAAGTAATGCAATAAAGGAGTTAAGCACTTTCATGACAACAAAAACATAAACAACACACACACTAGTTGGGGAGTACCCAGGTTATTCATAGGCTCTTGATGTCTTAAATTAGAATATTCAATGAGATACCTAGAACAGACACTTGCCTTGTTCAAATGCAACTTACAGGTGGAGGGGGAAAAAAAGTACAGTGCCTTTCTGACCTTTAGGTTAATTTCTAACTCTAGGAAGACTGTTGTCTTTCTAATTTTATTCTTTTCACTGATTCAAAGCAAAGATAGCAAAGTCATATTATTTATTGAGAATCTTCTAGCAAGTTGTTCTTATCTCAGTTTTGGCAGAAACCACAGATCCAGTTTCCACTTATGTCCCTGCACTTGGATGTGTAAGTTCTAACTATGCATAGTATGCATTTCATTAGGTCTCTCAATCCTGAGATAAGACCTGTCGAAATAATCATTTAACTGTCACATTCTGCAAAGGTAGAGTTAGTGTATGAAGGAAATTCACCTCGTTGCCATTCCAGGAAGAATGTGACACTAGCAACTTTTATTTCCTCATTGAAATATTCATATGCAACTCAAAACTCCCCTTGAAAATTTTAAGAAATCAAGGAAAAGTGATTTTTGTTTCAAACCAGAATACGATATTTAGATTTTTTTTTCTTTCTCTCTCTCTCTGCCAACCAGGATTGAGGGGAAGCTCAAATAGGAAGACTAACATTAAAATACTTCCAGCGATTACAGGCTACAGGGTGCCATCAGCCCAAGAGCAAAGCGCCTGACCAAGCTCAGGAGGCGGGAGCGGCTGCTGGGGAAACCGAACTCAGCAAGTGTAGGAGGCAAAGGGCGGTAGGGAGCGCCAGGACCTGCCCAAGTCCCTTCAATTCCAGGTACCGGCGGAGAGTGTTTTAATTCTGTCGCGTCTGGAGCTCCAGCCAAATTCCCACTGGTACATCTCAGCGCCCCGAGGAAGCTAAACCGGGCTCGATTTTAGAAAACTGAGTACAAGATTAAGGAAGAAAAGCACTTTTTTTTTTTTTTTAATGGTCTCTTGTTCCGTGTGGCTAATCTCAAACGGCCACCCTCCAACAAGGAAGAACAAAACAAGAAATATCAACAGAGCTTTTCAGGCTTTTGGATTTCTAGAACTGGCAAATTTTCAAAAGAAGAAACGAAATTTTTCCACTTTTAATTTTGCCTAATAAAAAGTATGTTAATTTATGCATAACACATATGCTAATAACTAACTTATCAATCATAAGCATTTTCAATATTGATCCCGCACCCCACCTCCAGCTTGCCAGAGGAAACGACAGACTCGCATCAATTTAAATGGAGTTCACTTTAGCCTTGTGGACAACTCCTTACTTATCCTGTGACAATTGCACAGAGACCGTAAGTATCCTCTTTGAGGTGGGAGGTTGGAGTGGAAGAGGCGAGGCTTACCTAGGCAGAGCCGCAGCGCCTGGACCAGGCCCGCGGGACGCGTCCCCATCCTATTCCCTGCGGCTAGCCTCTGCTGAGCGCGGGCGCCCGGGCTGCGGAAGGTGGGGGGTGGGCGGAGGTCGGCTGTCTCTGGCGCTCCCGCCCAGCGGAAGCGATCGGCTGCCAGGCTGTGGCTGGAATGCTGTGGAAAGCCTGAAGGGTGTACACGTCCACCGTGTCCCTCTGACACCAGCTTTTCAGGCAAGTGAGCTCAACTGCCCTGCGCTGCGACCTTTATAAGTCTGAGGAGGTGCTTCCGGATGAGAGCACTTACTATGGGGTGAGGTACAAAGTGCCCAGAGTTTCCTAATCTCAGCCCCTGGGGGAGGAGTGGTGACCGGTGGACTGTCCGGATGTCATCCTCCCTCTCCAGAGCACTTGACAGTAGTGGTTGAGGAATGAAAAAATGTCCTCTGGTTAGCCAGGGACTACTCCCCAAACTTTTCCATCCTCCAGCTCCGACTCACGGAGGAGGAGGTGGGGAGCAGGTGGGGAGCGTGGACCAGATGAGTTGGTTTGCTTCTTGGGGTCACCTGCCGGGTAGTGGGTGGCTTTGGTTGCTGTGGGTGACAGACATAACTTGAATCAGGGCTGGTGTTTCCAGTGCATGCTTTTGGATGGCTGTGTGTGTGTGTGTAACTTACTAACTTCAGCGGAGATAACTGCGTGTTTATGAACATACTTGAAGTTTGTCAGTACTTCAAGCACTCTCCTCCCATGCAAACACACCACCACCCAGAAATACCTTTCACATCTATCCTTCCTTCTCATCCCCTCTGCTTCAAACATGATTCAGGCATTTATCAACTCAACCTCTAGTAATTATGAGGAAAACCCCACGTTATTTTTCCTTCTGTCCTACTCACCTTCTGTCAGCCTGCTATTTTGGAGCTCATGTCCCCAAACATCACCTCAGTCCTTCACTCCCTGTACAAAATCCCATTGCCTTTTGGACAAGGCCTGACACAGTGTGAACCCCATTAGTCCTCAACCTCACCTGTCCTTAGTTTGCCAAATTGTCCCACCTCAACCAGGCTCGAAAACTCACTAGGTCTTTGCTTATACCCACTTTTCTGCCTTTATTGATGGAATCACACTTTGAGGGAATGACTGCCCTTTATGGGAACTAGTCAAATCTAGTCAGATTTTCATGGTTCTCCTCAATGGCCTGGATTTTTTTTTGGTACTGGAGATTGAACTCAGGGGCACTCAATCACTGAGCCACATCCCCAGCCCTATTTTGTGTTTTATGTAGAGACAGTGTCTCCCTGAGTTGCTTAGTGCCTCGCCATTGCTGAGGCTGGCTTTGAACTCGTGATTCTCCTGTCTCAGCCTCCCTAAGTGCCGGGCTTACAGGCGTGCGCCACCACGCCGGGCTTGGCCTGGATTTCTTAAGTGTACAGGGATCTCCATTCATCTGATCTATAGCTTTTATTGTTTAACTTTTCCCCAGGTTCAGAGATTTCTAGATCTGATACTGCACTTTTGGTAAAAACGACTTTGTATAGTTTAACTTCTATTGTGTGTAAGTCCTATGTTCATATATGTGTATACGTATAAATTGTCTTGCTTTTTATCATATACCCTGAAGGGACTAAGGATAGTCAAATTAGCAATATGCAAACATATTTGACTAGAAATTAAAATCCAATGGATGTTATTAACTCCTTACCTATTTCCGATTATTATTATTATTATTATTATACTTCTCTGTCCCTGATTCCAAGGTCCTTTAATGTCCAGAAACCCCATTTTTGAAAACAAATACTTCATCTTTCAATGGTTAAGATTTAGGGTATGTGTGAATTCTTGAATTAGTTATTTGATCTCTCTCAGGTTGCTCACATGTAAACTAGAGATAATAATAGTATCTAACTCATAGGAAGATAATTAAAGTGCTTAGCACAGTGTCTTGCAAAGAGTTAGTACTCCTTAACAGTATCTACTACTGTGTCTAAACAGTGATTCTTAGGATGGTGGTTTTGGTGAGTGATCAATATTTGTGAGTTAAGTGAACCAAAGAACAGCAAAGTGACTTGGGTCTCTAAGTCTTCTGACTAGGCATAAATGACTTCTCACATAATTACTCTTAGTATAAGAACACATGGAGCCAGGAAAGATTATACTGGCAATGGGGTACAATTTTATGGAGCATTGATCAGAATTGTAAGTTTGGTAAATTACAATTAGGAAAAGGGACTGATGGTTACAAAATATGTTTTTCCCCCCTACATATTGGATCTGGAAAAAAATTAAAAATAAAAAGCTCTATTGCCTGAGGAATGAAAACAGAATTCCAAAGAATTGGGTGTCAACTGGGATCATTTCCTTATTCTGCACACTGACACCTGCAGGTACTTGCAAGGAGTGACAGGCAAAAGATTTCATGGGTCCTGATTAATGCCTTCTTTTATCAAATATAGTGTTGTTTCTTATGTTCAAAAGGATGGGGTGGGAGTGCGATGAGGAGAATGGGGCCATGGTACAACAGTTGGCAACAGTCAACTGTATGGTATTAATATGTGGGGAGGAATTTTTTCACTTTGTAGCCAATGCCTGCCAGCATGAGATATCATCATGATGAAAAAAAATCCCTGTGCTTGTCTCAAAATTTTCCACAGCAATGTGTTCTTCTATAGGCTGATTTTACATGGTGTGAAGAAATCTTTTCTTTATTGGTTCTATGTTTACTCAATTTTCTAGCCATTAGGTTTTGAGAATGACTCCACCATGACACATCAGGGATTTGCCGCTGCCTCCACAAAATAGTATTCTCTCTCTTTTTTTTTTAAATAATTGGACAATTTTTATTAATCGTCCTTTTAAATACATATACATACTATGAAGTACAATCATATTTCCTCTTAAAGGCACAAAACATATTTGAAGATAGAACAGTTCAGGAAGAAAATAAACAAATCATATAAAATTTTCAAACTAACAAATGACTTTAAGAAATCAGCCAAATCAGCAGTTCCCTCTCTGAGAGATGTTGGAATTTCTTTCCAAGTTGTTAGTAAATCTAAATATAATCTATAGACTAAATATTCATACATAATATTATTCTTAAAAATACATTGAATCTATTGTGATTAGCAAAATTTTTTCATTTTAAAATAGATACTGAATTCATGGTGGCTTTCTGGCATGTTTTTTTTATTGATACATAAAAAACATACAAGCATTATTGGGCACAGACTGTAAAAATTATCTCATATTAAAAGGAGATCTTTTATAAGGAGAAAAATTAAGAAATACTGGGCTGGAAACATACATGTACAGGCCCTGCACTGCCTCCATTGCAGACTACAGCCAGATCAAGCCCTGCACCCTGTCAAAACAGCCAGACAAGAATCTATAAAACTTCACAATTCTTCCATATCTTGCTTCTCACCTTAAGTTAGCATTTCTTCTGACGAAGCTGTCACTTATTTATTATGAAATTACTGCTTTTCTAACTGAAAACCTGAGTAGCAGCAGCATAATCAGTAGCATAATTCTACTTTAGTGAATTAGTTTTTACATAACACAAAGTACTTTAAGTCATTTATCAATTAGTCCTTAGCAAGAACCACTGAGATAAAACAGTTGAATTGTATTTTTTATAATTAAGGTATTGAGAACAAGGGGTACAGCTCAGTGGCAAAGGGAGCCTTTAATATGCTAGAAGCATAGCCCCAGCACCAAAAATAAGGGGAGGGCATTGAATAAAATAGGAAAAAATCAAAGAGACTACTAAATTAATATTCACAATATGAGACTTTGAATGTGGATCCTTTTCTACATTTAGCCACATATTAACCATAAAGGGAGGTATAGCAATTCTCATCTGAATGAAAAATTTGTCTTCTAAGATAATTTAAAAATGTATCATAATTAAATAATGTCTTATAAAATAATACAAGAAAAATCTCCAAGCAAACTTTGTGTACCATATTTTCCTATCATTTTTGTAGGACAGTGACTCTTGTAATTCTACCTAAAGTCAACAGACTACAGTGCTATTTAGGTAAATGTCTCTTTTACTTATTAATTCAGCAATTATTTATTGAATATATCAACTATTTATTGAAATATCTCCCAATAAAATTCTTCATTAATAAGATTATACTTTATTTTATAATACATTGTACTCTGTAAGGTAGTATTTGTGCAAATGGTTGATATTTATTCAATGACTGCACACATTTACTGAATACCTCTATAATGGTATTGTTGAATAAATATATAAGTGCAAACCTGAACTCAAAGAACTTTTAATCCAATTAGAGGCAAAATAAAGAAGCATATGTTGTAATCATACTCTTTTTATTGTAATGTACTCTATCGTGGATTTGGGGTGGGATAAAATCTTTTTCTTGTGACCAAATTCATGTTTTAATTGGTTCAAGAATTCAAAAAGGACAGTTGTCTTGTTTCACTTTCAATATATAATTTAAAAGTAAAAGAAAATAAAAACTTAGAAAATTTTAAAGTCTACTGAATAGTAAATTGTATTTCCTCATTGATTAACCTGATAATTTGAGGGATTTTCTTAAATTAAAAAGGACTGTAATGTATTTTAAAATTTGCATATCATTTGAATATTGTGTGAATGGCTGATTAACCAATTTAATGAGTGGATTAATCAAAAATTTTTCTCCTATTTTTTATTTCTGAATGTAAAATTCATAACTATAAATAGAAATGAACATGAAAGTAGTCAATATTAGTTCTTTATAAATGAGATATGCTAAAGAATAATAATGCTATTATGAATAATAATAGCAGCTATTAGTCATACCTAGCATTCTTAGCTCACTAGTTTTACAAACTTGTTTATTCCTCAAAATAATTTGACAAGTATTTTTTTTGTTTCCATTTTATAGATGAAACTAAGATTCATAAATTTGTCCAAGACCCTTCAGCTCAGAAATAGCCAGGAGGGAAGCAAGCCAGGTAGCCTGACTACAGAGCACCATGGCAGCCGTCAATACAGCACCATGTTGCTTTGCCCTATAACATTTAATGCACCTAAATTTCAGGGTTTGATGTACACACGGTGCTCTCATTTTTTTTTTAATTAAAATCCACACATCTGGAATTTCCTGGTCTCAAATTATTTTAAAAGAGCTTTCACATCCCTTTGCTGATAGTTTTTATTTTCTCTCCTTAAGAAGGACTTTCTACATTGTTTTCCTGCTAAGGAGAAATTGTGTGTGCCAAACTTTCAGCTTCCATCTCCAAAGCAATCACTAATCTTCATTTGTCATTGTTCATTGTGCTTTTAAAAACATTTTATTCTAAAAATGTCACATCAGGAATGACATCTATGAATTTCATTAGCAGAAGCTTCTGGAGAATCATTCAGCAATTACAAAAATTTAAAAATGAGCCAAATAGTATTTGCTATTAGAAACCTGACCAATTCTGAAGCTACTACTTCCTATACTTGCCATACCATGAGTTATGCCCTAATAATAGAAGAACCTCCCCTCCTGTGCAAACCCTCACAGTGTTAATTACCCACATAGTGATGATGAATTAGGAATGAAGCTTTGCCTATTTAAAGGACTGCTGTTTCATGTTTAGCTAACACCTAGTTGCATTGCCTACACTGATGTTGCTACTCCTTAAGCAACATTTTACACTTAAAATGCTAACTTTCCTAAAGCCATTCATTCCATAAAACAGTTTATGCTTGTTCTTTCAACAAACATTTCATGTCTCCTGCAACCACCAAGCGGCCATTTAAATGAATATATTTAATTGGAGGAACTTCGAATTTATTGCTAAATCATTTGCATAGTTATTTTATGATTACATTTGGATATATGTACTTTTACAAGTATTTAATGTTAACGTTCTCAGTGGTGGAATACTCAGGTGATAGATACTCTAGCATGAAACTTTATTGTGTTTTAATCTCCTCGATTACTTTCTATATCTAAATATCAACAAATAGTAAGGAGGATTACCTAATGTATGAATACCCTGGAGATAAAACATCTAGAAAACAAGTGGAATGTCACTAAAATGCCAGGAATTTTTTAAATGATTGATAGTTTTTTACTTGTTAGCCTTACCACTAACAGACATGTATAACATTGTTAATGAAGGTAATAAAACAAGAGCTATGTGTTTATTACTCTTATTCTGTATTTGACTTAGAAAATATCTCCCAATAAAATTCTGCATTAATAAGATGATACTCTATTTTATAATACATTGTACTCTGTAAGGTGGTATTTGTGCAAATGGCTAATATTTTATTCAATGACTGCATACATACTCATTCTCACCAATGGCTGCATTCAAGGTCATTTGGTGAGCTTCAGAAAAATTACTGACCTGCCTGCACCTTACTTTCTGGAGATTCTGACTCATTTGATCTAAGGAAGTTCCCAAATAAATGCATTGTTTTTTACAAATTGATAGCTTAATGTTTTCACTAAAACATAGAAAGAGTATTCAACTATACATTTTAAATCCAAGTTGTAATCCTGACTCTGAAAATAAATTGTGTCATGATCTTGTGTAGCCCATTTAATTTCTTTGGGCTAGACTTTTCTCACTCTTAAAATGTAGGTTTGAGCTACTCAGTCTCTAGTGTCATGGCTTTCTTAGAACCATATTAAGAAGATGGAACCACCCATATGTGCCTTTAAGCATTGAGCAAGATTAGGCAAGTGTGCAAAGGCACTGGCTAAACTACCCTGAGTGATAGCACAGATAATGTCCTCAGGATATGCAAAAGCAGTCTATCTTATAAACAGGCTTCTCCAGTTTTTAAACTCTTGACTTCATCTCTCCTAGGATCTTTGCTTACTCATTTTTATTCCTTTTATCATTTTCTTCCTTTTGCTTACAACTTATGAATCATGAACGTCCCAAAAAATACAGGGCTTTAGAAACTAGAAAATCCAGGTCCTTTTGCTGATTAAGAGGGCTGTCTTGTATATGACCTAAACCTCATTTATGAAGAGAGTTTTCCTTTTTCTAAAGAGGGAAAAAAAGTTTATCTTTTTCTTAAGTTTCTAAAAATAAGGGGGAAAGTCAGTTAAACAAAAATGACACTGAATTAGTGGTCAGAAGGCCAAGGTTCCCACCACAAGTGAGTATTTTTACATTATGAATTCATTTAAACTGCAGTAGCCTCACCTGTAAAACTGGAAGAAAATTGCTTGTCTTTCATGGGACTCAAATCAAATAATGTTTAATAGAATAGTTAGAACTTTAAGATATAATTAATAAACATCGAGTATTTATTTAATGCCAGGAGATAGAAGAGAGTCAAAAAAAGGTAAGAGAGTAAGTATCCCAGTGCTAGATTTTCAAAGCCAAAGGAGGTGGGTATTCCTAAAAGGAGGTACAGGCGCCCGCAGCAGGTGGGACAATGAGGTCCAGACATTAGGACTAGAGGAAGAGATTTAGCAATAGTGAGATCAGTGGTGCCTTTGCAGGAGAAAGTTCAGTAGAGTGGAGAGGGCAGAAATCAAATTATAGGCATATGATAGCTGGGTGTCTTCTAATTCAAAACACTATCTGTGAAGATGGGTCACCCAGAGTCTCAGAATGGGGCCATTTGTAACACAGACTCCTCTTCCCTCATAAGTTGTCAAAAGACAGTATAAAGCCCACATGAGAGAAATGGGTCATTTTTCCACTCAGGTTTCTGTGTAACTCATAATATATGCCAATGAATGAGACAGAGAAGCTGCTTATGGTGGGTTTTACTATGGCGTGCATATCTTACCTTTTATTATTTAATTTGGAGGAATATTTATCTAACTTTTATGAAATTATTCTTACTTTTTAAAGAAGGTGTCCTTGTACATTATAATAGAGATTCCAGACTAAGTGATTTTCTAAGATTCTATACTTATTATCTTACTGTGTCATTAAGTTTATTGGTCTCTCCTCTTCCTCCTTTTTCATCTACCTCTATTTCACTATTTCTGTTAGGAAGAAAATATGTATGTAGTATTATATTATATTATATTATATTATATTATATTATATTATATTATATTACATATAATCCATTATGTCTCCAGTGAGGGCTAATAGGTGACTTTAGAGAAATAGACTTGTCTAATATGCTTCGTCTTCACAGGCTTATGTAGAATTTAAACTGAATTGAACTTCAGAATGGTATAAGATCAGAAAAATGATGACATGAAAGAAATGCCATTCTCATGACTTCTAGACTCTATTTTTTTAAAAATACCTTTATTTTATTTATTTACTTTTATGTGGTGCTGAGGATCAAATCCAGTGCCTCACATATGCTAGGCAAGTGCTCTACCACTGAGCCACAACCCTAGTCCTAGATTCTATTTTTTAAAAAGTTTTTATTGGTGGGCTGGGATTGTGGCTCGGTGGTAGAGCGCTTGCCTCGCATGCGTGAGGCACTGGGTTCGATCCTCAGCACCACATAAAAATAAATCAATAAAGATATTGTGTCCACCTACAACTAAAAAATATATTAAAATAAAAAAATGTTTTAAAAAGTTTTTATTGGTACATTATAATTATACACAAAGTGGGATTCATTATGCCATATTCATATATGCATATGCCATAATTTGATCAATCTCATTCCCCAGTATTTTGTAAGTTCCTTAGCTCTCTTAAACTATAAATCCAGCCTCAGGACCCTTCAAAACTCCCATAATCTCACCAATTAACCCATAAACTCCTTGGAATAACCATTAATTCCCCTTCCTCTAAAGACAACTCCCAAAATAGACCTATATGTGAAATCCAGTCATCTTTCTATCTTTGCATCATAGGAAATGTGCTTCAGTTCAACTCATCCGGCTTCAGTGCAATAACATGCCTAAGAGTATATGAAATGGTGGAGTCACATGAAACCCAAACTCTCTCTCAGGGAAAAATCTGAGCCTTCCAGGACACAGGAGCCAATTTCCTAGCCAGTTTCTGTGTCTTACCTATATGACAGAGTGTGTCTTTGGACTTGGAAAACATATTGCCCATATAGCTGTTGGGTTCCAAAAGAAATGGATGGAATTTGCCCTTCTCTTTAAAGCTACCTCTCAGGCCAGTTCCATTGTAGACATCATGGTATCCAAAGATGAGCCCTTCTGATTTTTGTTAGGCATCTGGTAAACTGGTCTCTTGAACTCTGAGAAATCCCTGACCCTCCAAAATCACAGGTCAGTAACAGATATTTCAAAAGGATAACAGAATCAACTTGAGCAGTGGAATAACAAGATAAGGACAACTTTTGATGTTAGAAAGTAAATTGGAGGATTGAAGTTGTTATAAAACATTTCTACTTTCGTGACTTTTGAGTTAAAGATATTTTTGACACTTCATCTCCAATTGACTGGTATTCTTGCTTGTTTACTGTCCTGGTAAACTCTCAAAAGAGTCTCACCTTAAATATTAATTCCTCTGGAAGCCTTTTCCAATCCTTCCAAGCCTGTCAGGTACCCTGTGCTGCCCTTATATTATAACCCAAACTTTTTCTATCTTAAAATTTAGTACTTCATGCATTTTCTTATTTGCTTCAGCTATTGAAAAGTAAGCTCTAAGAAGAAGGAAGCATTTCTCTCTTCAGCAATTCTATATTCTTTTTTAACATGTGAATAAATTAATTGTTAAATATCTATTGGCCTGAAAGACCAAAAATGCTTCCTAAGGATTGTGGCATATACAAAAATTGTAAATTAGAATGATAATTTTGAAGGCACTGTTTACATGTAAAAATGGTAAACTGAAGAATATCTTTTATGAGTGATTTTTGTTCTTAAATGGGAGCATATTAACACAAAGTTCTTCAATCATAAGATTCAAGTTTCTTCTATACCCCACAATCTACCACATTGTTCTTCATTGCCATATCTTAGAAATGACTCCTTCTTGGCCCCTGTTCTTGTCTCCTTTCTTCAGTTGCTTCTTACCCAGTTATTATTCTCCCTTGAATCTTCATTGAGTCTCTTATTGCACTCATTTCCTCTCCTCTCTCTCCAAACTTACATCTCCTCTGCCCCATGCCCACAAAGTCTACCACTTTATAAAGACCTCTAACAAACAATCTCATCTTCCTTCATTGTCCCATATCTCTATGCTGGGTACTACAGCGCAGGCCTGTAATCCCAGAAACTAGGAGGCTGAGGCAGGAGAATCACAAGTTTGAGGCCAGCCTGGACAACTTTTCCTTACTTATAAAGCAGATAATATATCACTATGGGGTGTAAGTTGGTGGTAGAGCAAGTGTCAGCATGCGTGAGGCCATGAGTTCTATCCTTAGCACCAAAAAAAAAAAGAAAGGATCAATATACCTTAAAAATATTGTGGGTCTTAAATAAGCCCAAACTATTTAGAACTGTGCTTGGTGCATGCTAGGATTTCAGTAAAGTTTAGCCCCTTTGAACTTAACAAGGTGGAAACTATAAATAATACAAGGCTTTTATTGTTTTAAAAATGACCAAGATTGTTTAAAGGTTAATGCAGTACAGTAAACTCATTGTATTCAAAGGTTTAATATTCAAATTTAACTGTTCATCTTAAGCGATAAAGGTTGTAATTTATGGTATTTTTTAATTTTACTTGTGCATGAATTTGAGTTAGCAGTACTTTTCAGTTTGTGTGCAAGACAAGTAAAATAAGTTATTTTATTTGGAGAGTGTGTTCCAAATATCCATAACGTGTTTCACTTCTTGTAGTTACATATTCAATATTTGTTTTCCTAAAAGCAATAAGTACAAGAATTTGGACCATTTTATTTCCAAATCCCAACACAATAACAAATAGCTGAAGTGATAGTGCATTTACTATGTGCTATTATGCTAAAAACTTATAAATTTAACATAAATTATTATCTCATTTGATATACTTTGCAGATGGCACCATTGTTACTGGTAACCTAACCCAGAGATCCTGCCTCAACCCTGACTGACTGGATTTAGCCCCTGTTCTTGTCTTAAGAAATGAGCAAAAGATGGAAGAAGGAACAATGAACTTCAAGTAGTTTAATCAAACTGGGGAGAAGCAGCTTGTACCCACAGACCTCACAGAAGCAGTTACAATTTATAGAAACAAAAGCAGATGATATGCATATGTACAATTGATTGGTCTGAAAAGAGGGCAAAATAGGACAAAAGGTAAGAAATACACATATGCAAATTTCGTTAGCTTTGGCTTAGATGGCCAGTGCATGGCCATCTCCAATCTCAACTGTTTTGGCAAAAGTCAGGGTGAAGGGTTGCAGCCCTTCAGCTATCATTCTCTTCGGTATGAGGAAGTCGTTCTTACTTGGTGGTGAGGGGGAGCACCAAATTCACTCTGTTTCATATTGAATAGATTATTGCTAAAAAATGCTTATTTTGTTATCCTCACTCCATGTTTGGAAGGTATATTGCTGCCTCTTGATTCTGGTTTGGTCCATCTGACTTCCCCCTAGGCCAATGGATGCATACAGGTGTGATATGAGCCCTTGAGGAGCACTTGTGTGGATGTGCTTGCTATCACGCACCTCTTCCATCACCAGGAATTCATGCCTGGGCTAGCAGCTGGTTCCAGGGAAGGGGTGGGAAACATGGAGCAGAACTAAGCCCCCAAACCAGTCTAGATGAGCCCACCTTCAACCAAATTCCAGATTCAGGAGTAAGCCAATGCAAAATCAGAAGAGCTTTGTTGTTCCCTGTATACATGTTGATTTGCATCCTATAAATTTCAAGTTGTATTTTTATTTTCATTTTTTTGAAAGTATTTTTAAAATTTCCCTCAAGTCTTCTTTGACTCTGTATTATTTGGAGGGTGTGGTTTAATTTAAAACTATTTGGATATTTTTCCTGATGTCTTTCTGCTGTCTTTCTCTTGATTTCAAGTTTAATTCCAATAATGATTTCAAGTACATTTGTTGAGATATGGAATATGACCGAGAATGTGGTCTATCTTGGTGAATGTTTCATATGAGTTTCAAAAGAATGTGTTTTGGGCAATTATTTGGAGTCTATCAATGTCCATTAGGTCATGTTGATTAATAGTGCCCTTTGGGTCAACTATATCCTTACTGATTTTCTGTTTGCTTGATTTATTAACTACTGAAAGAGGGGTGTTGAAGTCACCAACTCTTCTATCAGTTTTGCCTAATATATTTTGACTTAGTGCATGCATACTTAGAGTTATTATGTTTTCGAGGAGAATGGAGCTCTTTATCAATAAATAACATCCCTATTTGTTCTTAGTAACTTTCCTTGTTCTGAAGTATGATCTGTCTGAAGTCAGTAGTTTCTCCAGGTTTCTTTTCATTAGTGTTAGCTTGCTATGCCTTTCTAGATGCCTTTTCTCCTAATTTTTTTTTAAAGTTTTTACATATAAGGTGTATTTTTTGTGAAAACCTAGTTGGGTGTTATTTTCTGTCTACTCTGACCATCTCTTGTCTTTTAATTGCTATATTTAGATAAAGTGAGGCTGTTTTACATAGTTAGATTAATATTTATCACGTGTTATGCTTTGGGTCTGGAATGCCCTCAAAGCATTGTGTTGAAGCTTAATCTCCATTGCAGCAATGCTCAGAGGTGGAGCTTTGGGGAAGCAATTGGAACATACGGGCTCTGACCTCAGTGCTGGATTAATCCACTGAGGGATTAATAATTCAGTGGCATTCTTGGGAGGTGATGGAAACTGTAGGAGGTGGGACCTTGTTAAAGGAAGTAGGTCACTGGGGGTGTGCCCTGGAAGGCTATTCGTTGTGCCCAGCCCCTTCCTCTCTCTCTACTTCCTGGCTACCATGAGGTGAGAAGCTTTCCTCATGATATTCTGATTATAATAGTTGTCTATCTACAACTATTATAATCTGATTTGTGGGTCCCACAAACCAGACCTACCACCAGATGACAGCTTGACCAAGAGTGCTATGAATGTGCATATCTCTCATATCTTATTTCTCCTTGTTTCCCTTTCTTGGCGTCTCTTTTTCTGCCTTCTCTAGTCTTAATTGAGCATTTTATATGATTAAATTTCATCTCCTTTATTTGTGTATCAATTATGATATTTAAAAAAATAAGAAATTGCTCTAGTTTCCAAGATACATTTTTTTAACTAATCTAAGTCCATTTTTAAATAGCATAATGCTCACTTGTAGAGGAAATACCTTACAACAGAGTATTTCCAATTTCTCTATCTTGTTTCTTATGGCACTGGTGTCATGTGATTTCTTTCTTATTTTTCTTTTCTTTCTTTTTCTTTTTTTCTTTTTTTTTTTTTTGTATGTGTGTATTCATGTGGTACTGGAGATTAAAACATTATACTCAGGTGTTGTTCCTCTGAGCTATATCCCCAGCCCTTTTTATTTATTTATTTATTTTGAGATAAGGCCTCACTCAATTGCTTAGGCTGGCCTTGAACTTGGAATCCTCCTAAGTAACTGGAATCATGGGAAAGTGTCCGTCATTTTTCATTTATCCCCATTTTATAATCATCCAATATATTGTTACTATTATTAATTTTTTAAAAGTTATGTTTTAGATTAATTAACAAGAAAAATAAAATGTTTATCTAAGCTTCTTTAAAATTGAGAACTTAAAGGAGGATTCAATCATTGTCCTGATTGACTCCATTTTGTTCCTCTAACTTTTGTCTCTAAGTTATTTCTCCCTCCCACCTTCCTGCAAGTCACCATCTCATGTTGGGAGTGAGAACTGCACTCCAAACTCTGGCACCAGCAGGACCCCCTGCAGGATCCCACAAACCAGACCAGATGACAGCTTGACCAAGAGTGCTATGAATGTGCATGTCTCTCAGCTACTGCTTTTGTCTTTCCCTGATATAATCCTGAGCTCTTATCAAACCAGAGAAGACATTTTTCTAGATCTGCTGGAAATAAACTTCTTTTTTATTTTACTGATACTTTTCTCTCTGTGTTAATTGGATTCTGAAAGTGGCAGGTGGCCAGACTTGATCTTTTAAGACCCCAGAGTCAAGCCAGGTGGTGCACATGTCTGTAATCCCAGAGGCTTGGGAGGCTTAGGCAAGACAATCCTGAGTTCAAGGCTAGCCTCAGCAATTTAGTGAGGTCCTCAGCAACTTAGTGAGACCTTGTCTCTAAATAAGACAAAAAGGTCTGTGTATGTGGCTCAGTGTTTAAGTGCCCTGAATTCAATCCTTGGTACCAAAAAAAAAAAAAAAGATCTCAGAGTCAAACCTTTAACTTCTAAGGAACCTAATAACAGTTTCATCATTTATTCTTTCTTCAACGTTCTTTCTTTCTTTACATAAATCCAAATTTCTGACCTCTATTTCATTTTCTTTCTTACTGAAGAACTAGCTTTAAAACTTCTCACAGCGCAAATCTGCTGGCAATGATTTCATTTGGCTTTTCTCTGAGAAATTATTTCTTAACTTTTAAGAGATAGTATCACCAGATATAGGATTCTAGGTGATCAGTGTCTTTCTTTCATATATGACTTTGTGTTATTCTACTCTGACAGGGCTTGAATGGAATGTGGTGAGAAGTTTACTATATTTATTATTCTCCTACAGGAATATATAATTCTCCAGCTTCTTTCAAGAACTTCTCTTTCCTTTTTTTTTTTTTGTAGTTTTAATATGATATGCCTAGCTGTTTGCTTAGTTATTTACCTTACTTGGTGTTCTCTGAGATGCCTGGATCTGGTATCTGTTATTAGTTTCAGAAAATTTTCAACCACTATTAATTTTTTTTTTTTTTTTTTTTTTTTTGGTACCGGGGATTGAACTCAGGGGCACTCGACCCCTGAGTCACATCCCCAGCCCTATTTTGTGTTTTATGTAGAGACAGGGTCTCAATGAGTTGCTTAGTGCTTCGTCATTGCTGAGGCTGACTTTGAACTTGTGATTCTCCTGTCTCAGCCTCCCTAAGTGCTGGGATTACAAGCGTGAGCCACCGCGCCCGGCTATTTTAATCCAGTTAAGTGTATATATTATGCCTTTTGAAATTTTTCCATATTTTGGGATGTTCTCTTTTGGGTTGGCTGAATGATTTGCATTTTTTCTCATTGCATTTTATTTTGAAATGTTTCTCTTGATTTGTCTTCAAATCCATTTACTTCTTATCAGCTGGATCCCATCTATTGCTGATCCCATCAAAATGCATTCTTCACATGCGTTACAGTATTATTTCTAGTATTTCCTTTTAAGTTCTTAGAATTTTCATCTTTGTGTTTACCTTAACTATCTATTCTAGCATGTTGTCTACTCTTTCCATTAGAGTCCTTAATATTTTAATCACAATAACTTTAAATTCCTTATCATAACTGATTTTTGATGCTTATTTTATCTGCTCATTCAGTGTTTTTCTTTGCCTTTAAGCATGTCTTATAGTTTTTTGTTAAAAGCTGGGCATGATATATCAGGTAACAGAAACTGATGTAAATAAGTCTTTAGGATAAAGCTTTATATAAATCTGATGATTAATTGGACTGTGTCTAATGTTTTCTGTAATTGTAGGTGTCAAGTGGCTTAAAATTCCTCAGTAGTCTTTTTTCTTTTTCTTTTCTGTTTTTTTCTTTTTGGTCTTTCATCATTACTTTGAACTCCTCTAAGTTCTCCTCAGAGAAAGTTAGTTTGTACATCTTACAGCACTTTTGGCTAACATCTACTGTTATACTGGAGTTTCACTGATGTGGTGATACAATATATGGAAAGAGAAGTGTTCTATAATCTCATGATTAAATTTTTTAGAGAGTTTGAGTTCCTAGGCTATGAATTTCACAAGTGTTTTTTTTTTTTTCCTTTTCTCTTAATCTTTTCCTCCCTCAGATAAGTCAAGAAATCTGGCCTAGGGTTGGACTGGTGTAAATGCCCTTCCTCCAGGTGGTGAGGCTCTGGTGAAGTCTTTTCTGTGGAGAGTAGGACTTTGCTGCGGCGAATGTTCTGTGCATGATTCAAAGGTTCATACTTTCCCTAACCCTCTTCTCAGTTACTCAGCTTGAGAACCTATGGTTTTCTAGAATTAAAGCCAATTAAAGTGTGGGGACCTCTAAGACCCCAGACCCTAGGAGTCTCTTAGCCTCTAGCAATTCACCCAAATTAACCCTGTGTTTCTACCAGTTTGTGGCTCTAGCAGCTCCTGCTTCAGATACATATATTTTAGCAGTGACTCTCTGAATTTACCTGTTTGCCTAGATTTTGGGTGTTGGTTTGCCCTGTGGCCGAAGTTCTCTGACAGGCCCAAGAAAATTTATTTTCAGTTGTTCTGTTTTTCTTATTGTAAGGAGGGGAGTGATAACTTCTCCTGGAGTCACCTTGTTGTGGTGATATGGTGTGCGAAAAGGAAAGTGTTCTATAATTTCATGATTGAATCTTTAAATTTTACAGGTGATCTTTGTATTTTACAAAAGAGTTGAATAATAGGATGTAGTATTTTTATGCTTTTATTAGTATATTATAGATACGTATCTCAGTACCTTTAGTGGGGTCATTTTGACATATTCATGGAATTTAATTTTCTTCATTTTAGCTCTTTACATATTGGATCTGAAATATCCATCAAATTATTTTTAAGTAGAAAGATAGTAGTCACATATGACATTCTCCCTGTGTTTGATCGGTCTCAATCTTAACAGTGTCACCAGTTCAGTGGATCCTTTAGCTCATATGGGATAGAAATGAAACATGGGTAACAAAAGGAGAGTTAGTAAGATTTCTTACATTGATTCACATAATAAGGTGGTCACCCCAGAGGAAGATTAGAAAGGAAATCGAGGGGTGATCATAGGAAGGAGGCTACCCCATAGGCAAGGAACAGCTTACATAAATTTTGGAGGACTAGAAATTAACATTTCCCTAAGCTATGTTGCAATCTCTCATTGTACCTGCACCACTTTGCACATGGTCCAAAATATGCCTACAAAATTGTTGGATCACCCTACTCTCTACCTATGCAGGCATATCTCTTAACATGTAATTGTGTTTATTTGATGGGCTTACATTACTTTCAGACAAGCTGTGGTGGTTAGATCTGTTAGAATGGATTTGATGCTTTCTTGTTATTTATCTTCAATAATAGATATCCTTGGGAAGGTCCTCCTTCGTTTATCTTAAGCATGGAGCATACAGTCCTTTTCCTTCAACAGTTACCAACCTAAACTTACCCTATACTCCTGCCTCAGTACCTTTTGCTTAATGAGCTCAAGTTATGTGATTTTCAATTCGCAAAAAGTCTATTAAAATCATTATGAGATAAAGCAAATTTACCTTAGAAAATCAGAAGTCTTTAGTTACTTACCCTCTGCGAATTTATTTTTTCATTGGAGCCTCTTCCATACTCAAAAAACAGATATCTATGGATATAAATGGCTATTAGAATTATACACATATGAGAAATAAAACATGAAGAAAAGATGTGTCTGTGAATCTAATGTTTGTAATTGGAAACAAAGACAGCATTGGATGTGCAAAGAACCTATGTAATTTCTATTATTAAAATTCCTTATGCATTTAAGAGTGAACATTAATTATGTCATAGATGTGGTCATAGCAATGTACTAGTAAAAATCCATTCACTAGGTTTGTTTTAACCATATATATACTGGTAAAAATAATCCTCATTGGATTTCTTTTCTTTCTTTTTGGAAATTTGATGGCATTTAAACTTACCCTATTGTTTCTTTTCATCTCCTTGTTGAATTCAGTCGTGCAGGTATGTAAGATAGCCTGAAAAAACCCTGAGAAGTCTTGTCCAACTGGAAGTTATTCCCATGTGAAATAAAAAGCATGGAAGTATCAGAATAATATTGGCAAGGGGTTTGATCTATGTCAGTACCAAAGAAACCCCAAGAGTTTACCTGAACTTCTGATTTAGCGGCAGAATTGCTCTAGGAATGCATGGTGAAACCTAAGAACAGATTTCAAATCAGTGTCTGTGCTGGGATTGCTGGGTGGAGCAGGTAACCAAGAATAGCCACAGGAATGGGGTGTGTTGAGTTGAGAGAAAAATTTCTCAGTTCCGAGTGGTGGTGAACAGACTCTTTCAGCTGAGAGAGAGCCAAATAGGATGCTCCTAAAAAGTACAAGGCCTCCAGAGATGCTCTAGCAGTTAAATATAGAGACTGGAATAGATCACAAAGGACTGGTATAGTCTCATCCTTGAAGATTTTGCAGGAGAAAGAATAGACTACTGTATTGGGAAAAACAAAGTGATTTCATCTACTCCCCTTCCACAATCATCACAGAAGATACCTGTGACCTCAAAAGGTGTGGGGATTTCTCCCTACCAGGAAGCAAGCTTCTAGAGACAGTCTCAGATCAGATCCCACAGGTTGAGGGGTCAGACCCCAAGATTGCCCCTCCATTTCAGATGCCAGTTACAAGCCCCAAGTTTTCAGGAGTGTTTCTGATCCACCAGCTATAAATGGGCTTTCCCACACCCCCACCTCAAGTTCACTTAATTTGCTTGAACAGCTCAGAGATCTCAAAGAAATGCTTACTTACATTTACCAATTTATCATGCAGAATATTTCAGAGGACACAAAGATGCATAGAGTAAGGTATGAGAGGAAGGGTGTGGAATTTCAATGCCCTCTCTGAGCCTGCCACCCTCAGGGAACTTCCATGTGTGTTCAGGAATCGGAAAGCTCTCCAAACCCTGCCCTCTTGGGGTTTTTAGGGAGACTCCTTTGTATACCTAATGCTAATAGACTAGTGAGGAAACACAGCAAGTCCTGTCTTCCTGCCTCTCTGCGTAGGACATGCCTCTCTTCAGGACATAGGGCAGGATCCCTCTGAAACAGGCAGGATCTTATGATTTACTCTGGGCAAAGGGCAATCAGAGAATTTCTTTATGGTCATCTCCAAGACAGAAAGGCATGGGAAGATTAGAGATTCTCTGACCCGCCTTGGGGACAAGAAATTCTAGTTTCTATGGTCTACATTGAGGAAGGTGTTGTGAGCTAGAAACCAAGGATAAAACACACACACACACACACACACACACACACACACTGCTTTTAATGTAAGTTTAAAGACACAGTTACTTCTTGGTAACGTCTTGATTCTGCTAATGATGATTCTCACTATTTTTAAACGTTGTTCTTGAATTCCAGCTCCCATACTCAATCACTTAGAGCTATTTAACAGGCTTGAATCATGGTTTGAATCTGTAGATTGCTGCTAATGTTAGTAGCAGCATTGAGCTAGCAATGAGCAGTGAAATGCAGGCAAGGTCACAAGTGTTCTTTAAATTACTTTAGGGTCTTCTTTAAACTCCTTCCAAAGTAAACGAGAAAGCCAAGTGTGGTAGTTAATTTGTAGAAAATAAACAGAAGCAAAGGAGCTAATGGGACGACATGTCAAAGGAAAAGGATTAATTAATTAACTCTTGACAGGGTCCACTGAGGTTTGTGTGAAGCTAGGAATTATGGCTAAAGATGTCTCCATTTGTCTGGGAAGGGAGATTACTTTAGTAGCATGGGTGCATTAAGGTAACTTCTGACCAGCAATTAACCCCAGTGCCCACATTAACATGAGATTCACTTGTAGAAGAAGCCTCCCTAAGTAAGATGGTCACTCGTCACCAGTCACCATGACAGTTCTGAAGACTACCAACTAAGGTCAAAAACTCCACACCTGATGTGAAGGAGGAGTTGAACACCTGATTGGTGAAGGTTGCTGAAGGAAAACCCCAATTTTCAAGCTAACCATAAAACAATAATAAAATCAGGGACAACATTGTCTCCTTTGTCATTCTCTGCCTGGAGACGGCCCACTCTCTCCCTTGAGAGTGCTGTTTGCTTAAGTCTCACTTTTCTTTTACTTCATTTTCACTTCTAATAAAATTCTTTTGCACTTTTGGTGTCTGACTTTAAATTTTCTTTCGTGGGAACACAAGAACCAAGGTTTGGAGTTTTAGCTCCCTGCTTTCCTGTGACACTAACAGAAGCTGCACCATGGAATACTTCTGACCTTGAAATAATCTCACAGAGTCATTGTGTTGCACAGAATGCCTGACACACAGAAGGCGCTCAAGAAAGGATATGTCAGTTCTCCCCCAAGTGTGTGCACACCCACCCCCACACGTGCACATGCACCCTTATTCACTTGCCAACTAAGAAACAATCCTTGTTCATGATGAAGTTTACAGATAAATAGCATATGACTAAATGTCAGCAAGGGCCCTTTTATTTTACCATGAAATAAATAAAAGTGTACCAGATATAAATTTCCTCACTTGTAGGGAGTGTTGCAATGTCATGACAGTTTAAATAATGTTTTCCTGTAGTACAGTTTAATTGTAAACATCAGCTCTTCAAAATTCAGGGTGGACACTATCTTTGTCTTTTACAGAAGAGGGTTGAGTAATAGGACATAGAATTTTTTATATGCTTTGATTAATGCATGATGGTTATCATAATAGTGGGGTTCATTTTGGCATATTCATACATGCGAGCAATTTAATTTGCTCCATTTCAGCCCCCGTTGCTTCCTCTTTCCTCCCCCTCCTTCTTCCCCCTATTCCCTTTCCTCTACCCTACTTGTCCTCTATTTATTGATTGTTTTTTTCATTGGTGCTTTATAGATATACATAAAGGTAGAATCCATTAACTCCCTTTTCCCCTCCCCCCTCCCTCCCCTCCTGCCCCTCAATCTCCTTCCTCTGCTCCCCTGATTCTCATAGGTGGAAGCTAGAGCAAAAGAAGGAGGTGAATGGGATGGGGTGGATCTCACAAAATAGAGGAAAGATCAGTGGGTGTGGTATTTTTTAAATGTCTAAATTTCTTTGTTCAGAGGGCCAAGTAATGCAGAAAATAGGGGTATATTTAAAGGTGTAAAATGCCATGAGTACAATATGAGAACAAATTTTACTTTCAACCATTTATATCATTCTACATTTACAAGCACAAAGGAGGAAAATAAATAATTTAATGATTCCAGTGTTTGCTTATTAAGCATGACATCTGTCTTCATTTGGTTCCCTGAATTGACGTCAATTGTATATCATAAATTCTTGTATAATGTAAACTTCATTAGCCTGAGTTTAAGTTTTTCCTTAGAATTTTTTTCAGAAAGCATAAACATTGCATTTTTAGAACAGCTGCATTTTTAAATTTTTATTTTGTCTAATGACTCAGCTAAATTATTAAACAAGATAAAGACCCAAAAAGATCTTTTTTCCTTTTTCTCCCCCAGTATTGGGGATTAAACCAAGGGCCACTTTATCACTCAGCTACATTCACAGCCCTTTTTTATTTTGAAAGAAGATTTTGCTAATCTCCCAGATTGGCCTTGAATTTATAATCCTCTTGCTTCAGCCTGAGGAGTTGCTGAATTATAGGCATGGCCCACCTAGAAGATTCTTGAAAGCACGCATAACAATAATGACAATCTAGACAATCTGAAAGATTCAGTAATCTATAAATTCTGTAGTTCTTACATGCATAAATTAATGAATGAGAATTTGCTGCACATCATCAGTTACAAGTTGAATTCTTTCACTTAAATTTTAGTCACACATCACGATTTTATTGCCAGCATTACAGTATAACACATTTTGCAAACAATCGTCTGTATGGTAGTCCTTCATAATCTATGGTTTCACTTTCCATAGTTTCAATTATCCATGTAGTCCAAAAATGGTACATGGAAATTTCCAGAAATAAACAATTCAGATATTTTAAATTGCATGCTATTCTGAATGGCATGATGAAATCTCTCACTGTCTCATTCTATCCTTCTCAGGAAGTGAATCATTCCTTTTTCCAGTGGTCCATGCTGTGTATACTACCCACCATTAGTCACTCATCCATCTGGGTTAACAAATCTTCTGACGCAGTATCACAGTGCTTATGTTTAAGTAACCTTTATGTAGTTGTCTAATGCTACATCACATTGCCTGCATCCTTCATCTCACTTTATCTCATCACGTAGGTATTGCATTATTTCACATCATCACAAGAAGGGTGAGTAAAGTACAAAATGATATTCTGAGAGACAGAAATCACATTCACATAATTTTATTACACTATAATGTTATAATTGTTCTTTTTCATTAGTAGTTACATTGTTGATCTTTTACTGTTTCTCATTTATACATTAAACTTTATTATAAGTGTAATAATAAAAAACACAGCACAGGTGAGAATATATTCCATAGTTTTAAGCACACAGTGGGGGTCTGGGATATAGGTTGACTACTACATAGCCACTAGTTTTTTCATTCTTTAACCATCCCTAGTGGTAAAACTAATTGTGTTGATTCCACTGACGTTTGAGTAAGGATAATTTTGCAATATCAAAACAAAAATAAAATATCATTTCTAACAGAATAAACAATGATTTGAGTTATGGGTGAATTGTATCCTCTCCTCCAAAATCTGTGTGTTCAAGTCTTGACCCTCAGTGCCTTAGAACTTGACCGTATTTGGAGATAAGTTCTTTGAAGAGAACAAGTTAAAATGAGGCTGTTAGGGTGGGCCTGAATGGAATCTGGTGTCACAAGAAGAGGATATTTGGACATATGTAGAGATACCAGCAACCTTAGACTATACCAAGCAAAAAACACAGAAGATGACTGTAAGCCAAGGAGAGAGGCCTCAGAAGAAACCAACTCTGCGACACCTTGATCTCCCACACCTAGCCTTCAAAACTGTGAGAAACTAAATTTCGCTTAGTTAAATCACTCAATTTGTGGTATTTTTTTATAGCAGCTCTAGCAAACTAATATAGATTTCCTCCTTACAAACCCCAATGAGGAAGACATGGGTATTATTCCTTTTTATTTATAATGATTTAAAAGGAAAAGAGGAAAACTAAAGCACAAGGAACCACAGTTTGAAACCTGGAGTGAAATTCTCTAGGGCCTGGACACACCAGACATAAATTCCTTAAATAACAAAGTGCTTAAGTTGTCTTTCAGGAAAAGCCTCCAGAATCTACTCCAGGATGGTTTGAAACCGGCTTTTCAAGAATGGGCATGCGCAGAAGAAGCCAGCTCTTCCAGTCACTGACCTTTTGAGGTCACAAACTCAAAATCCCTGCTCAGAACGTGATAACTCCTCCTAAAAAGAAATTTGAGACCTGTGAAGATGCATGATGACCTACCTCACATTGCAAAAAGACCCGAAACTCTCCCTTCTCACCATCAAATCAACAAGCACTTTCTCCTTTCTTTTCAATTCCCCTGCTTTCAAGGGATGGGGTCAAAGATCTGAGGGGTTTTGTTTGTTTTGTTTTGTTTCCACTTCCTGACCTCCATGCTGGTTGACTACACAATAAAGCTTTTAGTTTTTGCAAAACCCCAACCCTAGTCTTGGCTTCCACAGGCACCAGGAGTCGAGAATCAAAGCCTTGCCCCTGACCTTCAAGCTTTCTTGTTCCCCATACTGCATATTACATACAAAGCCTTGTTTACATTATTGTATTTTTTCTGTTATTATCTAATTGAGTATATTGTTTGTTTATACAATCTTGTAAGTTATGACTATAAAAAAGGAGGAGACAAAACAGAAAGAAGGGCAGGTTTCAAAAATATTTAGACTAAGCAGGTAAAAATCATGACTTAACATATTGCCATAGCTTGCAAGGCTTAGAGTAAAAGTCAAAGTTCTCAAAGATAACACAGGGGATTTAAGGACTTGTGATGGGACAGCAGAAAACTAGGGCAAAAGTTATTAGAGCTCAAGAAAACCATGGAAGATAGGTCAAAATTATTACAAATGAACACCTTTTAGAAATAAAGAAGACAGTAATCACTGCTGAAAACACAATAGGGTTGTGGAGTGCAGACTCAAAGAGGAAAGCAAGCAAAATAGATATAACATAATTTAAATTTTAACACTAATGATAAAAAGTGGGAAGATGTGTATTTTTTTTTCTTTTTCTTTTTTTTTGGTACTGGAGATTGAACTCAGGGGTACTCGACCACTGAGCCACATCCCTAGCCCAATTTTGTGTTTTATGTGGAGACAGGGTCTCACTGAGTTGCTTAGCGCCTCGCCATTGCTGAGGCTGGCTTTGAACTTGCGATTTTCCTGTCTCAGCCTCCCTAAGTGCTGGGATTACAGGCTTGCGCCACCACGCCCTGCTCACTGGGAAGATGTGTTTGATTATAAGCTTTCCACTAAGAATAACTAGAAAAGTAGAGCTAAACAAAACAAAGTATTTATCCAAAGGCATTAGACAGAAAGGCAGTGGAAAACTGAGGAGCTACATCTGCGAGGCCGGGTAGTAAACCCCAGTCTTTGAGCCGCTCTTGCCTTCTAGGTAATTCCAAACAGAGAAAGCGACTCTGCAAAGCTGAGCAGAGATATTGACAAATGTGTAAGGATTGGAGACAAAAATCAGAGCTTAGGCATTACCAAAAAAGATCTATTATACTTAAGCCTATCATTTTGGGATTAGAAATAAGGATCCTAGTAATCCTAGTAGTAAAGATGAACCAGAAAAAATCTAGGTCTTATACTTAGTCTCATATTAGGTCTCATACTTTTAGAGTATGGAAACCAAGGCACAGAGAGGTTAGAGTAACCAGCGTCTTGCAGTTACTGGTAGCAGAGTTGGTATTTAAACTTGGCCAATCTGACTCTACAGTTAATGCTTATTGCCATTTGACAACAAGACAGCCTATATAATACTGACACTTGTAAGGAAGTTCTAAATTTACTCTTTTCCCTCTGAAATTTTGGTGATTTTGGTCAATGAAATAACTGACTATATAATAGGTAAAGGTACACACAATTTTTATGGCATGCCTAAAGCATGAGAATTTAGACTCAAAGAAGGGCAAAATAGTTGGCCTTTATATTGGGCTTAAAGGGATTGGATCTTGGACTTCTGGGCAGATGGGAGGTGGTACAGTCTTGGAAGGTGGCAAGAGGACATGCAGTAAGCAAGGGTCCTCTGACCATGCATGAGAAGTCTCCTAGGTTATAGTAGCCTGCCCTAATCTGTCTGGGTCATATGTCAGACCTCAATCTCTTCTTCCTGTAGACAAATATCTTCTAGGCAGAAAGGGGGATATGGGAACAGAGAGCACTTTGTTTGCATTTGCTATTAATGTAAATGGATATAGCTTTTCAGAATTATTCCTTTGTCTGCACAGATGTGCATTTTTCATAAATACACAATTGGAAATATGCCAGAGAAATATTTGGGATAAAGTATTTTATTCTCCCCCACTTGCAGATCCAAGAAATGAGCACATTTTTGGCCAAAAATTTGATAACAATAATTGTAAGGGAAAAAGAAAATTCAGCAGCACATTGAAAAATAATTTAATGAAAGCAAGTGTGATTAATTTCAAGAGTGCAAAGATTTGCCATTAGGAAAATTATTAATTTAATCCAACAAATTAATCAAATAAGAAAAAAATACATAAATAATTTTAGATACTATATATTACTTTGATAAAATTCAGTATCCATTCCTGATTTTAAACATATTTTTTCTAAAAACTGATTTTTATTAATCTTCAGAATAGGTTGTATTTTCTGGCTTCTTTATCTGTCGTATAATTTCTCACTGGATACAAGACATTGTGAATTTCACCTTCTTGGGTGCTGCTGGGTATTTTTATATTTCCACATGCATTTTATTGTGGAATATGAATAAATTACTTACAAGCTTGATTGGTGCTTTTAACATTTATTAGGCAGGATCCGAGCCCATATTTAGTTTAATGCTCTTTATTTCACAACTAAGGCAAGAACCTTCCAAGTACTCTACCCAATGC
>CM053408.1:68945072-68958325 GCA_028644305.1 Xerus rutilus
CTGATTTGCCTGGCATATCACTGTTATTATTTTTATAAATTGATTGCTAGCTTCCATCAACATTTAATTGAGATTCATTGACTATTATGGCTACTTAATTATCAACAAAACAAAACAAATCATTACTTAACTTCAGTAAATTAAAATACATGAGTGGTAGGCATTAACTTTGCAAACAAAAATATGCAATTTGATTTTTTTTTTGGTACTGCAATTTGATTTTTATTGATAAACTATTTTCTATGTAATAGTTTATTTGTAGGAAGACTGATATCAATTAATATGTCTATTAAATACTATCATTTTCAAAAATGAAAAAAAATAAAATAAAATAAAATAAAATAGAAATAAAGAGCTGGGCACAGAGACTCACACTTGTAGTCCCAGTGACTCAGAAAGATTGCGGGTTGGAGGCCAGCCTAGGGGATTTAGGGAGACCCTGTCTCAACATAAAATGTAAAAAGGGCGGGGAATGAAGCTCATTTGTAGAGTTCCCCTGGGTTCAATCCCCAGTGCCACAAAACAATAAAATAGAAATAAAAATATATTTTATTATAAATACGTAGATCAACTCGATGGTTCATACCCTGTAAATGGAAAATACTAGATATGATCACATTAAAGCTGAGAATGAGACTATTAGATATGGAAAATGACAAACCCCAAAATAGTATGGCCTGGGAAGAGAGTGAAAAGCAGCACTTGACAGCATTGATCCTTTCCCAGTGCATTCCTTTCCAGTGACAGAACAATCCCTAGAAAAGAAGCCAAAGCATTGATCCCTCCCCAAATAAATCCTTTCCCAGTGACAGTACAGTGGGACCCTGAAGGGAAGGAGATAAGCACTGAACGCTGACCCCAGACCCTCCATTCTCCTCCAAGTAAAAATATTGCCCAGTAAAAACAAATTTTCAAATTCTCACAAACCTGTTTCCTGAGTGCCTAAAACTGACCTATGACCCTAAGCCAGCCCCATCTCGCCCAGTAAGACAGCCCTCAAATTCCTAAGTGCTCCAAACTGACAAACTCATTAATTAAGTCACTTCTCAGTATAACCTATATAAGCCCAGTCCCCTCCTTTGTCCAGATGCTCGTTTTCCACCAGGAGAGTGGGTCCATTCCCCTGGGTATAATCCGTTGTTGAATAAAAAGCTGAGAAGATCCGTGAAGTTTGTGCCCTTTCCAGTCCTTTTGTACTAACAGAGACAAATTGCTAGTAACTAGCATAATGATTTGCATTAGATGAAAGACAGAAATAAGAGGTAAAACTTTTGAACAGTAGGAGGAATGTGATATTAATAGAAATTAATATTTATTATCTTAATAGAAATTATTAATAGAAATTATATTATGCTGTATTATCATATTATATAATAGATTATAATATAATATAATAATATAACATGTTATTATATTATGGTATTAATAGAAATTGTTTTGTTTATTTAAAAAGCGGGAGAATCATGAACAATTACCATCAAAGAGGTATTTCAATAAGGTAGCCAAAAACAAATTTTATGTAAAAATTGATGACTTTCCTATATAGAGTCAATAGCCAATTAGAATATAAAATAGAAGAAGGTCCAAATTACAATTATATATTGTATGTATGTGGCACTGGGGATTGAACCCAGGGGCTTGTGCCTGTGCCTTACCACTAAGTTATATCCCCAGCTCTTTTCTAAATTTTATTTTGGGACAGCGTCTCACTAAGTTGCTGAGGCTGCTCTCAAGGTTTGTTTCAGCCTCCCAACTAACTGGGATCACAAATGTGTGCCACTATACCCAAGGATAACAATGACTTTAATATCTTTGAATAAATTTAAAAAGAATTGTTCAGGAGCTTTATGAATGAAATATTAAAATGTTATTACGGGAATTAAGACTTGAATCAATCAAAAGTGAACCTTAATCTTTCATAAAACACTCAATGCATTAATAATATAAATTCTTAGTTTTCTCTAGAATAAGGCTGTTCATTTAATACAATAATAATACAATAATAACAGATCAATTTTTAAAATAGATTGGTCATATCTTTAAAGCAAAACAATCCCAAAACAGTAGCAGTGTACAGCACCAAGTTAGCATTGCAGATGACGTTGAAGAATATAGATTACTCACCAGGAATGCTGAGAAACTGGAATAGTCATATAAAAAAGAAAATTATTTAACTTCTTGTACTAATGTTTTAGGTTACCAAGGACTTACCATAAGAATGACACTATACAAATAGTATAAGAGAAGAAAAAATAAGTTTACATTTTTCCCCCCAAATCAAGGCTTGAATTGTGAACAAGGAAAAAGAATCATGTGTCCTAGAAAATTATTAACATAAAATAAAAGATGGATAAATTCAGCCATACAAAATGCATTAATAAATATCAGAAATAATTCAAAATAAAAAGGAAATATTTGCAAGTCATCTCCAAAGCAAAGGGCTAATTCTCTTTAGATAAAAGATGCCTTATTTCTGATTAGTGGGATGGGCCTTTGGTTGACAAAGAAATGGAAACTTTAGCATATTTTAAATACAGGAAAACACTGTGATTCAGAAATCAACAACTTCTAGGAAGCAGCCTCCTCAGTTCTATGAATTTATTTATTTTTTCTATTTTGATTGATTTCTTAGTGTATCGTTCAATATAATACCAGTCTTTAATGGCAAAAATTTAGTTCTGCTGAAAGTCCACAATGCTACAGAGAACTACTACTCTTTCCAGGAAGTAGGTAAACAGCTGGAAAGAGAAAGCACAACTTTCTAGCAGCATGGCAACTTAAACCACAGACCTGAGAGGTCTTTAGGGATGTGCTTCCATATCTGAAACATGATGTACATGTGAGGCTATTCCCTACAGCATGTTTGTTGTAATAAAAGGTCAGAGGCAATGTAAGTATCTATTACCACATCATTAAAGAGTGGCTAAGTAATATGGTGAATTGACCAAGGCAAGATTCCACAATTCTGGAATAAATAACATAGCCTTGGATGTACTTATGTGAAAAATAGAGTTTTAGATTAAAAACAAAAACAAAAAAACTAGTGCATGTAGTATGACCATTTTTTTGGAAAAGATATTTGTAATTTGTTTTCAAAACATTTGCAAATTATTTTCAAAATAATTTGAGGCCTAGGATAATTTATTTTTTCAGATTTAATTTACATTTGCCTTTATCAGGTGCCTGGGGAGCAGATTTATAATGTTAGGATTTCATTAGCCTAATTTCAAGCACGGGGGACTTTGTAAGGGCCTACTTCTCTGACTTACCTTCTTCTTATGGCACAGTCCTCTGTGTTCCAACTCACGGTAAAGGATTATTAGTTCCCTCCTACACACCTCACCACACTAGGCCTTGAACTCCAATCTGTGTCTTCAACATCCCAGGAGGCAGTCAAAGGATCTGCTCAACCCTTTCAATCTTCTGCTCTGGAATTGCCAAATGACCCCAACAGGACAAACAAAGAGAAACTACATATACTGACTTCATTGGTTGTTGTTCCTCCTGCAATTCTCCACTTCTCTGCTTAGATTTCCTTCACTTTTCAGCAGATGGCTGGTTATTTTCTCAGCTTTTCAGGTTGGCAACAAAAACCAAATCCTTTCACTTTTAAATGTTTTAAAATTTAACTCCTATTCCCTATTTAATCCATAATTCTTTAAAACTAAACTATCTTGGGTTTTTAGTTCATCTGTTTGTGTACTTTTTCTATGTTTTTTTCTGTTAATTTCTTATATTTTTTGATTTCGAGTCAGAGAACACTGGTAGAATTTCCATTTTTTGCATTCTCATTGAGGGGTGCATCTGTGATCTCTGTAAATGTTTGAAAAGAATGTTTGCACCTTTTTTGTGGGACAACATGTATATCTTTTAGAGTAAATTTATTAATTGTGCTATTCAAGTCTTATAACAAGGTTTTGTTTGCATAGTTTTTTGAGAGATATTTTAAACTCTATAATTATATGTTTGCCAATTTCTTCTGGACATTCTGTCAAATTTTGTAAAGATACAAAAGACTTTTTGTAGCTTTAGGAAAAATTTCTCTTAATTCCAATTAAACCTTTGTGCCTTAAACTCTTTAATATTTGGTATTATCTCTCTTATAGTGACAATCTGATATTTAGAGATCTGCCGTTCAGTGATTACATGTATCTTCTGTAAATAAGTGAATGCCTGAATTTTATTTTTTATTCTAATATCACCAACTTTCAACAATGAACATAATTTATAATACGTTTTAACTTATCTCTAACATCTAATTTTTATTTTCTAATTAACATGATAATTCTTTCCATCTTTTACACTTCCTTTTCTTCTTTTATTGACTCTCTGGTCATTTTTATGTACTCTGCTCTTTCAGAAGTGAGATATAGTATTTATCCTTAACACATAAATATTTAATGACTTTATTAAAGGTTAACAATATGTTACACTCATTCTTAATTGTTATGACTTTGTAACATGCTGTTTTTTTGCAAAATATCTCTATTATTTATTTGAGCAAAACTTAGCATACTTTAACTTTTTTTCTGAATTTCCCCTCCAAGCTTCCTTTTTATTGTTGTCTACAGTTTAATTTTTATTCTTATTAAATGTGACAGAGTTCTCTGTTAACATTGATTTTGCCGAAGTATTTTGTACATTTAGTCCATTGTGTTATGGCAGATGTATTTTTGCTGATGGGAAATTTTCCTCCATTCTATTTCTTGGGCAATATATCTTTTATTCTTGTTTGATTTGAAGTTATTGTATCATTCATATTCTGAAGTTTTATTGTGATTTGCACATATTTCCTAAGACTAGGTAGAACACATCTTCAATTTAAAGATTCATGTCCCATTTTAATTCTAGAAGTTCTTGGCTATTATTTCTTTAATATTTTCTCAATATTTATATATCTACCATTGAGCTATTAAGAGTATCTTGCTTAGATAACTTTCCTTCTGGAATTCATCCTGGAATTATTTTTAGAAACTTTTATGCATTGTATCTCTTTATTTCTCTGTGCTGCATTCTAGATGATTTCTTCAGATCTTTTTCCACATCTCTAATTTTCTTTTCAGCTATGTCTAGCCTAGTGCTTAATCTACCTATAGGAATTTTTTAATTCCAAAGACTATATTTTTTATTTGTTTTAATTAGTTATCATGATAGCAGAGTGCATTTCTATTCATTGTACACAAATGGAGCACAACTTTTCATTTCTCCGGTTGTACACAACAGAGTCGCACCATATGTGCAGTCATACGTGTGCCTATGGTAATGATGTCCATCTCATTCCACCATCTTTCCTGCCCCCATTCCCCTTCAAGACTGTAGTTTTTTGACTGCAGGATTTTTAATTTGCTTATTTTTCAATTTCCTACTCCTATTTCATGGAATGATCCCTTCTTATTTCTCTTAGAAGATTTTAAGCTATCCTCCTCATTTTTTATATTAGGAATTAAACCCAGGGCATTAGGCATGCCAAGTACTTGCTCTACCACTGAGCTAACCCCTCAGCACTAAGCTACGCTTTTTAAAAGGATTTTTAAAAAATTATACTTATTCTAATTACTTAGGTGTGAATTCCATGTCTTTTGGGTATGTGGACTCTCTTGTCCCTAAAATTCTTCATGTATTTTCTAATTTTTGTTCACAAAGTCATCTTAAACTGGAAATTGTTCTCTGCAAGGCTACCACATACAATTTGTTATGGAAACTTCTCTTCTATAAGACTTTCTAAGTTTAACTCTGCTTAGTTGCTATGAAGACCACTGATTTTGAATTTTTTTTATTTTATACTGGATTTTTCAGTTTGGAATTCCTATACCACATAAGTAATGCGATTTCAGTTCCTTTTCTTCAAATTCTGATTTCAAAAAGATGATTCTTTTTCTGTTTATATTCTGAAGTGGGCACTTTTTCCTTCACTGAGACCTTCACAAATTTTCTGGTCTTTCTTATACTAATAATTTATGGACAGTTTCATAGAAGCAACACACAGCAAAGACAAGTAGATTTCAAAATATATTATCCTGCATATTGATATTTAATTGGATGTACAGGATTTAATTAGGAAAACACGAAAAAAACACTAAGAATAATACCATGTATATATAGAATAGATTCCCTAGCTCAGGGATCTAAATGCCTTCTCATGAGATCTTAGGTCCTGAGACGTATCTGATCAGGATATCAACCACTATTCCTTTCTCTTCAAAGCTGGCCCTGTGACTCTCTTTTAAAAATGTGACAATTTCTATTTTTTTTTAATTTGAATTCAGTTATGCAGTAGCAATTTCTGACACTACAATAATTTTCCAAGTTAAAATGTGAGCAAGAAAATGTTATAACTATGGTATCAGAGACCATAGAAAAAGAACTTTATAAAGTTATGTTTTGATCTTAATAATAGCATCAGATTCTGCTGCTGTGCTAAGCAAGAAATACGGCAAGCCAGGTATAGTGGCGCACGCCTGTAATCCCGATGGCTGCATAAGGATCACAAGTTCAACGCCAGCCTCAGCAAAAGTGAGGCACTGAGCAACTCAGTGAGACCTTGTTTCTGAATAAAATACAAAATAGGGCTGGGGATGTGGCTCATTGGTTGAGTGCCCCTGAGCCCCTGAGTTCCATTCCCGGTACCAAAAAAAAGAAAAGAAAAAAAAGAAATATGGCAAATCTACAATGTACAGTTTTATTGTAAGAGTTCTGTTAGTTGTGTGACAAATTAACATTCTCACTGAAGTGATATTTGTGAAGTTCAAGCTATATTATTTGTACTTTAAAGTTTTCAATAGAACTGATATTTTAATATTCATATATACTTTTGCATAACTTTATAAATGCATGCACAAGAAGATTTGGCATCAGTAGATGTTTCTGAACATTGTCAGATAATGTTCAAATAGGGAACATTTTTTTCCCTCATATAATTTGATGAGAATGACTCAAATCACATCATTATTTTGTTTGGTGGTCTCAAGCTAATAAAAATCAGCATATGAAGAATATTGTATAGACGACACATAAGAAAAGCCAGGACACATAACTTTAACAGCAATAATTTTTTGTGCTTCCTGTTTTATTCATGCTGCTGTTCAACAAGCCAGAACAAATGTAGTTACATAAGTTTGAAGCCAAGACTCCACTGTGTCCCCCACCACCACACATACACAGCACTGGAGATTGAACCCAGTAGTGCTCTACCACTGAACTTTTTATTTTATTTTGAGACAGGGTCTCACTAAGTTGCAGAGGCTGGCCAGGAACTTGTGATTCTCCTGCCTTAGCCTCCCAAGTCACTGGGATTACAGGCATGTGATTCAGCTCCCAGATGAAGCCAATAATTTATTGTGGCTAAATTTTACATCAACATTCTCTCCATTCACTTTGAAGATGTTTGAAAAGCAATCTGGGCTGGGGCTGTAGCTCAGTGGCAGAGCAATTGCCTTGCATGTGTGAGGCACTGGGTTCGATCCTTGGCACCACATAAAAATAAATAAATAAAGACATTGTGTGAAAAGCAATCTGTTAGAAAATCTCTCATGCTGAGGATTTCAGAAGTTCTTTTTTTCATTTTTTGAAAACATAAATTTAAAAAGTGATGAAGTAATATTCAGCTTGTAAAGAAAAATGATTGTTTTTCTTGATTTCATTTCTTTCTTTGAAGATCTCCTGATAGTGTGCTAAGGCTAATAGGGTTAAATATAATTTTTAGTAATTTTTCAGTATTATTGAAAATATAAACTTCTAGACACTTTCTCCTAGAATTCTGATTTTCTTGATTTCTGTTGGAACCAAGGAATCTACATTTTCATAAATGTTCCTGGCACATTACTCCTGCATACACTGAATTTTGAGAACCATCGACACAGAGGCTGCATGTAAGAGCATGGCAGTCAAAATACCAAGAAAGGTGTTCAAAGCATGTATCTTTCTATGAAAGTTTGTCATTCTCTTGATTACTTCAATGTCGTGCTCATGTGCAGAATAACTGATATTAGCAATTCATTGAGCAGTTTCATTCAAGGTATATATGGCAAAGCCATATATGGATTCCAAAATATCCTGCACTGTTTTTCCAATCAATACCAAGGATGGTATTATTGAAAAGATAAACTCCTAAGCACTACTCCCTGGAATTTCAATTTTCATGATTTGTGTTGGAGCTCAGGAATCTTCATTTTAATAAATATCTCCTGCACGTGATTTCTATATTCACTGAATTTCGATTAGGAGAATATCTAGAACAAGGACAGTTTTTCAAGGAAAATTGCAACACAGAGGTGATTGAGATGCAAATGAATTGAAAGAAGAGTTTTAGGACCAATAAAGGACTTTAATTATAAGTAAAGTTGATAATAGCTGATGACAATTGCTCACAATTTTCTCATTGATTAGATACAAAAATACACAAATTACTAGAACCTGGAGTTCAAGTAATCTGATTTCTAGAATACCATTGTTTAACAAAGTACAGAATTCATGGCCTAAACTAAACTACACATAAAAATATTAATCACAAAAGCATTTGCATTAATTGATTTGAGCACCCAGTCTCAAAAATATTATTTGTAAATGAGTCAGCTTTTAAATGTTATAAACCATGGGTTCATTTCTTCTTTTTAATTTTACTTTCTCAATCCTTGTTGTGATGCTATATACTTTATTATTATTATTATTCATATAAAAAACAATTATTAAATTTTAGATTTGAAGGTTGATACACAACTATGCACCTCTCAACCGTCATCATTTGGATCCAGAATGTCCCTCAAAGACTCAGGTATTGAAGGTGTGGCCCCCAGTTGGCATTGATATTAGAAAGAGGTGGAAACTTTAGGAGGTGAGTCTAGTTAGAAAATGTAGGTCAAGGGGGATATGACTTTGAAGGTTGTATTTTGTCCTTCGACACCCCCACCCTGCTTCCTAACTTTTATGAGGTGAGTGGCTCTGCTCTACTATGTGTACTCTGTCCTCTTCTGTCCTGCCCAAGGCCCAAAGTGACAGGACCAAGTGACTGAACAAAATCCTCTGAAACTATGAGCCAAAATATGTCTTTTATTTCCTCAGGTATTTTATCATAGCCACAGAAAGCTTATTCATAGAATGTGTTTTAAAAGTCTTTTTATTACTTCTAAATGTGTTCTTATTTTACTTAAAATTTGTTTAAAATAAAAAATTCAAACTACTGTAATTTTTTCCATTTCTTTTAATTAATTTTAATGGTTATAGCAAATCATCGAATGCATTGAGAAAGTTATAAAGCAAAATCTTTAAAGTAGAAATTAAGAGTCCAGTTACAGCTCACAATGGCTTTGATGTGAGCTACACCATCAGAAAATTTTGTGCCATAAATTGTACCCATATGTACAAATATTGCATTATTTTCCCAATCAATACAAAAAATGGGCAAGGACGTCACTCATACATGTTGGTAGGCAGTGGTTATTGTATTTAAAATATTTAAATTGCCAGTAACTTATGAGGTTACAAACTAGTTTTTCAAAATATCTATCTGTAAAGGTCTCATGGATACATTAAGAAAGCATACTTCATGGCACAGCCATACGGGTTATTAAATGCAATGTTAATATGTAAATTCTCCCTCCCCTCCAAAAAAAGTCCTATTTTTTTCTGTGACTTATTGAATGTGCAGAATTTTTGCTCTTGGAGCTTTCATTCAAAAATGTGACTTGGGTGTGTATACGTTATAGTTGGATCTGGAATATCCCCCAAGAGCTCATGCGTTAAAGTCTTGTCTCCTCATGTAGCAGTGTTTAGAGGCACGAAGGGAATGGATCATTAGTGCTCTAACTTCATCAATGGATTTATTGCTTAATAAGCGACTGGGAGGAGAAACTGTAGGAGGTGGGGCCTAGTGGAAGGAAGTGGCTCACCTGGGATGTGTCTTTGAAGGGCATATTTTGTCCCCAGCCCCTTCTTTCTCTCTGTTTTCCCACTGCATGGGCATCTTTCCTCTGCCATGCCTTGCCCACCGTGGTGTTCTGTCTTTCCATAGGCCCAGAAACAATGGAGCCAAGTGACCATGGACTGAAACCTCTGAAATCATGAGCCAAAATAAATCTTTGCTCCTTTTAAATTATTCTGGGTATTTTGTCACAGTGATGGAAAGTTGGCTAACACAATATGGAAAAGTAAAACTGTACTTCGTAATTTCCTATGCTAATCCTGGAGTGAATTTGATAGTCTAGGAAGATGGCCGATGCTTAAATCACAACTAATTTATCTAAAAAAGCCCAATGACAAAGCTAGAACTCCAAAACATGACATGAATTGGGCTTCAATGATGTCACTGGGTCTCTGATTCTCTTCCCTCCTTCTCTATGTTGTAGTTTTCATTCTTGAACAGGATATTGTGGTAGCAGAGCTGGCCATTAGCAAATCTAAGATTTTATTCTGCTAATTCAGCAATGCAATCTGAAAGAGATAATCATCCCTCCCCAAAGAGTTCCAATAAAAGTCTCAGAGCCGATTTTCATTGATCCAGCTTAGGTAGAATGCCTGACTCTCATTTAAAGGCAATAGGTCATTTGTAGAGTAAGGCAATGCTCTGATGGCCCCTGGGATTAATGCTGAAGTGAACACAGCAGAAGCAGGTGCAGTAGAGGCCATGGTGCTCCAAAGAAAATTTGGAGTGATCTTCAGTGGGGACATGGATGCTGGGAAGGCAAAAAAAAAAAAAAAAAAAAAAAAACTATCTTTTACAACATGCCATGCATTACCCTTGCCATGCAATACAAGCCACTGAAGGATTATCAATTTTGATCAGGTTTGAGAAGCATCTGAAGGAATGCTCACTAACCTACAGGAGATTCGTAGTTCTGCAAGTTCAGTTCGTATGAAGCACAAATATGCAGAGAAATCTGTTTGTCCAGTCCACTGAAAGAGTCCTGAATCCTGACAGTTACATGTTTTAGGGTCAAGCTGGGAACCCTAATACATACCAAGTTTAATTCTCTTATAGATTTCCTTTTATTTAATGACCTCTTCTTTCTATTAAATATTCGATTAATTCTTGATCAAGTTCTTGCTGCTGGAACAGATGCAGTTTGGGTTATTCATTTTGTGCTGGAGATTGAATCGAGGGTCTTATATACACTAAGTACATGCTATAACCCCGCCCAGTTTGGGTTAATTTCCTGCCTAGTACAGCCTGCTGAAGGAGATAAAACTATTTTCCTCAGAATCATTTCAATACTTCTGATAAAAAATAACTGTTTGCTCAGAAGATAAAAATGAGGAGGGAAATAAGTCATGATGAAAAGACAGAGAATTGGAGCTCTTCACAGTAGTAGAGTAAGGTGATAATATTAGGATAAAAGCCATCTTGCAGTGTTAGTTTACTTAAGAGAGAATATAGTCCTGAGGGGCGTCTGTTCATTTATAGCTTGACAAATGACAGAACAAATAATATGATAACAAGAACTTGAATCCACAGTAATATGAGGCCTTGAAAATGTGTACTTGGCACTCTTGTTAAATTTTAGGTGGAGAAATGAAGGTTATGATACCCTCCCCCATCACCAGGGTCTTGAGTGGACAATATAATTGGAGTATATCAAATGCTTCATAATTACAATTAAGGTTTAGGTTGAGAAACAAAGGTTGTGATACTTTCAAGGTACAGTCAATTCTGTTTTAATGTGTGTTTTGGAAACATAAGTTTATTCCAATATACAGGAACAATTTGCACGTAATGGGAATGTTGTACTTATGTATGATTTCATCTGAGAGAAACACTACATGAATGTGGAAAACTGTCAAGTGGAGCAGTGTGGGAATGCACACAGGGGACAGGCATGCACAGACCTCAAGCACATGCCAGCTACCTTGGCTCATGTCTGTGTTATGAGCCGCAACATCTGCAACTGCTGTTAACTTTCCCATCCAATGTCAATAATCCTGCGTGTCATTTGACAGTAACTCCTAAGCTACAACTCTGCCAGTATCCACATCCACAAGCAAATTACAGGTCTTTTTCAAGATAAAGAGTCATATCTATTGTACCATTTATGTACACCTTAGCCATCTAAGCTATGTAATATTATCACCATTGTATTAGGTTTCCTTTCACTTACTTGACTTTAATGTATTACTGAGGAAGGTTTTGAGTGTTATCACCTTAAAATAAAATCAAATGTATTGAGTGTCAATAAGAATTTCAAATGTTTAATAATCATAGTAGTATTTATTGAATGAGCACTGTTTTCTAGATATTTATTCTAAATACACTAGTTATCTGATTTATCCTAAAATGGCCCTATGAGTGAATTCTTCTCATTTTATAATGAAGGCAACTGTGATTTAGAAGGGTTAATTTTTTTGCTCTCATTCACAAAGCTAACAATCAGTTGGAATTAAAAATATAGCTGTCTATCCTTGAATTCAGATCCCACTTCAGACAACATTAGTCAAGCTCAGTGGAAGCCAGCCTGAGCAGAGTACAGTGGGTTCAGAGAGACCAGCTTGACCAGGTTCCCCTGCCTCTCTGAGAGACCCTGGGGCCTTGAAACTGGACAGCCTGTGATCAAATCCAGCTTCCACCACTAACTGAAACACTGTCTCAATTTTAGTTTCCTAATCTGAAGAAAAATAGACAATTGCAATCAATAGCTAGCATTCATTGAGCACTCACTGCTCACCCTCAAAACATTTTATGAAACAAGCATCATCACCTTCCTCCAAATGACAAAATGTGGAAAAACGTAAATAAGTATGATTAAGGTTGGACAGCTTGCAAGGAAGGAGATAACCCTCAGCAAACTCCAGACATTCATCTTTTAAACATTTTCAAAATTTTTTTTAGTTGTAGATGGACGCAATATCTCTTTCTTTCTTTCTTTCTTTCTTTCTTTCTTTCTTTCTTTCTTTCTTTCTTTCTTTCTTTCTTTCTTTCTTTCTTTCTTTCTTTCTTTCTTTCTTTCTTTCTTTCTTTCTTTCTTTCTTTCTTTCTATGAGGTGCTGAAAATTGAACCCAGTGCCTCACACATGCTGGAAAAGCGCTCTACCACTGAGCTACAGCCCCAGCCCCCTCAGTTATATTTCTTAAAGAGACACATGCATGTGTCTATGCCTTCAATTCAAAAACTTTTCATGGTCCTTAAATATCTAAAGAAATTTAGAAACTCCAAATTCCTTAGCTCATGTTGTATATTTCAGGAGCATTGGATTTTGTAAATATTCATGAGAAAGTCATGATTTGTTGCCTATTTACTTGCTCTAGAAATTCCTTCTGCTTAAAATTA
>CM053408.1:68958425-69055323 GCA_028644305.1 Xerus rutilus
CTGAGCCACAATCCCAGCCCCAGATACTCATCTTGTTAACCACAATTTGCCACAAAAAAACCTTCCTCCCATCTCTGAGGATTGAGAAAAATACCATTTATAAATTTCTTAGCACTATGCCCATTCTATGATATAAACTTAATGAAGCTTATTATTAGTATTATTATTACCATTGGAACTTAGCTAAGAACATAAATAATCATAATGCATGGCAGAATGTATATACCATCTGATGGGTACTAAAAAACATAAAAGATGCTAAGGGAGTTAAAGAGCAAAGTGATGACATTTGTACTTTAACAATTCTTCAAGGAGGAGGCAGCACTTGAAAAATCGTGTAGAATCTTGACAGATAGAGATGAGAGAATAATACATGCAGAGAGAACAGTGGAGACGCTAATACAGAGAGGAAACTGTGGCATCTATTCAGGAGCATAAAGCATCTGTGGGCTGCCCCTGGTGCTAGGCATCTGGAGCAGGGGTTAGAGACGAGAGACTGCCCACCTAAGCCTTCCTAGGGAGGACTTTCCACGGCTGGGTTAGGAGTCCTTGCTAAGCATGGTACACAATGGGGAGGTAACCTGAGTAAAGCTGTGTGCTGAGACAAATCTGGCAAGGATTGTAGCAGAGAGTGGCTGAGGGTGTGGGCAGAATCTGAGTCATCAGATGCCACTCTGCCAGCTTTCAGGTGAGTGTGGATTCTCCTCCTGAGCACATTCCAGGGCAACTCTTTGATCTGAGATTCCTTTCTGGCTTGTGAGGTTTACAGTACAATGGGGCCCTCTACAGGCATCATTCTGATCAGACTCAGTGGAATTTAGATGAGAAAAGATCTTCAAATTAATCCAAAGAGCCAAGTTTGCAGGTTCAAAAGCCCATAAAACCCTAATTTGGCAGGCTAAGCAATTGAAACTGGTTGGTGTTGAGGACACACTCCAGACCAAAACTATGTGGGAAGATAAGGCCTGTGTTTATATGATCTCCTTTTCAAAGGAAGCTAAATTTTTATAGTAAAGTGTCTTGGTTTCTAAATGTGGGCTTGATTTAAAACAAACAAACGCCATGAAAATCAAAGGAAATAATATGATTGTGGACTAGATCTGGCTTCTCAGCTTCACATTTTCAACAAATACCTTCCAACCAGGAAGGGAATGTAAAGGTCATTTTTAGACCCTGAACTCTCCATTGAAACAAGAAGATCATATCCAGCCAGCTTCAGCAATGTCAAATAGACACAGCTGCTTTACAATACAGGACTACCATCATTTACTGCTTTGCTACAAAGTGCATATGGGACTAGGGGTAGGATTGAGGGTGATGTAGGGCAAAGAGGGTATTTATTGAGATTTTAATGTAGATGGAAAACCATTTGCACTTGGATGCCTCACTTCACATGCCCTCACCAACCTGTCAGATGTGTCCAATTGAAGGTAGCACAGTGCCAGAGAACCCTTGTCCACAGACTGGGTAGAATATTCTCCAGTGACTTCTCCACCCTTTTAATCCTAGGGATAACCTGGGGTTTATTTACAGTCTACAGTCTCCTCTCAGTCTGTGTTCTCACATGCCACCAGGCACTTGACACTCTTCTGGCCTCACCTTAAGGATGGTATGCATAATGTAATTTGAGGATGACAGCAGGGAATTTTTCTAATTGATCTGTGACAAAGGTGACAATATATATTTTTTTTTCTAAAAAGAAATATTTTTATTTGCATACAGATCACTTGGGTACATCTCCAAGTTCACCAAGAAATTAGTTCCCAATGTGAATATTTCCCATAAAATGTTGGGAAGCATTATCATCTAGAGCTTAGATGAGGGACTTCAGCATTGACTCTAACTCCTTTAGGACATGGCTTTGCCACTTAAAAGCTATGTGATCTTGAACAAGTTAACCGTCTTCTTGAAACCTCAATTACACACAGATGTGGGTTAATCAAAATAATGCAAACACTTTCAAACAGTGCAAGTTTTCATAAATGGCAGCTCTCAAACTATTTCTTCAACTTGATTTTTAAAGAACTTAACACTGAATCAATATTTCTGTTGCAATTTGAAAAATCTAGAGATGTCATTCTTTCCAGAAAGATGTGAGAACTAATTTGATGCTTGTCCTTTGTCTTAACCAAATCTCGATCTAGGCAATTTATGCTCCAATATCTGAGACATAAAAATGACAGAGAAAGTACCAGTACCTGTCCCCCCAAAAAACGACAAAGAAAGGACATGAGAGTTTTAAATAAGGCTTGACTAACAAATCCAATTCTTACTGTTATCATGTAATCATTCTCCTAATCTTTATGTTTTTTTGGAAGCTGCAGGTGTTGCCTGTAATTTAGAACATTCATCATGTTGTTTTGGCAGAGGAGTGAAATAAAATGCTGGGACACATTTTTATACATGGATATTCTCAAGACCTAGCCTTGGAATCCTCAGATTAACTGCTCAGGCTCTTGAGCTCCAGGCTGGGCATTGACTGAAATATTATTAACAAATTTCATAGAGAATTTGGAAGATATGCTTCTGAATGTGCTACTGAATTGGTCTGCACTAAAGTTTTGGACAGAAATATAGACTCACCCAGATCAGCAGTGCCAGACTCTGACAAATTACATTTCAACACTTCCAGTTCATCTTGGCAGATGCTCACATCTGATGTCATGCAGTCATGATGTAAGCCAGAAAGAGTGGTATTTTGCAACAGAGAGATTTTGGTAATCCTTCCCATGAGTGTGGGTTGCAGAATATCAATATTTATATCACATACAGAAAGGATGTTACATTTTGTAATGCATAGAAGTTAGATGGCTTACTCATAGTCTTGTGTGTATATGAATTGTCTTATGTTCAACATCAAAAGCTTCAATTGCTGATGTTTGTCTTGTTATTTTCTTAAGACATGTTTTTCAATTAAATATAATGAACGAAAATGTTATTGACGTCGCCAAAATGGATATGTGAAAATTAAAGGATTAAATACGCATTGTGAAAGACAAGCTATATTATAATTTTATCCTCTTCAAACTTTATGAAAACATGATTGTACAAAGAGCTAATTTTAGGAGAGAGGATACAATGACAAGCAATTGTAACTCTTCTTTTGGGAATTTACTGGCTCAGAGATGAGATTGTAGTGTGTGCCCCCACCCCATCATATTCTAAAATGCTAAATAATGATGCACTCCTCAGTACTGATGATCTAAGAAAGTGCTCTCAAAGAATCAAAGAATAGACAGGGAGGAGATAAAAGGGGGACTATATGAAGTCGATGAACCCTTTGGCCAGGTTGATTTAGTCAAAGATGCCAGCAGCATGCTGTCATTTCTTTCCTAAATCATCCACCCAACTTAATGATCCATGGTTGATGGCTGAAAGTGGAGTTCTTATGCAAGTTCATGGGTAGGCACTTTCAGGGTCTAACTGCATATAGGAAGAAAAAAGTATGATATAAAACAATTTGCAGATCATCTTGTATTTATGCATTTTCCCAGACAAGTCCTGTGTATATGCAGATATTTCCAGGTGGGGCTCCAGTTTTATGGTAATGCCAGAGATTCCTTCCTGCAAAATTAATTCTGGGAGTTATGGGATCACAAGATTATTTCATATCACAGACCATAAACAGATGGCTTCATAAACCCTATTCTGAGTTTATGTACAGTCTCACTGGGTGGATTTTATATTGTTAATGAATGCTTTTCTATAGGTGAAAAACAGGAATCTGTATTGGCATTTGTTTTGATTAACACTTTGGATTAGCAACATTGGGCATTTTAACTGCTGTGATGGTCTAATTCAATATATTGTATTAAAACTGACAACATTTACAGACTACAAATATTTGTAACCATTTAGGTTATCATTTCTGCAGACTCAATTGTTACTTCCTCTTTCCTTTCATTAAGAGGCAGTCCTTAATTAAAGACAGGATTTCCTGGACTCTCCCTGGCATATTTACATCTTTTTGAAATGCCCAGGAAGAGCAAAGCTTTCTAGGTGTGGTGCTGGAGTCATGGGAGGAACTTTGGCTCCCACCCCTTGCCATGACGAAACCCTTGCACACTGTGTGAAGACAGGCAGACAGTGCTGACCTGTGATTCATCTACGTTAAATTCCTTCTGAAGGAAAAATAAAGCAAGTGAAATTTTTTCTCCTTAAAGGAAAGCGAAATGGGAAGTTAGGAGTGAATACAAATCTATAATGCAAACGAAGACTTATTACTCAGCTGCCATTGTATGAACACTGGTTTGATTTTCTTTCAATCAATCTCATGATCAAAATTATTTTGTTTATCTACATCACAATGAGTCCACAATATTAGATTGAAACTTAAAAATGGTTCATATTATTATTCTTTAATTTCATTTCATATTTTTCTTAAAAATAAATTATTATTGTATAAATTGAACACTAAAATATACATCTATGATAATAGCCAGTGGTGTGTTTTGGGCTTAGAGGTTGGTTTGATGATACAACCGTCACTTCCATCTGTTACTTGCAGTGCAGATAAAAAATTTTTTTTCTTCTCTCACTGTCAAACTTTGGAACTACAAGAGCCTTATAGAAGATGAAACCAAAGCCCCAGGAAATTAAGGGACCTGCACAAGACTGAATTATGTAGCAGAAATATAATTAAAAAGGAAGGACCTTGGTTCCCAAATAGTTATTTCTATCATTGCTCCAGTCTTTTTTCCTATGTGCAAATCTGTTCAGAAATGGTGAAGTTTCCACATGCTGTTCGCTGGTGAAATAACTCTCAAGTCTAGTTCTTCAGTTTCTACTTCAGGACCAGTTGTAGACATTTAGTCATTAGCAGAATTCTTGGATTTCAGTTCAAATGGATGGTCACCAGTTAATTCCACTGGTAATTGGTGGAAGTAACAAACAAAGTATTAGGGAACAAATAAAGTCCAACAGAAAATTTTATAATCCATATGGAAAAGAAATACTTAGCCTACTTTGGATTTGATATCCAGATAGCTTTCAGTCCTGAGAAAGTCTTTAGCTTATTCCATGTTTCACAGGTAAAAGTTGCACGGTATTGTCACAAGCTAGGTATGATTTGTGTTTGCTTTGGGCATTCATTTCTTTTCAATGCCTTAGATTTAAGACACATGTTTGTTTCACTCAAGATGCTATAACACTGATATCATCCTAAAATTTGAGATTAAAACAGAATGCTTGGGATTAGGTCCATTGAGTGAACAGAGAGGTCACATTTAGGTTGTCCAATGCTGAGTAGCAAGCTGAACTTGGAATTGCTGTGGCTTGCTGCAAGGTTGACAGTCATTCCTAGGAAAACCTACATCTGACATGGTCAGAAGCATGCAACACAATTTTTCTGCAGTGAGAACAATAATCACACAACAAGAAACCCAGGTTAGGGCTACAGACTTGACCTCTGCCTTGGTAGCTCATTCACTTGACTTCCATGGCTCCTAATGACTGCAAAGTCTAAAGACCAATGTTGAATCTTATTCTCTCATTTCATTGTGATCCCAACTTACATTCTTTTCAAGTCTAGTCAGCTTGGCGTTTTTGTTGTTTCATTTGAGGATTTCAGTGTGAGGCCCACTGAGTTTCACAAATGACTCAATGAAAATGCCCACAAGGCCTCAGAGTGATCTCCCTCCAGAACAGATGTTGTAAGGTGATTTCAGTTTTAGACACCTAAAACAGAGCATTGATATCCTTATGACTGTGATTAGTGTTGGTCATTGTGGATCACAGAACACACTGATGTAGCAGTTGCTCTTGGTGCCCCGCCCAGATCCCCTTCACCCACTGGTGGACCCATCCTTCAGTGGCTGTGGGCATTAACAAGTTCACAGCACCATCATTCTCCAGAGGATTGCCATAGCCAACAGAGCACCTTGCCAGAAGATTCTGGGAGATTACAAGCCCCTGCCCACTAGCCCACTAGCCCACTAGCCCATGAATAGCTTGTGGAATGATTGACCCATGTGGTAAACTAAAACCAAGACCTCTCTCCTCCTTGAGAAGGTCTATGATGCCATTCACATTCTCCATCTCCCTGTGGAATCAAGCTGAGACGACAGCTGAAGCCACATCTTTACTGAGCTGCTTCTGCTTACCTTATTTCATCACAAGTTTCATCTTAAGAGCCCTCCCTCAATCTGTCACATGCACAACCTTCCCATCAGAACCAGATTTCAAATGGCTGGCTTATTACCATTAACTGGTCGTTCCTCCTCCCCGGCTGCCTCCTCCTCCACCTTCTCCTTCACCTCTCCTTCCATCGCTTCCTCATTATTATTCTCAGACTTATATAAATAAGTAACTTATGTAATGTAGATTTGATTCTCTCATAAGCTGAACAAATTTTTATAATTTTGTATGGGCAGTTTTTTTTTTTGGTACTGGAGATTGAACTCAGGGGCACTCGACCACTGAGCCACATCCCCAGCCCTATTTTGTGTTTTATGTAGAGACAGGGTCTCACTGAGTTGCTCAGCGCCTCGCTGTTGCTGAGGCTGGCTTTGAACTCGTGATTCTCCTGTCAGCCTCCCTAAGTGCTGGGATTACAGGCTTGCGCCACCGCGCCTGGCTTGGATGGGCAGTTTCAGTCATGTTTAAAATGATAACTTAGTCAAGTATATCAAAGGAAATGTAATGGTAGTTTTTAAAATTAACATTTCTTACATGATTTCCGGTTACACACATTTAAGGAAAAATCAATGGTGTGAAAAATCGGAAATAAGAATGAATACACATTTCTTAATTTTCTTCATTAACAAATATTTTTTCAGTGTCTATTCTGTTCTAGGCACAAAAGTAGATGCTAAATGTATACTTGTAAACAAGATACATTGGACCTCTACCCACTTGAGGCCTACTGTCCTCCTCATTTATAATTTTGACTTAGGAAGAAAGGAAGTTGTAAATTTGAACCCTCCTATTGCAACTGAAGGTAAACTTTTACCACTTCTCTGAGTTTATGAGGAAAGGTATCAAAAATGTCATGGAGGAACAGCTCAGATTCACTTCCTTCTTTTCATTAAAAAAGTATACATGTCAAAGCCTGGCATGTTGTAGAGGCTTGACAGATATTTGTCAAATGAATGCACACAAAGTAACTTCATATTTTGTCTTTTTCATACCTCTTTCTTATATAGCAGTAAACAATAGCAAGAAAACCACTTAATAATAATCCAACACCAATCCCAATTGCAATGTATTTTTCATAAGAATCCACAGCATATGAAGTTAAGGTCAAGTGCTCACACCTTTCTCCAGTATAACCAGTAAAACACCTTTAAAAAAAGAAAAAAAATACGTAACTTTAAAGCCCATAATGATGGAAATAAAAAGACATATTTCAAAGAATAGGAAAAAAAAAGGACAGGAAGTCATTTAAAGAGGCAAACACCAAATGAAAGTTAACATGTTAAGGTAAATAGTAGCTCAAATTTCACAATAATCATTTCATTAAAACCTTGTATTTTCCCCTCAATGGTAGACATGAAGGGTAGTTTGTCAAGAAGATCGAGCACCAGGGAGTGATATTGCCAAATTATACTGTTTAATTATGTGCATGTACGAATGTGTAACAGCAAATCCCATCATTATATACAACTGTAATGCACCAATAAAAAATGTGGGAAAAAAGAAGACAGAGCAAATCAATGATCATAAAAATCAAGAACTTCATATAAAGACTTTTGCCTTGCTCTGTTTCATTTTATCCTACAAATAATCTTGTGAAAACTAGGACTCACCTTTGCATATCATTAAAATGCAGAGTATGATTTAGAAGTTCTGAGGTAAAGCATAAAATTCTACATTTCTAAAAAGTCCCAGCTTCCAAAGATGCTGCTAATCTGGGAACTCTATTTTTAAATAATGAGGATTAAGCAGAAAACAAAAAACAAACAAACAAACAAACCTTCTTGCATAGTCAAGTACAAAGAGGACTGGCAAGTCACATTCAGTCAAACACTGTTTTAACTAGATAAGATAGAGAGTGGCACTGTACTGCCTAAAACAACAAAGGCATAAGTTCACCTTCTCCTGTCTCCAGGAGTTCTTTGCAATTACCTGCAGATGGCTTTCTCTAGCTCATGGTGGAATGCACACATCCCATTGATGCAGTAGCTATTGTGATCTTCCAGGCAAGGGTGGGAGAACCTCAAGGCTATGGGTCCTTCTCCATAGTCATCTAGGAAAAGGAGATATAATACTAACAGATGAAGTGTTTCCTACTCTATGACTTTCAACTTGTAAATTTGAACCCTCCTATTGCAACTGAAGGTAAACTTTTACCACTTCTCTGAGTTTATGAGGAAAGGTATCAAAAATGTCATGGAGGAACAGCTCCAGGACTTTTATTTTAAAATTATTTTGGGGGCACTTTGTCCTTTGAGGTATTGATTGCTTTGGCAGGTTGGTTATATTCAAAAGGGTTGGGTTAATGTCATCCAGAAATGTAATTCATTAATTAGAGTGAAGAGGTGTACTGATGATTGTTCTATGCTTTAACTACCTAATCAGGTATAGAGGCAAATTTGCCAATAGGTGGCAGCATTGGTTCTAATCTTAGGTTATTTTGATTAATGCTTTCCACCCCTGTGCCTGAAATGCTGCTAAATGTAGAATATCTCATACAATAGTTACATTTTCCCCCTTTACACTGAGAAGTTGGCATTTAGGAAGGTCTGGATTTATGCTTGTGAAATAATAAACAATTTTTATTCCTTCCCTAGAGGAAAAGATGGTAAGAATTCCTCCTTTCTCTTAATGAGGAGCTAATTTTAAAGGGAATATTTTCTCTAATTGACTTTAGAAGAGGTATTTGTTATGACCCATACAGGAATCCAGAAACAGCTTATAGCTCAGGCTGAAATAGTTAAATGACAATACCATCAAACATTAATTAAAAATTTAACTCAGTTAGGAGGCATTCTAAAGTAATGGTAAAAGCCATGAAGCTGGGATTAGAAAAATCCAGATTTTTGTTTCTAGCTCCAACACTATGTAACTGAACACTACTGGACACAATTTTTGCAGTCAAGTGTCCAGAAACCTCCTAGGAGAAACGCTCTTCAGGAAGATGTGTTCTGGCAGCATGCGCACGTTCTCCTTATCTTCTGATGTGCTAAAGACATACCCAGACTACCCTTCCTATTTATGTAGTGAAAATAACTCTTAGCCGGGCGCGGTGGCTCAAGCCTGTAATCCCAGCACTTAGGGAGGCTGAGACAGGAGGATCGCGAGTTCAAAGCCAGCCTCAGCAATGGCGAGGCGCTAAGCAACTCAGTGAGACCCCTGTCTCTACATAAAACACAAAATAGGGCTGGGGATGTGGCTCAGTGGTCGAGCACCCCTGAGTTCAATCCCCAGTACCAAAAAAAAAAAAAAAAAAAAAGAAAATAACTCTTGGGTAAAATTGCCAAATTGATTCTCTTTTTTTGATATATGTTAGTTACCTATTCTTAAATTTTTCTCAAGCAAAGTTTATGGCACTTTACTTTGTCATTGCTATGAATAAATGTACCTCTCATTGTTAGTTTTCATGTGGCAAAACACCATATTTGCCTTGCTAAGGAGACTAAGAGAAATCTATTTATTTGTTTTTGGAAAAATAGATCTAAAAGATATTCTTATTTTATATTGGAAAGACTAAATCTTTAGGTACTCAGGTGCTAACAGGATATGATGTTGTATCACTTACCTTTTATTAAGAACACCCAATATTATTTAGAATTTACATTCATTTTGTTAAATGTGATGTAGTGAACACAGTTTATAGTTTTAATAATTGATTCTGAGGCAGTGAGAATTTCCTATTATAAGCTGTTCTAGGTTCTTCTTAATTTAAGACTACCCAAATTCAATTAACCAAGTCTAAAACAGGATTTTCTGGAAAATGCAATTGGAAGAAGCCATTTCCAAAGAAAAGTCATACCAGAGAGTCTCATCCTTCCCCTAAGGAGAATATTAGCTATAACTTAAAACAGTTTTCTGAGATACTGGATTCATAATTTCAAGATAAACAAAAAGTGTTTTGAAAAGAAAAACTAAAGTTTTCCATCAAGAAAATAAAGAAAAAAATATAGAGATGACATATTTCCTCCCACTTGTCCATTTCTATTAACTATAATTCAGTTAATTTTATTTGCAATTAACCATTAAGGAAGAAAAAAGGTGGTGTTGGGAATACTGCTATAACATCAGTCACTGAGAGAAAATCACACTTCTTTAACTTTTCTACAGTATTAGTAATCATGTTCCAATAAATATATTTCCTCTTTGCTCAAAGGCTCAGAAGACATGAAGAATTTGGCTAAAAGCTATTCTAAAATGCACACTGATTTTGTTTTCAAAATTGATATTCAAAAAATCAAATAGATAAAATATCTTCAGTTGTTTTCAATTTTTACATTATTGGTGGAATGAGGAACCCGTAAATACTATTATCTTTCATATTTACAATTGAAATATTTGACTTTATCTTTTATTTGCTGGACTCTCAGAGCAAGATCCGCTGTTTCCTTGATCCTTCATCACTTCACCTCTGGGGGCCTTATGTGATTTGCATAAGAATCATAACCACTCAGTCACTGGTCTTGACAGGCAACAAGCTTTCCAAGTTCACCTCTAGTTCAAACAGGTTTGAAAACAATGCTGATGCTCTACAGCAGCCAGAAGCCACTGCAATAATAATAATAAAACAGAAAAGAAAATACATCACCATCAATAACAAAAATCGGTTGTAAGTGGTTAGGAGATGTAGCACATGCTAAAAGAACAAAAGGCCCCAAAAAACAAACAAGAAAAAAGATGGTTCCAAAGATGAAGAAGAGTGCTTCATTTTGTCCATAATTTCTTTGGCTGCTAAGCTTACAGTCATAGATCAAAATATGATGTCCCATATCAAGAATGCCAAAATGGAAATGAGCTGTCACCGGACACACATGGGTTATTGGGAGCCAAGCAGAAAATATGGTACACTTCACATTCAGGACAGTAGCTGAAGACAACTTTTCTTTCTCTCCTTTGTTTCATTTCCTTCTTTTAAAAGGGCAATTCTTGGCTCACATTTATCTGTCACTTCAATTTAATAGCATCTTGCTAAAATTGTTGACAACCCTATAAAACATATAGTTAAAAATTTCCAATGTTTTTTCTATTATAATCCACGTTTTTCTCAAAGGTTTGAAAGAAGTCACTCGAAATGCAAAAATGGGAAGAAATACCTTGGGTTTTGTTCACTGTCCAGTTACTTTGTGGGACTGTGCTTGGAGGTGTCACAATCACAGCTGCCTCTTCAGTCAGTGCTGTCATTGCTGTAGGGGGGAAAGCATCTTTAGCAGGTGTGCCTCTGTCCAGGTGAAAGCAATAGATCCAGAGTTATTCTTACTGTGTTTAATCCTATTTACATTCTGTTTTTAATTTATTCCATTTGAAATCCAGAACCTGACTAGGGCAATTTCTCATCTGTTTTTCAGCCATTCCATTGACTACATTATAATTATGGAAAATAGAAACACAATTTTTAAGAAAAAGTAAATGCATTTGTATATTAATTCAATCACAAAGATACAATACTGTGGTATTGGAGCTAAATGTTATCAATTACTCTTCAATTCTATAAAGCAAATATTTTGGAATTCTCAAAAAAAGAAAAGAGGAATCAAAATATACCAGGAGAGGAACATAGGTTTCATAAGAAACTAATCCACAGATTTAATTATTCTGATCTTTATCATGAACAAATCTTACATACCGACGTCTCTCTAATTCGGAGAAAATAAATTATTTACATTACATTTTACCTTGATACAAAGTTAATAAAACAAAAAGGAAATGACCTACCTTTGAATAAAAGGCAGACTGATATCGGAACTCCCAAAGCCATATTCTGTAGTTGCTTCACTTTCTTTCTCTTATCCTCCTTGACTGACGGGTGGAAGGCTTTTATTGAGCTCTCTGAGTCTTTCTTGCATTATATATTTCATGAAGCGTCATCTGGCAGTTCTTACCAATCAAAAAAATATGTACTTCTGGCAGCAGCACCAGCCTTGGGGCGCTCACACACTTGTTTGGGATGCCTGTGTTATCTAGCAATGTGATCAAGTTTCCTTTTGAAACACTGGTTTCCTGTTACCTGTGGGCATACTCCTATAGGTAAAAGTGCTTAAAACAACAAAAAAGAAAGAAGTGAGTTCAGAAAAGTCTTCACTGGTGTGAAGAGAACTGTACCAGTTGGGCTAGAAATCCATGTAGGATTCCAACAAAGAGATCTGCAAATTAGGAAACAGGATAACCTGTTAATAAAAAAAAAAATCTCAAAACTATAGTAGTTGTAATTCCTTTCATCACAGACTGTGATTTCCATAGTAACTCAAAATGTTTTGTTATGTGGATGCAGGGGAGAACAGACAAATTACTGTAAAAACAGGTTTAACATTCCATTCCATAGGATGGGCATGCAGACCAGTGGTAGAGAACCTACTTGGCAACCTTGAGGCCCTGGGTTCAATTCCCAAACAGACAAAAAAAGAAAAATTCCATTTTTGTTTTTGTTACTTAGCTTTACTTATGACAAGTTCTGTAAATATATTTTTAATGTTATAACATTTACTTTTATGTCATTCTGCCATTTAATATTTTTCTGAGTAAATGGAATAGACTACCAGGAAGAAAAATGCTCAGGTCTGTGCCTTGATGATTAGGCTAGAGAAAACTGATGAAGTATCAAACAGTAATAATAGTAATACTAGTAATACAATTCTTCATGGAGGTAAAATTAAGATGACATTTAGTTTAGATACATCTAATGAATAGAAAGTCTTAAATATAACAAAGCCTTTTCAATGTTAATCAAGTTGTAATTATTAAAATGTCACTCTAAAGGACAGAATGTGTAAATATTGCTTATGCTTATTGTTATGTTTTCTGACTTTAGGAGCTTCCCATAAGTTTTCACTTGCCCAAAATTATTATTAATATATTTTTGCTGAACTGCTGTGTCTTTCTACCTGGAATTTAAATTGCTCATGTTTTCTAAACTTTGAAAACCTGTTCAAGTCGAGATAGGTTATCATTTGTATCATGTCCACCCAGTGAGTTAGATTTATCAGAAAGGATCCTTTTCTGTATTCAAATATGAATTCGGCTTTAGAAATCTCACAAGAATGAGCTTGCTGTACTCATTATAACTTGGGCAATCACCACAAGAGTCATCATTTTAAAGTTAAAAGAGAATGTAGCACTTGACTCACTTTAAATGTACCTACATCTTATATTTTTACTTTTAAGATTTTTAAAAAACTGTTTGTTAAGCCAATTTCTGAACATTATTTTCCCCAGGCAAGCAATATTTGAAATATAAATCAAAGAATCTTCTTAGCATTGCTGGTGAGAACTTAAGAATTTGTTTGCAAAGGATCAAATAAACCATTCAAAATCCATTTGCAGGTTCTGGAGTGAGATGTTAGGATTCACATTAAATGTCTTTGTTTGATTTTTTTGTCTGTTGTTTTATGGTGTTGGGGAGCAAACCCAGTGCCTTGTGCATGCTATGTTGGGCTCCATCCCCAGCACAAATACCTTTATTTTTAAGACTGAGATATGGAAGTATAATGATCATCTTTATAATAACTAAATGGAGCTAGAACAGTTCATTTTACAGATTTTCACACATATCTTAATTTGTGTGTGTGTGTGTGCGCGCGCGCATTACTAGGGATTGAAACTATGGGTGCTCTAACACTGAGCTACATTTGTATTTTTTTTGTTTTTTGTCTTTTGTTTTTTCAATTTTGAGATAAGATCTTGCTAAGTTACCCAGGCTGGCCTCAAATTTGTAATCCTCCTGCCTCAGCCTACAGAGTTGCTGGGTTTATAGGTGTACATCATTGAACCTGGCCCAAATAAATTCAGTGCCAGATGTACACTAAAAACTCAATGAACATGTTTTGAATGGATAAAGAAATAGCAGGGCTTATTTCATTCTCAGATGGCAAATGAGGAATGGAAGCTCAAAAGAATTAAGTAGAGGCTGAGGATGTAGCTAGGTGATAGAGGGCCTGCTTGGCATTTTCAAGGCCCTGGATTCAAACCCCAGGAATACACACACACACACATACACACACACACACACACACACACATATACAAATGAAGTGTTTAATGATCTTCCAAACACATGCCTCAGAGTTAGGACTTAAATTCCATTTTTCAGTTTCTTAATCAGATGTCTTCTGACAGGTGTTGGTATACTGATCTCAGTGTAAGTCCCTTCATCGTCTCCCCAAATCAAGCTTTAAATAAATTATCACATAAGAAACTTAAGATTAAACCATGATTTTCATTCACATCTGGGCTGAGAGAGATGGATGACTACCTCTGTAGATGTTTCCCCACTCTGGCAAATTAGGCCATCATATAGAAATCACTCTGTTTTAAGGTTAATACAGAAAATGGCTCTAAGTAATTCTACCTGCTTCTTTTCCTTTGAGGAAAACCATACAAATGGTTCCCACTTGAATTTTTGCATTTTCCCACAATAGGAAATCTATTTCCTTCATCTCTTTGACCCTTTCACCCAAAATTCCTTTCTCCTAATCCTTAAGAAAGGAGGAGATGGGTTATTGTAAAGTGGCTTTTCTGACATATTTATTTATTGCTAATAAATAGTAAGGCAAGTTAGAGTGAGAAAAGAGGAGGTTCCACTACCACTTTTTCTTCATCCCATATTTTTTTGTCTTTTATTCTTCTCTCTCTTCTACTCATAAGTCCATCTAGAAATTTATTTTTCCATTCCTTTCTTTTTATTCCTTTCTCCCTTCTCTCCTTTCCTCCCTCGTTCGTTCCCTCCCTCCCTCCCTCCCTTCCTTCCTCCCTTCCTTTCTTTCTTTCCTTTCTTTTTTTTTTCATTCTCTTTCATTAAACTAACTCAACCAGAATTTGTGGCTGGTCATTGGCAAGACATGTCCATTCATCATCTATTGCTTTTCTTTCTAAATTTATTCTGTAATTCTCATAGATTTAGTTGCTATATTTATTCATTTGGAAATTACTCATTGTGCACTATAACTATGGCACTAGGTGTGATAAGACACAAGTAGATAATGCATATATTCAAACCTCAGAAAACTAAAGAGAGCCAGGGAAAGTACCACATGTGCATAGCATTGGGTAAGAAGTGATAAGTGCCATCAATGTGCTCATAAAAGGCTGTGAGAGTTGAGAGGTGGGGCTTAATCAGACTCTCATGGTGTTTTTCATGGATAAGTTTCATTTGAAATGAATCTTTAGAAGTAGGGTTTTTTTAAAAAAAATGAGAATGGATTATATAGGTCTAGAGGTCTTTGGAGGGAGGCAGAGTGAAGTGTGAGGAGTAGGCTCAGACTCATATTATCTTAACAGCCCTTATTTTAAATTCAAATTCTTACTTTCCTATACATGTGGCCTTATCTAAGATATTTTAATGACCAGGAAGGGGAATTTCCTCATCTCTCAGGTAGAAATTTTTAATAAGGAAGAAACACATACGGAGGGAGGTATTTGGCACATGATAGGTGCTCAATTAAGGATAGTGGTTACTACTGAACAAGTATAGAGAGCCACAGCATTTATAGTGATCACAAAGAAGGTCAAAGATTTAGTAGCTAATATGTGCTAATGAATTCTAAAATTTCTCCACTAGCCAGGAAAGCCTGTCCTCTTCCCATACTGATATTACATCAGGACACTCATTAACATATTATGTCATTGCCTCAAATTCAACACATTTAAACTGAACATATATCTCTTCTCCAAAATCACTTCCTCTTTACAACTTCTTTATATTAATTGATAACAACTTTTAGCATCTAACTAAACTTCTCATCAGTTGGTAAATATAATATAAATTCTGATTTAGCATGGTTTCTTCTAACATATTTTTTTGAATATTAATCCAGCTGCATTTCCACCACTTTGAACCTCACACTTTTCATTTTTATCTGACTGAGACCCTTACTTTCATAAGCATATGCTATGTTCCTTCTCACTTCCATGTATTTATATTATTTTTGAATTCCCATTAATTCTTAAGGGTCCTCTTCACAGATACTGATGGAATAGAAGAAAATGTATGTCTCCAAGCTCCTCTATTAGTCCAAAATATGTGTATATCTTATGAACTCCATATATCCATAAAGACATGATACCAATGAATTGGCTTTAATCTCTTTTATGTGTTGACAAAGACTCCTTTGTTCACCATCCTTCATTCAGTTTCCTCTGAGCCTCTTCTTGCTAAGGTCTTAAGTTTGGCCCACTGAACTCAATTTTTTAGCAAAGAATTCTATTAAATCTTTTTTTTTTTTGTAGCAGGGATTGAACCCAGGGGTGCTCAATCACTGAGCCCCATCCCCAGCCATTTTTATATTTTATTTAGATATAGGGTTTTTCTGAGTTGCTTAGGGCCTCACTAAGTTGCTGAGGCTGGCTTTAAACTCACAACCCTCCTGTCTCAGCCTCCTGAGCTGCTGGGATTACAGGTGTGCACCACTGCACCCAGCTTCTATTAAATCTTTATAAATAATCTCTTATGCCTTTGGTATCTGATCAAATTCCTCATCCCCTACCTTTGATATAAAAAATGTTGTTCTGCTGTTATCAAGGATACTGATAAGCTAGTTTAAGCAACAATTCTCCTATCCTTGATAGCAAGTCTAGTTCTAATTCCCATCCACTAACCCCTTATCTCTGCACATTGGCTATAAATCCTCAGCTCTTTGATATGTAGAGAGTTAACTTCAATTTCTCTCCCCTGTAGTCTTTCTTTATAATGTTTTAAATAGAATAGACTCTGGGAAGGCTGACTCTTGAATATAATTTCAAAATAACTTTTCTTGCACACTGCAGGAAAGCTGCTCAAAACTATATTCTGCATATTTTTCATGTTCATGTACTTTTGGTCATTTTATTTGTTTGGGGAGTTAGGCACCCTTTAAATTTAAGGCCCTTTCTAAAATGTTTTCTTGCAAACTTTGAATTTAAATTTTTGTCAGAATTACTGGACAAAGATTGGTCTAGACAGATTGTAGAATATGTTATACTAATTTTTTCTTTCAAGTTTGCAAAACTTGCTACATTTTCCTAGCATGCAAAGTGAGTAACAAAATATGAATAAAGAAACACCTGTCTTTACAAAAAGAGAATACAGCTATCCTTCTTCAAATTATTTTTTATTATTTTGTTGAAATGATGTTAATTATAAACATCAAGTTTATTTTCACATAAATGATCAAGAGAACATACTGATAAAACATGCATTGAATAAGAATCATTATTTTTACATAAACATACTGGGATTTGGGCAAGAAAACAGAACACCAATTATGTTGCTCCAGTAGCCTCAAAATAACCTTCAACTAACATTCACATATATTTCCTAATTTAAATTGTGTTAGGAACATTACATCTATTTTGAGAACAAAATGTCAAAACAGAAGAGAGAACTGTGAGCACAAAACATAAAAGTTTTAGTTGCATCCGAAAGTTTTGTTTTGGCACATTGAATTTATTGTTCTTTCTTATTAGATTGCTGATTCTGTTCACAGATCAGTTGCTATTCTTTAGCGATCACTTTACTCATACAATATATTAGTTTTCTGATACTTGAGGGAAAATACAACCAAAGGTATTTTTTAATATTATCTATTTTGGATTTTTCTATCATTTTTCAGTGACAGTATAGTCCAAATATTTTTACAAGAAGAAATAATAATATATATACCTAACACATTCTTCATATATTTTTATTATGGCAAGTAGTTATTCATGATGTGGTATACTCATTACTTTTACTAGTAGCATTGTATCTTTTGCCTTTGACTATTTTTCTTAAAGAGAACATAATTTTTGAATAGGATGGCCTTGTAGTTTGCATTTGGGAAGATTTTTATTTTCAGTATTCCATCTTTCATCAAGTAAGCTCTTTTTGAGCATATGACATAAAACATGGAATATAGTAAAAATTGAGCATGCCTATGATAAAACCCAAATTACATTGTATGTGGGTACCCATTTGACTGACAAAATATTTGTTGAAAACATACTGTGTGCAAGTTACTTGTGTCAAAAATATATTTATTTATTATGAACCCTTTAATGTTTTAAACATTATGAACAAATATCCTTAAAATAAGCAATTATTGCCAAAATTTCACTGGAATTATTTTGGTTTTTCCTAAAACTCAAAATCAGTTAGCAGGAAATGCACAATGTTGCATGAATCATCTGATCCACAATGATTCTGTCCATGAAAAAATAAATATAATGTAGAAATAAATAACTTTGTAGTAAAATATAAAGGTTTTTGCCCTCTGTCAAAGAAATACACAGCATGACTTCAGTTGCTTAATTCTCTCATGTCATCTAGTAAATGATTTTTTTAGCTGCCAGAAGAGTATTCTTCAGAAGCATCACCACTGTCATGGGTCCCACGCCTCCTGGAACTGGAGTGATAAAACTAGCTTTCTTCTTAACAGCTGGCATAGGAAAAAGAAAATATTCTTTATTTCTAAATTTTTCTGAGAAGTTCACATTTCTAAGCATGCTGTACATAGTGGGTTTTTCTGCATTACACATACAAATTCTAACCAACTAATTATTTGTAGGATGAAGTGGGCTATAACAAACATACACACATTTAGACAAGCATTCCTGGGTATAATATCTAATCTGGATAGAAAAACACAATAGGTCCAAGACTATTGGTTCATTCTCCATACAGCTCAGTTAGCGTAACACAATGGAAAGCTATAAACCATGGTTGACCTGATTACCTGTAATTCTGGTAAGCTACTTCTAAAAGACATGATTTTAAAAAATCTATTATCCATTCATCCATTGATGGCTACCAATCTAGTTCCAGAACTTGGCTATTGTGAACTGTGCCACTATAAACACTGGAATGGCTCTATTACTCTACTATGCTGATTTCAGATATATACAATGGAGGTCTAATCAGCCATAAAAAAGGAGGAAATTATGGTATTTCCTGGTAAATGGATGAAACTGGAGAACATCATGCTGAGTGAAATAAAGCCAAATGCAGAAAGGCAAGGGTCAATGTCATTTCTCATATGAGAGGCATAAGGAATTTAAAAAAAAAATCTCTACCTCATGAAATCAGAAGGGAGAAGAGTAATGCAGGAGAAGGAGATGAAGGGGGCAGGAGGAGAAGTGGGAAAGGGGAGAAACAAGAATGAAATTGATTCCATTATGCTCTGTGTATATAATGAAAATGTCACAATGAATCCCACTTTGATGTATAATTATAATGCTTCAATTTAAAAATGTAAATAAATAGAAGGAAGACCAGTAAAGGAAGGGATCAGGAGGAGGAAGAGGGAAGGGAAAGGAGAAGTACTGGGGAAATGAAATGGAACAAATTATGTTATATGTATATATAAATATGTCACAATGAACTCCACTATTACGTATAATGTATAGGCAATTGGGTACATGCCATTCATTAAATTGAATTAGTCTTTCTATAACTTATCATCATGTAAGTGTATAAAAATACATTAGAGTCAAGTCTGATAAAACTCATCAAATATATTTGAATTACTGAGTATATCCACATAGTCCTGTTTAAAGATATGAAGACTTTTTATTCAGCTAATATACTCCAAGGAAATGACAGAGAACTTAGAGCAAATTTTAAGAATGTGTTCACACCCACAGTATTAAAAGTGAATGGTTCCTTGCATTCATTGACTTGATGGTTCATTCAGTTTTTTACCATGTGAATAAGAGTAGTGCAATCTTCCCAGATAACTCTTAAAACAAAGTTAGCATAGACAATACTTCTTTAATGCATGATTTGACATTATTAACTACATGCCACTTAGATGTATTGCCTTTTGTAATGCTCATGTATACTTCTACATAAATCAAAACCAAGAGATGCTTTCTAGATCTTGTACTGTTTTCAACTATTTATAATGCCTTACTGAAAGGTAGTCTATAAAATTTACTTTTACCTTGTATGAAATAGAATAGTACATTACTTTTTTTTAGTCATAAGAAGAGCAAAGGAATAATATTGTTTTAATTGAAGAAAAGTCCAAATAAGCTTAAATCTTTACATCTCTCTGTCTCTCTGCTTCTCTCTCTCTCTTACATACACACATACACACACACACACACACACACACACACACACACATCCAGTTAGTGTGTGTCATGCATCTTCTGATGGTATGTGCTATAGTTTGGGTATGATTTGAGCGTATTCCTCAAGTTTCACGTGCTGGAAGTATTGTACCCGATATGACAGTATTAAGAGGCAGTGGAACCTTTAAAAGGTAGGGCCTAGTGGGAGATATTCAGGTCATTGGGGGCACTGTTTTGGAAGGGATTAGTGTAGTTCTTAGGTAACCCTGGTTAGTTCCTGTGATACTGAATTGCTATGAAATAACAAGATTAGCCCTCCCTGCTTTCTGATTTCCTATCTTACAGTGTTAATAGTCTCACATGTGTTCCACCACAAGGCCTTCACTGGAGCCAAGCATAAGCTGGTGCCATACTGTTAGACTTAAAAAAATATTTTTTTCTTCACAAATCACCTGGTCTCCAGGTATTTTGTTAAAGTAATAAAAAACAGACTAACTCAGTATATTATAAAGAAAACAACACTGAGACTTGGAAGGTAATATTTCAACTTTTACAAAATCTCTCTGTACAAAAATGAATCCTTTCCATTGCCATTTTTCCATATAGTGTACTCTCCTGCCAAAACATTAGATTGGGCAAATAGTCATTCTACAAATAACTATAATTTTTAAACTTTCTTTCTTTGATCTAGGTGTTCCTTCTACTTGAATGTTTTTCTACATTATCCAAATAAGAAATGTCTTATTAATATTTAAAATTGAATTAAATGTCACTGGTCTATAATTTTTCTCAAAAAATGATTTCCATTGAATTAAATGATTTCTAAATCAAAAAGTAGAATAAAATTAGTGGAATATCATGGAATCTATTATGGTTGTATAGTTGTTTTTATGCAGTTTGGTTTTCAATTCTGAAAGGTAAAGGGGCTTAGATATTATTTGTACATTGGAAAATAGTAAATAACTATAGCTACTACTAGGTAAGTATGTATTATTTGACAATAACTGTATTTATATATTTTTTGAGATGGGTCTCATAATGTTGCGCAGGCTGGCCTCAAACTCCTGGGCTCAAGAAATTCTTCTGCCTCACCCTTTTGAGTAGCTGGAACTACAGGCATGTGCCACCTACCTTGGGCTTTATATACACTACTTTAATAACTTAATTATTATTTATTTTAATTGGTGAGAAAGTGTGGCTCATTGAAGTTACATTGGCTTATCACTCTCCTATAAGAACGAGTCATTATTGATAGTCAGATTCAAAAGATTCTATGATTCCATAATTTTACCCTGTCCCAGTACAACTGTATTATCATGAACTGAACAAGTAGAAAAGTCCCAAGAATGACTCAAGTGCCAGAAATTAACTCAGTTTTTTCAAAGGATTACTGGGATATCCTGAGAGAGAGAGAGAGAGATTCTTATGTATTAATTTTCCTACTATGAGTACTCATAGCTCATCAACTGTGAATTACATCTTGCTTTTCAAATTACACAGCTGATTTAGCAGTCTGAGTTGCTTTATTCCTTGAGTGTCAGATCAGATAAACCACTGGTCTTTTCAGGTATTGTGAACTTCTTCCAAATTATGTTTTTCACAACACACTTACTATTGTATTCATGTTCAAAAGTAAAGGAAGAAGAAATGGGAATAAGCTATAGCATGAATAAGACTTGCCTAAAATTTTTAGCTCAGCTCCTATATTTCTGTGTACATGATTGGTGGAAACCAACACATATTTATTCTGTCCTGCCTATCACTCTTCACAGAATTAGGCCTGTGTGGTAGGTAATGGGCTTTCATCTGACTTGGGCTAGGGCTTCTCTGGATGTAGGAGCATCTCCATACCTTCCCACCCCTCCCTTCCATCCTTCCCCATTCTATGCTAATAGACTGTGCTCTTGCCAAAGAGCACCCCTTTGTTTGTGACCTTTGGATCTGATTGGTCCAACAGTGTATTTAAACTTCTATAGTTTCTAGAATAAACTGGTGTTTTTTGCTCCTTGCCCCAGTGTGTTTCTTGTCCAGGTATCTCTGCGTCTCGCTGGGGCGAAGCAAATTTTTACCTACACCCCGGGGCCTGGGGAGATTGGCTCCGCGGATCGCCACCATCCAGAGAGATCCCTTTTCGTCTAGCCCAGGGACCCTTTCTCCATCTGTCTTGGACTCCAACTCGAGGAGAAGCCACGTGGCCTTCCCCTCCTTCTTATTAAAGCGACATCTGGACATTAGTAAGCATTTGGTAGCATTAGTGAAACCCTGAAAATTATTTGGTAGGCATAAGATTGTGATATCATTGTGAACATATCTGGTTATTCAAATATTTTATATTTGAAATAAAATATATGGGCATAAAGATAAAGCTTGTACATTATCATGAAAGGTAGATGCTGATGAATTTGAATAAAAAACAATATTAGGTCTCTATTCCATTTGATGTGGTTTTCCTAAGTATCTGTGTCTGAGGAAAATAATTATTTATATGCTGGTGGCTATGGTGTTAATGTATTCTTTGTCTATTTACATACATATCAGCCCATAGAAGTAAGTGATTTTTCAAGAAAGATGAGGAAATGCCAATGGGTATAGCAAATGCCAATGGGTATAGATGCCAAAGCTTTAAAAGAATCTCAGCCAGGTGTGTTGGTGTGTGCCTGTAGTCCTAGCTAATTGGGAGGCCGAGACAGAAGGATCACTTGAGCCTAGGAATTCAAGGACAGCTTGGACAACCTAGCAAGACCCTGTAATCTAAACAAATTAAAACTAAACATAAAATTCTCTAGTCTAATGTTTTTCCATAACCATTTTGCATAACCATTTCAAACCTATCTTAAAAGTAATATGTTTATGAAGTGCCAGAGGTGACTTATATAGATTAGTCATGGGAGAAAAAGAAATTCATTGCATGACTGATGCCCTGAGAAGTTTCTTACCCAATCATGTCTGAAAGAGAGTAATTTAACAGGGATTGAATCACCAAAGCATCCTCCCATTGGTTGATTTTTCCTTAAAGGCAGACAGGGCTGGCTTGTAAAGTTGATTCTTTTAAAGATTAATCTTATTGTGTGTTGAGGAAAGGAGGTGTTCTATATATTTCACTGAAGAGAAATACAGAAGCATTAGTGGGCAATAATTTTCTTCAGAGACTTATTTACTGTGGGACCAGGGTGAATGTGTATGTATACGTGTGCTTAAGGAAAATACTAAAAGTTCTGTATTATGAGAATCAGAAAGTTGATCTTGATACCAGCAATTTCATGAGTGGCTAATGAACTCAGAGGGAATAAAACAGGGTAAGATTCAATTTCATAAAATCACCATTATTTTAGAGTTACCAGAACTGTTTGACAATCAAGGCTGATAAAACAATTATCAAATCCTATTTTGTGTGGAACTTGCTCTTGGGGTAGAAATTACTTGGTGGAAATTACTTGGTAATGTTTAAAGCAAGTTACTGAAAATAAGAATATTTTAATGAAAGGCAGTAATTATCATGAAAATATATTTGAATGAACTTTCTGTTATTTTAGACTTGCAAAATAGCTCACATAGATTTCCTTGAACGTTGTTTGGCTTCACTAGCACTATCTAGAATATTTAAAAGTGTGTGTTTTATATATTATTCTCTTTGTCTAAAATGCCCTACCCTCACTTCTCTATCTGATGAATATTTATTCTTCCTCCTCAGATCTAACATAAATGTCACTTCCTTTGTGGAGTCTTAACTCTTCAGCCTGAGTTAACTGTTTATCCATTGATCCATAAAATTTATAGAATGTTTATCAATTTAGAGTCATAGAGTATGTTGGAATCTCCTGTGAAATGAAGTCAAATTACATATGCCTTCTCCTGCCCCAAGATTCTAGTATGTACCAGTGAGTATTACTGCCTGAGTTATTTCTAAAAGTGGGAGAGGAGTATTACACATACAAATTCAAAAACCGGTTGAGATTCACTGCTTTAGTAAGGCTGCTTCACATGGTGGCCTCAGGTTCTCAGTTAAGTCCCAGGAAAATCACAAATGTGAAAATTCTTCACACTCTGTCTTCCATCATGGTTGATAATGTCTCATTGGCCAAAGCAAGTTTCATGGTCATGCTCAAAGTCAAAGGCTTGGTATAAGAAGAGGAGCAAAGTCATGTTGCAAAGAGGATGTGCATATTGGGACAGAAGAAATGTGTGGCCATTTTTTATGATCTACTATAGTAGTCTTCTGGCTCTCAATCTGTCATATCAGCCATACTATCTGCTGCCAGATTTATTCTTTAAAACACAGATTTGATCATTTCAGTTTCTACATATTCACTATCTCTAGGATAAAATATAAATTGTTTGTCACAGTCATCAAGATGTTTTATCATCTGTTCCTACATCATTGTCTTTCATCATTTCCTAACCCTATACTTCATTGTCATTTTTCCCAAATGTGCTACAAAATGGCCCAGATAGATTCAGAATAAATGTTCCTATGCAAGGCAGACATAATTACTGCATCTTGTAGTTTATAGTCTAGTTGGGGAGAAAGATGTTAAAAACACAATTACCTAAATAATAACTGAGCCATGACTATGGAATATATTTCACAAATGAAATGTTTATTGCACTGGGAATGATTTGGAGAACCTAGATGATTCTGAACACCATATATATATATATTTTTTTATATAAAATATATATACATATACATATATGTACATATACATTATATGTTATGTAAATATATACATTATATAATGTACATATATACATTATATGCATTACATATATATAATGTACATATACATATATGTGTATATGTATATATATAATGTATCTATGCCTCACTTTTCCAGGTGAGACAAAGAGGTGGAAAATAGTGTTATTGGTAGAGGGTAGGCAATGTTTGTGATAAAGGTGTCAAGAAGTTTCCTTGGGATGGAAAGTAGCTTGAACTCTGGGAAGCAGTACAAGAAGTGCAGTATGGCTGAAATATAGGAGTAAAGGGAAGAGCTACAGAAGACGAGGTAGGCAGTGTTCAGCTTACTGAGTGTCTGGTATAATGTAGACTCTCCATTGAGGATATTAACTTAAAAGCAATGGTTGATGTATTTTTCATACTTGGGAAAATATATTTGGAGATGGGATAAATCAACTGGGAAAAACTGTTTTGTGTTTGTACATTTCTTTAATGAAGTGATATGATAATATAGGGTGGGAGGAAAGGGCAGATGCACTAAGAGGAGAATAAATTCAGGTTCTTCCGAGAGCACCTCCAAGAGGGAATGGAAATCAGACATGTGGCTCATAGAAAGATTTGAAAATTACAGAAAACGTAAAACCTGATGAACACATGAGGGGGAAAGAAGAGGAAGAGCAATACAGACACAGAGAAAAGGAAGAGCAATGAATTTGACAATGAAGCTGATGTAATGGAGGAACTGAGAGAAGTTCATTATTACAAAAGCACATGATGAAAAAAAGAAGAAGAAAGAGATGAGGCTGTGGAAATGGTCATGGTGTACAACCCTGAGGGGAGGAGTCAGGTAATTGAAGTTGAATAATGGTAGCTATAGTTACTATGTTCAAGGTGAATAAGTTTTAATAAAGTCATTTGTGAATGAACTTAATTATTTATGTATTTAGGAATGGCCAGTTGTGTAAAATAAGAAATTTGAGAGAAAAATAAGCACTAATAGGTGATTTTCAATAGAAAATTAAAGGAGAAATTTATCTTCTATTTTCATGAAGTTTCAGGCTCTTGTATGTCATTTACCCAAAAATGTGTCCTGCCTGGAATACATATCTAATCTGGTATGTTTCATTATGGCTGTTTTTTTTTCAAGTTATTAGCTTCAGATTTCTAAAGGGAAGAATGAAGATGAGTGTGGCTTGACATCATTTCCATTATTCTTACTTGAAGTAAATCATTTTTCAATTAATTGAATAAGAACAATATGTATGGAGTAAAGGTTATTTCATGTTAAAACTGAGATGATGACAGGATGATGAAAGAAACTAGGTGTTCAGTCTATGTGTGTGCCTTGAAAAAATTCCATGGTGACATGTGGTCACAGGGTGTGGAAAGATTACTCATGAAGGGTACTAATAGCAACACCAGGAATATTTTAAAATGCTCTATAACAACTTAAGTAAGAACAAAAGAAAGGTACAATCATTAACCTCTTGGCACCAGCAACCCATGCTTCATGACAGGGTGTCTCCAGCTTGTGTGTTCTGTGTTATTACTTCCAGTGGAAACTATATATTAAGTTCCCAGGACCTGGCACTTAATAACCCAAATTCTCATACTTTGTCTAAAATTTTGTCTAATTCTTTGACAGATTGTGAATTTCTATGTCAGTACATCATATTGTATCACAAGTCCCCAAGTAATGGAATTTCTAGATGTATCTAAACAGAATTGCTTTTAAAATTTTTGTTATGTTTTAGAAACTGTATATTCTGGTAAAATCAAATAAAATATCTGTTCTCTGTAAATCTACTTTTGCAAGTGGAGGAAGAAGAGCTAATATCTCAAGTTTTGTAATATTGTTTTATTTCTTTGTTTTGTCTGATTCTCTGACACTAAAACATTTCCTCTATGGCCCATGTCAGATTTCTCACAATGTTACAACTAATTTTTAAAACAAACTTCCTGCCCTGAAAAGAAGAGGGATGATTCCTTATCTCTGCCAAGGCAGCAGAACAAAAATTTCTTGCTTCTCTCATGTGAATTTGTCTCCTAGTATACATATGTAATTGTCTAAATTAAATGCTTGGAGAATTTTCCCATGCTTCTAAGTGCAAGCCACTTAGGCATGGCCTCTCAAACATATCCACTATAATGAAGGGGAGACAAGCTTCAGGAAAATGAAGTACAGGAATAACAACCAGAAAAACCTGAATGGCACAGGACTCGAGAAATAGTATGACTCAGGAAGTAATGTGGAAAACACTCTACTTTCTCATGTGGCTGGTAAAAAATGAGGCACCAGGAGAGCAAATGGCCCCTTAACAGGTGAATGGCTCACCACTCAACTTTTGCAAGGCAACAAGGAATCATGTGACAAAGGCAAATTGCTATGCTTCCTTTTGCATTTATTTGTTTGTATGATTCCTGAGGTTTCCACAAGTTTTCTACATAAACTGTATTAAGATATTATCATGGCATCCTGTGGGTAGTAATGGAACTGAGAGGATTCATGGGGTAGAAGAGCATGAGACTCTTATCTACATTTTATTTTTACAAATTGTGTTGGCTTCAGTAGGTTAGTGAGCTATATTTATAAGAACTTACTCTTGTAAGTTTTCTTTCTTTCCTTATATTTTTCCTACTTTTATATTAAATCAATATCTCCATGTATCTGACTAGCTGTATCAGAAATGTAGATAGCTTAAAAAATACCTCTCAAAGCAATTGGAAAACATTCAGTGCAACCAAAGAGGAAAGCAATCATAAGGCAAAAGTATGAAATTGCTCTCTGTGAAATCTGGTCATCACTCATCAATGGAACCATTTTACTAACCACGTATGGTGTCTTCTATCATTGCCAGTTTCCATTTTGACTGACAGGAGCAGAAATATTGCTGGGCCATTTCTGGTAACTCTATTAAGAGCTGGGGAAATGACTAAAAATACCTGCCTTTCTAGTGTCTTTTTTAAAAAACAAAATAATCAACTCCCATAATCTTTCCTAATATGTTTTCTTTCCTTCCCTAAACTTTTTTTTCCTTAAGTCACTAAACATTCATATTAGAGTGGCAAACTAGATAGGCTGTTTGGAGCATCCTCCACATCTCCTGGCAGGGACTTGTTCTCAGTAGTCTGACATAATCAACCTTAAATAAAAAGAGATAAAATTTCTCTTTCACAGATATTTTTATCCTAACACAGGACACTGAGATACAACTACAACAAATAATCTCCCTGTAGTACAAAAAAGAAAGAAAATTTATAGAGCTATCAGATGCTTCTCTTGGTCCTGTGGATGTGACCTTTGTGCTTCAGCTTTAACTCTTCTCCATAGAAGTGGACCATTCCATGTCAAATATGCCCTACTAAATAGAATGTCTTTAATTGTGGACTTGGTTTCAAACATCTATCCTTCACAATAACCATATTGTCCATGTTTTAAGCAACAAGAAGGCAGTTTGCTCACTGACAGTAGGGATCTCATAGTTACCCATCAGTGGTTCTACCTGTTTTATGAAATGATCTGCCTGGGTGTTATAAACACAGCCTCCCAGAGAGGTTTCACATTTTCCATCAACCTGTTCCAATTGATCAAGATAGATCACCTCTGGGTTAGAGTGATAGGTCCTCCCTTTTAGTAAAGCTGGACTTCGGGGCTCTTATAGTTGTCTACTACCAAGAGTTGATATTTTAAGTCAGACTGATCAACCATATCATTGAACTAAAAGATTAACACTGAAAATTGAGACAGTGGGGAATTACTTTAATTTGGTTCTTTATAGTATCACAGATAAATAGTTCAGTAAAAGTGGTATAGTTCAAAAACAGTCTTGTTCCCTTTGAATTGATAATATGCTCTTACTTTCCCATGTGGTAGGACACATACATGGGACAAAGCAGTACCAAAAATGCTTTTAAAAGAAGATGAATTTGACATAATCCGGAAAATGTAAATTCCAAGGACTTTGTCTATCATGTATATGGCTATAAACCCAGTAAAGCTATACAAGTGAAGCAGCTCTCAATCAGTGCTGAGTAAATCAGTAAATGAATCAACAGATATATCATCATTAATGGATGTGGATTGTTGTAGACTACTTATTTTGGGGGGGGGAGTGGCAGGGGTTGAACTCAGGAACTTATGCAGGTTGTTGTAGATTAATATTGTATTTGCTGCTACATTAAGCAAGAGTCGTGTTCCCATTTAGGTAAATTTAGAGAATTGCTTAGAGTGATCCCATAGGTTTGTAAGTACAGAAGATGGTGATACAAGGCCAGCAGTATGACTAAGAAGGCTGAGACCTGGTATGGGATGGAAATAAAAAAGAAATGCAAGACAAAAGTTTACACTATGGAGGTACACAATGTAGTTGGGGTCAACCAAGTAAAAGTGCAAGGTGATACAGCAATAAGAGGAAAATGATGACAGGTGAAAACTGCTCTAGGAGTTTAGGGAAGACAAGAATAGGCATATTGCTTTCAAGCTGATCCAGATGAGCATTGGGTGAACAACAAACTGAACCAGAAGAGAGCTGAGGACAGAAAAGTAAAGAGGGGCATTGTGGCAAATGAAGGTGTGAAGTTCTAGACTTCTGGATTAGTGTAGTGGGAATGGATAGAAAGGGGGAGTAATGCTCACACAAACACGCACTGCTTTCTGCCAGCCATTATGCTCAGCAATTAATACTTTAATTAGCTCATGTATGGTGATTATTTCATTTAATCTTCACAACAACTTTATAAGATAGGTATTATTATCTGTTTTTCAGATGATAAAATCGAGTCTCAGATAGGTGAAGTGATTTACCTAAGACCATAATCGTTTTTAGCAACAGGGCCAGAATTCAAACCCAAGTCAGCCTGAACTACTCTTTTCTGAAAAGCTGGACGACATAAGTAGAGCAGGGAGTGAAAAATAACTCTGAGGTTTCAAATATAGAGTACTCAAAGGAGAGAAAACAAATGAAGAACATCTTTCAAAGCCCTTCTGGGGTTTTTGTTTTTCATTATCAGCTCCTTAGATGGATAATATTGGGCTTCTATCTGATTCCAGACTGTTTTGTCAGCATGTTGACTATTGGGCTGAAACCTTGAGGAATGATTCTGACCAGATGGTGTCCCACATGCTTATATAGTCCCATTTTGGGAGAGCTTTCTTGCCCAGTGGAAATTCTTTTTAAAATGCAAGGTAAAACTCCAGCTATTTGGGGCATATTCACAACTGTTTGCAACATCATACTTTCCTCTTTAAATAAATTATGTTGGGCTTACTATTTAGATTATATAAGTCCTTTTAAAACTCCCATTTGTCTTTATTTGCCACTCTCTCTACCTGTTAAGAGCCCCTTCTTCCCTTTGCCCACTCTGTACCCTAAGCAGAAATAACATACTTCAGTGAAATTAACCTTTAAGATTCACCCCAAGAGGACTATAGAACTGGCACCTCTACTCTTGCTTTTTCCAAAACCTTTAGAGTCATACTTAACTTCTTTTTCCTCATATTTAATCATTTAACTAATCATTCCAACTCTCCTTTTAAATTATATCTACCATCTAACCACCTCTTAACATCTTCACCCATTACCACCCTGGTCCACACCCCATCATTTCTTACTTGGATAATTGCAATTGCCTCTTAACAGGTACCCCTATTTACACTCTTACCTCTCCAAAGCCTAGGCACCATTCAGAGTGATACTCTTAAAATACAAGTCCAATGTCATTTCTTTGCCCCAAATCCTCTAATGGGTATTCGTTGTACTTAGAGTAAAATCCAAATTCCTTTCTGTGGTCTGTAAGGCCCCACATGATGTGCCACCTCTCCTGCTATGTTTCTGATTTTCCCCCTACCTTATCCCCCTTTACTTACTATGTTTAATTACAGCAGCCCACTTGCTGCTCATCAAATCCACCAATCATGCCTCCCCTCATAGTTAGCTGCTGTGTTTGTCCAGAACGGTCCCACAGTCTTTGCATTTGCTGTTTTGTTTGGAATGTTCCTTCCTCATAAATCCACATGATTCTCTCCCCTATTTTGTTAAGGTTAGCTGTGAGCCTTGCCTAACCACCTTTTCTAAGCAACTCTACCTCATCATTCTCTGGCTCTCTTATCTTGTTTTGTTTTTGTAATACTAAACACTGAATTATGCATGATATTATAATATATTATATTATATTATATTACATATAAATGTATGCATTTATTTATTATCTTATCTCCTCTAACCAGAATGTAAGCTACTTGTAGGTAAGGATTTTGTTTCTTTAAGTCATTGTTGTAACCCAATGGCCTATAACAATGCCTAACACATTAGGTAGGTGCTCAATAGGTTTGTGAACAGAAATTGAATGAATGAATCTGAGTTGAAGAACTGAAAGAGTCAAACTAAAAACATCAGTAATGATCAAAAGATTGAAAATAAGTCTGTTAACAACAGAAATATGAAAAATGAAAGCTATTAAGAAACTTAACACACTTTTCAAAGTGACATATAGTGGACAAAAGTAACCAATCTCTATTAATTATTTAATAATAAAGTGAGTTTAGTTATAACTGAAGACACTGAGGTGAGACTATACTATTTACATAAATTTTATTGCAAAGCTATATACCTTTGACCTACAGAAAGTTCAGGATTAATACTATAAGCATGAGAACTGACACCCTATGAGAAATACGCTATGAGAAAAAGAGTCTTATAAAATACAACGAACTACTAGGTAAGCTTCCACCAATTCTGCAAGAAGGCATTTTAAGTAGAGCATGCTTTGCAACCAACTAGAAAGCAAGCAATGATGAGATTGTCCCCTAAGGTTTTTGCAACTGAATTAATTCAGAATACATAGATTAACTGATGTTTGGATGTTGATAAAAATATCTCTTTCTTTTTTCCCTCCAAGTAAGAGATTAGTTTTCATGTTCTTATGTATAGGGTGGATTATCATTCACCCAAGTATCATGTCCAATCTAGAAAACATGAATTCTATGTCCCTTTCACTCCCATACATGACCACAGGTCAGGTCCACAGGACATTAACAGAAGTGATGCATGAAACTTCGAGTTCAATTTTCTTAAAGGTGGAGCTACTTGCCCTGATCTCTTTCTCTCTCTCTCTCACCTGCCCATGGAAGAGAATGTGAATGAAAAGGCATTTCAACTTCAACTGTATGCAGGACAATACACAGGTAGAACAGTGTTATAAACTAAATTGTGTCCTCTCAAAATTCATAAGCTAAGTCCTAACACCCAGTACCTTAGAATGTGACTGTATTTTTAGAGAGGATCTTTAAAGAGGTAAAAAGGTTAAATGAGGTCATTATAGTAAGAGCTAGTTCAATATGATGATGTCATTAGAAATAGAGGAAATCTGAATCTGGACATGTACACAGGGAAGACAGTGTAAAAATACAGGGAGAAGATGGTAATCTACATGCTGAGGAGAGAGAACACAAAAGAAATAACCCCAACGACCCTTTGATCTTGTACTTTCAGTCTCAAGGAGTATGAGAAATAAATTTTTGTGGTTTAAGCCATGCTGTCAGTCATATTTTGCTTTGGCAGCTCCAGCAAACTGTTACAAACATTAAGATGGATCAAAATAGTATCCCTGAATGAACAGAACTGCCCTACTCTCTTGACTACCTGCCTAACTTCCAACATTGATGGTACAGAGCTAAATCATCTTGAGTTAATATATTTTGGTGTTCCTTTGTTATAGCAGCTTAACCTGTATTCATGCATAAAACTTAGAGGAAAAATTAAAAACAACCTAAGTATTTAATAAGAAAGGGTGGAGTAAACCATGATAAATTCACTGAACATAACTATGCATTAGAGACTTAGCACTGAAAGTGCAAAACTGCATAAGTCATATATTCCTCAAGCTATATAAAATATGTATATATAAAATATCGAGAAGCAACTAGAGTTAAAAACAAACCTAATAATAAGAGAAGTGGACCTTCTTTTCTATAAAATATGGATATTAGTGTTACAATTTAAATCAGTTTTATCAACAGTTTAAGGTAACTTGACACTTATCTCTTAAATTTCTATTTACTATCCTATAACTTTAAAACAATGCAGAGGGAAAATTCACTCTAGATATTAACCCCACCTATTTTGATTTTGAGAAAAATGCCCACACATTGTTCCTCCCTTCTATCTCTTTGCTTTCTTTTTACCAGTTCTGCCATGCATTATTTTTCCCCATTTTGGTTTAGACCAGTAAAGAGGTGTGGTCCAGATTGGAAGACAAGGAGGAGGAATGGCAGGTAATAAGTAGCAGACATTCCAGTTCTTTTCATTCCATCTCAATCCCTGTGGAATGCATCATAAAACTGAAACAAAGCTATTAAAGCTTCAAAAGGCTATAGAAACATCTGGGTGTTAGGTATGAGGTGTAAATGAGGCCCAAGAGTTCACCAGCATGAGCAAGGGCAACTGAATTAACAGCATGGGAAGTCGTTAATTAGACTGTTCAGCTGACCAAATCCATTTGGTGAATTGCAGTTATAAAAACAAAGTAATTATGAGCGTCTGAGACTAGCACTAGAAACTATCTTCCAGCTTGTTATTCAGAAGAAGCTGTTTGTCACTCATATCACATAAGCTCTTGCTTCATTCATGATTCTCCTGCTTGAGAATAAAGGCTTCTTTGTCAGAAATACATAGTTTACTTCAAAGCTACAATAGAAAATGGTTAAAGAAAGTGTAGGTGAAAGCAAGTAGGTCCCACTGTTAAAAATTAATAACATATAGCAAATCCAAATTTTTCAAAGCCATTATTCATTGTATGATGATTGGTAATGATTAGACATAAAAATAATCTAGTCATTAATGCTTTTAAATATTGTTTCTTCTTTTTTTAATTTTTTTTTAGTTCTAGATGGATATAATACCTTTATTTTATTTATTTATTTCTATGTGGTGCTGAGGATTGAACCTACTGCCTCACACGTGCTAGTCAAGTGCTCTACCACTGAGCTACAACCCCCACACCTGTTTCTTTTAATGTCTTAAGTTGGCAGGGTAGATCTGTTCAGGTAATTGAAGGTAAGTTTTTGTCACAGGCTGGAAGTAGTGATGAATCATTTTGAGATGTAATTGGGGATCAATACAAAACAAAATATTATTAATTTAAGGCCCTATTTATTTCTCAAAGCACCTGGAGAGACTTGACATTGCACAGCAGGCCCAATTTGGTTCTATATGGAGGCAAAGTACAAGCACTGATTCTCTACGAAACTGCTAAACACTGAACAACCTGCATGGATAGTACATGATAGTGAGAAACTGTTATCGAACAAATTGGATAATCCTGTAAGAGTGGCGATGATAGCAATGGATATAAATCTGAACTACATGATCACTAATTTCATGATATTTGATTATATAGAGATAAATATAGCAGTCCTCAGTTTTCACAGTAGTGTAAGGCCATAAAAATGATTGTTAATATAGTGAAAAGCAATATTGATAATCAATAGAGGAAATTATATTCATTCAATGATCTTTAAAAACTTCTGCCAAAACATTAAAAAGTCTCTTACTATGATTTATAGATATATAAGGAATAGAAAATAATTACTATTATATTAAAATTTTTAGGGTACCATAATTTAAAACATTAGAAACGTTGAAAATAAGTATTTTATTTCTTTGAAAACTCCTGTCAAGAATAGTTTGGTGATTGCCTTCTTCTGGTCATATAACTTACTATTTGGAGAAAACAACTTTTCTTTACCTTGGCAAATTCCCAGATTCCTTTCTCAGTTTGCATCAACTTCCATCATTTTTATCCTTTGCCTTTTCAATGTCATGAAATGTGTCTGAAAGTTCACTTAGTATGAAGTTTTACACCAGCACCACTTCCTCTGGGACATCATTTATCCTTTTTGTCACAACCAATTTGTTCATTTATGTCAATAAATCATTCCCATAAATGTAATCTATTTTAAATGGGTTGCTTTGTTTCCTTTATTAATGAGCCAAACATTTCTGCAAGGAATTTATTTCAACATTTGATTTTACCTACATCCGTTTTGTTTATCTTGGCAGTAGTTATAGCGAAACCTTCATCGATACTCACAAAGCAGCCACACTTTCCCTGTGGCAATTTGCAGCCAAATGCTACCTATGAGTTTTGTGGCATAACCCAAGTTAATGTCCCTCCCTTTTAGCTGGGGGATCATCCCTCACCTCAGGTTAAGTCCTGTGAACAACCTAAAGAACAACATGTCAAAACCTATCACTTGCCTGCTCATATGGTGGCTGAGTCATGGCCTCACTGGCAAGGCCTTTTTACCAAGTCCTGATCTTCCTTAGAGCTCTGGCTCCATGAGCCAACAGAGCAGCAAGAAAAAATATTAGCAATCATATAGGCGTATTTTATGACAAGATCAGGAAATTCTGGCCTAAGAGTTTCTGTTTTTACATGATCATTTGGTAGTGCCTTATTCAATGTCCAGGATGTAGCAAACATTAAAGCTAAAAGGGACCCATTGATATATATTAGTCCCCCTATTTATGGGGGATATGTTCTGAGACCCCATTCCCCCAGTGGATGCCTGAAACTGCAGATAGTCCCCAACTCTCTATATAATGTTTCTTCCTATACATACCACCTAAGACCAAGTTTTATGTATAAATAAGGCACAGTAAGAGTTTAATAGAGTATGGAACAATTATAAAATAAACCTTAATAACAGTTACATGAATGTGGTCCCCCTCTCTGTCTCAAAATATTTCATGTACTATACTCAGCCTCCTTCTTGTGATAATATGAGATAATATAATTACATTTTCCTGGTTGAGCATGCCAGGAAAACAGAACCCTGTATAAGGGGAGACTACCGTAACACTGAAATACATAGAGAGGTTGCAAAGATATCAGACGACGGTGCTTGTCTAAAATAACCTCTTTGGTCCTCTAGTCCAATGTCCTTTCCTGTTCATTTTATATTGTTTTTTCTCTTTACCATTTTCTTTAAAAAATTTTATTAAAAACATCTTCTTTTATTAAACATTAAGTACAAAGAACTATGATTTGATTTAGCAGATACCAAGTTGAGCAATATGCAAGCTTAAGTGCATGTCTATCTGGCCACTGAGCATATACATCCACCCCAAAATGTTCATTTTATAATGTTTTCAGCATACCCTCATGAACAAAATACTATTCTTGGTTAAATACAAGAAAGCACAGAAATCACCCGAGACCAATGAAATACCCTATGAGAAAAAGAGTCTTATAAAATATGATGAACTACTAGGTAAGCTTGCCCCACAAGCACAGTCAAGGTTGTGAATCGCAAACATGCCAGCATTTTTTTTTTTGATCCAGTTATCTTATGCTGTCAGTGCCATCTTAGTACATCATAAGTATATGGTGATTTTGCAATAAACACATAGTAACTATAATGTTATCAAGAAACAGAATGACACTGCAGAAAATAACATGCAGGTTTTAAAATGAAATGCATCTTTATTCATATGAGTTGAGAAATTCAAATAAATTATCGATATCTGACTGGAATCACTGAACATGACAGACAAAATAAAGAAATAAGGTCATTTCCTAAGAATCTCAGCATGTACATGCAACACACACAAACACACACACACTTGCACACTCATCCTGCTGGATCCATGTTGGGGACCCTATGAATTAGAGCCTACAAGGGGAGTATTGTATTCTTTGATAAGATCTATCTGTGCTTTGCTCTTATTCACCATTCTGTAAAAAGTATGAGGGTGCCTTAGGAAACTCCTAGGGCATAAGAGCTGCAAGTATTGTATGTATGTCTCATTAGGTTTTTCTTTACCACCAAGCTCAAATTGTTTACCTGGATCTAGTCCCTATTACATCCTAGAGTCTCATATTGAGGTCAATACTCTAGGACCCTTCTTACTGTCTACATTTTAAAATTTTGTTCAACACCATCCTAGGACTTGGGTAAACTATCAGCTGAAGACCAGGTTCCAAGTAAAAATTTAAAATGTGAAATTATGTTTTTAAATCCTATCAACAATGTACGAGTGTACCATTCTCCCCACATTCTCACTAGCGTTTATCATTATTTGTATTCTTTTTTTTTTTTAAATATTTTTTTAGTTGTAGATGGACACAATGTCTTTATTTTATTGCTTTGTATGTGGTGCTGAGGATCGAACCCAGGGCCTCACGCATGCGAGGCAAGCGCTCTACCACTGAGCTACAACCCCAACCCCATTATTTGTATTCTTGATGATTGTCATTATAGCTGGAGTGAGATGCAATCTCAGTGTAGGCTTGATTTCCATTTTCCTGATTGCTAGGGATGTTGAACATTTTAATTTTAAAGTATAGTTTTAAAAATAAAATATCTGAATTTTAAATATCTCATTATAGTTTCAGTTTGTCTGTAAGGACATTCCTGGAACTAATAAAATCTTCACATAGCCAGGTGTTGGTGCATACCTGTAATCACAGCAGCTTGGGAGGCTGAAGCAGGAGGACTGCGAGTTCAAATCCAGCCTCAGCAACTTAGTGAAACCCTGTCTCTAAATCAAATATAAACGAGGGTGGGCCATGCTGGGGATGTGGCTCAGTGGTGCTCCTGGGTTCAATCCCTCGTACAAAAAAAAAAAAAAGCTTCATGTAGCCCTGTTTTTTTTGGTCATAATGATCAGTCTTTTACATAAAGTACTTCCAATATGAAGATGTTCTCATTCACTTTACTATAGTAATACCTTCATACATATCTTAGACTTTTAGGCTATTGTGAAAATCTAAATATAGGTAAGATCTGACAAAGATATTGGAAGTAAAACTGGTTTAGGGTGTCTAGCATCATGAAACATATCTCTCTTGGGGCTCAGTTTTCTCATCAGTAGAAATAAGTTTATTTGGTTAGAATTATTCTATTTTACTACTACATGTTTACTATCTTAAATCTTTCACTGGTCATAGAAATTTCAGCTTAGTTCCTCCTGTTTATCCTCTGTGAGGCATAAATGAAGAATATCATCTTCAATTATCCAGACAACTGTGTATATCTGAACTATAATCTGGATTGCCAAACATACTGTAAGATCCCTTCTTAATCTAAGAATAAATGGCTGAGTAGAGAACACAGATGTCTAAATGTAGCAAAAGATCACACTACTCCAAAAAATAAAAATAATGCACATGTATCTAAAAGGTCAGCTGAATTCTTTCCCTAAAACAGCACAACAAGAAATCTGATCTTAAAACCAAAGATTAGTGGTACAATTAGAAGGGAGGGAGGATGGAAGAAAAAAAAAAAGAAGGAAAGATGGGAAAGAGAGAGGAAGGGAGAGAAGATGATGCAAGTATGATTAAACTCTTAGAGGGAAGAGTTGTTGATGATTAATAACTTAACGATGTCCATTCAAAACTGGAAGTTTTTATTTCTACCTTCAAAGCATGCAAAGCAGAATTTCTTTTTTTTTTTTTTTTCAAAAGGTATTTGATTCTTACCTTCAAAGTCCACATCTCCAACTAATTTTGTCTTTCCTGTTACCGGATCCTGGACATAGTTGATTCCCACATCAATTACAGCAGCACCTTCTTTAACCATATCAGATGTAATCAGCTTTGGAATACCTGAAAAGAAAATGGAGTTGTGACACACTCTAAGTAATACTCAAATTTTATCCTTGAGTATAACAAAGGTTTGTACATCTAATGTTTCTGTCATCAAGGAGTTTTAAAAATACATAACATATACTATTTGTAAGAGGCCAACTGCATTCTGGCTATTTCTGATCAGGCAGAAGAACAAAGATGATTAAAGTAGCATATGGAGACTTTTGTGATTGAAATTCTGCCAAGAGGTACTCTCTCACCTTAAAGATTGCTTACCTGACTTTATATGGATACCTGTTTGAACAGCATCCTTTTGTATTTCATGTAATATAAATAGCATCAGAAGATTATGGACATGAAACAGACTCCTACTGATACGGAGTGAAATGGAATGAAAACTACTCAGAAATTGGGGACATAAAAAAAGAAGGGAGTGAGAAAAGGGAAATGAGGATAATAATAAGCCATATTACCTAGGTTTATGGTAAAGTGCCACTTATATAGTGGCATCTTATTAATTCCAAATATGAAATGTTATCCTTTTTTTCCTTGGTTTCTTTGACTCATTATGTATATTATTCTGAAAGACATAAGGTATGTCTTTACTATGGCTTCCTTCTGGTTAAAAAGGTAGAACTATACAGATCTTATATCATCACATATCCTATAACTATTTTCAAGCTTTATTTCAAGTACAATAGCATAAGCTAACAATGACTAAGGTTCAAATTTTTAAAATAAATGCTTACTAAACCATCTTCAAACTTAGTGGATTAAAAAAACAATTATCATTATGTCTCATGGTTCTTTGAGTTGACTGAGCTCAGCTGGAAGATCTACCTTGGGATCGATCTTTCAGTGCATCTGTATATCTATTGAGGTCCAATGAGGTCTTTCAAGAGAAATATTCATCAGTGCCATTTTCAAAATTTTATAAAGAATTTGGAAGTAGACATTAAAATTATGATAGTTATTTTATCTTTGTCTTCCCCCAGATTTATTTTCTACTTTGTTCTGCTCTACTCTATGCTAAGGGTGGGGCTGATCTGTACAGAGATCTCATGTGCTTCCTATCTCTCTTTGAATCCTGTCACGACCATGAGAACAAGCTCAAGCTAGTCTACTGGAGGTTACAAGTCCTGTGAAGCAGAGATGAGTCATTTCAGCTGAGGGCACTTAGATTGATCAGTCCCTGGACAACCACTAGCTGATGGCAGATGCCTGAATAATCCCAGAAAGATCAGCAGAATGAACCAAGACTATTGTAACTGACCAGTTGAACCACAGACTCAGTAAAAATTCTTTTTAAAAAAGTGTTTGGCTGAGTTTTAGGTTTTTTGTTTTGTTTTGTTTTGTTTTAACACATTAATAGTTGAATATCCCACATTCGCAAATGATATAAAATTAAACAGGATAGGTAGTAGGTTGTCACTTTGAAACAATGGATTATTAGCAGTAAGAAGAATTTCAAGGGAAATAAAGTGTATAATTCTTACCAGGAACTATACTTAATTGAAAATTCACTAAAAACTAAGACAAATTGGGTCCAGATGTAAGGGTATAATATTTTCTACTACATTTTTAGCAGACTCTTTCTGGAAAATCTGGTTGTAGTCCAGAGGCTGTTTTAGAGTAAAATGATTAGAACAGGTCTATACTTCATTTCAATTGTTCAAGTGTTTGGTTCAACTGTTTATTATTACTCTATAGCAATATGAAAAGCTTAAACAATAAGAGGAAAAAAATTATATTCCTAAACACACTGTTCAATCAATCCACCTTTTTTCATAGCCTGACTTTCTCAATGAAGGAAGCAGTATGTTGATTTATAGTCTTCGTATATTTAAGCTCCCTTTGTAGTGACCCTAACGTATAATTCACAGAAGGCAAGAAATAGTCACAGACCGGAAGTAGTGCACATTGACTGTCTTTAAAACAGAGGTGTATTTGAATGAACTCAGGCTATTTATTTCAAGAGAAAAAGACCATAAAAACAAAAATAATAACAGTAATTATGGTGATGTCTTCAATATGTTAAACTGAATAAGGGATAGATTTACTCTGTATGGTTTCAAAGAGAAGAATGAAAGAAAAAAGGAAAACAAAGGAAGAGAGTAGAATTAGCCCAATATAAAAACCTTAAGAATAAAATGTGCCACAAATAGAAACTTTTTACTATCCTTATTCCTCAACAGAAATATTCAGCATAGGGTAAAGGAATTGAATTGGGAAGTTTAGTTATGAAGGATAGATTCCACATATGACCTTGGTCAACCTAATTCTATCCCTTCCCACTTGTAATTCTCACAATGTGCAAACAATGGGATATCTTGAGATAAGGAGGAAATGTCTGGGACAACCCAGGCTGTCTTCATCTCTCTGAGAACAGGATTATCTGCAATGCTTGAGGCTCAGCAATCCCAGTGGTGCTCAAGGTGGAATACTTTGAGGGTCCTTCAGCTATGCCAATGTGGAACAGGCACAGAAGAGATTCCATCTTCTCAGAGCAGTTTTCCTGATCCTTGGGGGACTGGCTTGCCATGGATCCCAGGCTTCTGTTTATTCTTGATGCTTTTCTGTGAGAAATAAATCTGCTCTGCTTGATTTATTGTAAGTGTTCTGTCTCACCAGACTCATAAAAGCAGTAGAAATATTGGGATTCCTTTAACTCCTCAGCTGTCCTTTGGTGTTGAGGTTGCTATAGCAGCTGGGTCTCCTTTAAGGCTCTGCCATATTTATGAACCTTTGTAAGAGTGGTGATTTCCAATCCTAAGATTTAAACATTCTCCTTTGTCTTTTCAAACATTTTTAAAAAGCTTTTTCTTTCCCTTTCCAGCTAATTTATTGCTGAGCCTTTGTAGACTTCTGACCCTATCGCTCTACTTAAGAAAGGAGAGAAATAATATTAGCATTATGGTTTGCATCATAAATGTTCCTCAAGGGCCCATATTCTGATGGCTTTGTTGCTAGCCTGTGGCACTAAGAAGAAATGGTGAAAACTTTAGGAAATGGGGGCTTCTTATAGTTTGGACCTAGAATATAACCCAAAGGCTCATATGTTGAAAGCTTGGTTCCCAGTGTACAATGTAGCAATGTTCAGAGGTGGGCCTTTGGGTAAGTGATTGGAACATGAAGGCACTGACCTCATCAGTGAGTTAATCCACTGATAAGTTCAATTGAACTATTGAGAGGCCGTGGAAACTATAGAAGGTGGACCCAGATGTCATTCAATGGCTCTTTATTCTCTAAGACTTTGAAACCTTTGCTTCAAAATTATTTACTGTTATGCTCATCACTCAAAACTTTTCTATTATGATCCTAACCCAATGGTAATCAAGTTCCCACTGGGGAAAAAAAAACTTGCCTTTAAATAAACTCCAACATATCAAAAATATCCTGACTTTGCCTTCACATGCCAAGATTCTGCTAAAATAAATTAGCTCTCTAAGGGTTGGAGATAGGGGAACCATGATTTGTACAATTGAATGATGTTTGTCATGTAAATAGTCCTACCATGCCTATTTTCAATCTATGTGACACTGCTGAACATAAAATAGGGAAGAGATGCTCAGAATTAAACTTTGTAGGATAATAGGAGCTGATCTAGCACATCCCTGCTACTGTGTCTGTTGAGGGAGTTGCCATCCATGCTGTAGTAGCCATAAACTCAAATTTGTCTTAGCAATGGATTGTTTGGGTGACATTTTGAAGGAGTCAGTATCCAACAACTTTGGGGATTGACAAACATCCACTCAAGAACTTCTCTTGACCATGATCCAAAACAAAACCTCAACTTAGAAACTATGAGGATCTCTGTGGCCTCTCAAGCCTTCTGGGGGGATAGGGGAAGAGCAGTTGATCTGACTGTGATGATGTGTTAAGTCTTGTGTTGAGCCCGAACTCCAATTTCATTTAATGGAAGCTCTTCAAATGCTGAGTTTATTTTGTTTTCTGTAAATTAAGAACTATTTTTGAAATTCTTTGATTATCTGATTAGATTTAAAAATATTTTATTCTTGGCGGAAATCAGTTTCCCTACTAACAATATTATTTATCTCTGTCTCTATCATTTTTGCTGTATCTTTATAAAAAGGAAGTTCACAGGAGGGTGATAGGTTGATAGGTGTAAGGAGGATGAATCCATTTCTCAAACCAACACTGAGGACTGAGAAATTCAGAAGCTTTTACCAAACTTCAGAAAATTATTTGGTAAATGTTGCTTTTATTTAGCAAAATACTTGGAGTACTTCTCTAACTTGTTTTGTCTGTTATATCTCCACAGACGTTACTATCTACGGAGAACTGCAAATTAGTCAAGTCTGTAACTGTAGAGCCTCACCATTTAGCTATGGAGAGCTGAGGCAGGAGACAACAAGCAGTACTTTCAACTGACCATTCCTAGATTCTTCAATATTGTCCTCTGTCTAATCCCAAGACCATTTTCTCTCTGATATGGACTTCTGTTTCTTATGTATATTTACACCATAACCCAAATTATTATATCTTTGCAAATGGCATAATTTCACTGAAGAAAATTTAAAATTGTAATAGCCATTTTAAAGAACTTTTGACACAAAACAAAAATATTCATTTGAGAGGCGCCTAAGGACATAAAGGGATAAAATTCCAGACATCCAATAGTCTGCATTTTTTAATTTGTTTGAAGAAGTATCCAAAGGTATTCAGAAATTGTTCCCTTAACAGAGTCCTTGGCTAAGGAAAAAAAGTGAAAAACTTAATCCCTTTTAGATTCTTTCAAATCTCAACACAAAGCTAATGGTCTTTATCCTGTAATTTCTCTTTTCCCACCCTGTTTCTCCATCTCTTTCTGACTTGTTCATCTTACTTCTTGGCTGAACAGAAGTCCCTCAAGAACAATAACCTCATAAAGTTAAAGCACCTCACTATTGATTTTAAGACATAGTTTTATTTGCAGCTAAAATTCTTTGTTAGCATTTTTCCAAAATCTACCTGCCATAGAATTTACAAAGGAATAAGGAATAGTTTTAGGCATATTATAATCCAGGCTTTTGTGTTAGCTTCACATCACTACAATGAAATATGTAAGACATAATACTTATAAAGAAAAGGAGGGGGCTGGGGTCATGGCGCAGTGGTAGGGTGCTGGCCTAGCATGCGGGAGGCACTGGGTTCGATCATCAGCACCACATAAAAAAAATAAAATAAAGATATTAAAAAAAAATTACTTATTTAAAAAAAAAAAAGAAAAGAAAAGAAAAGGAGGTTTATCTAGCTCAACGTCTGGAAGGTTCAAAGTCCAAGAGTGGGCAAGCCCCATTTGGCCTTTAGTAAGGACCTAACAGCAGATGGTATCACATCTGGCATAAACGTATAGGGAAAGAAGTACTACATCTCAAACAGAAAAACAGACAGAGTGAGAAGGAAAAGGCTTGCTCCTTATATAAACTTTCACTCTTGAGAACTACCAACAGTTACAAGAGACATATCTTAATCCTTTTAGAAGGCATGCCTCCAGTGATCTAAGACCCTCTCATTAGTCCTTGCCTCTTGAAAGTGTTGTCACTTCCCAATATTGCCACTCTGGAGAACAAGCTTTTAACACATGGGCTCTTGGAAAGCATTGAAACCACATCCAAATCATAGTGGCTCCCAAACCTCCATGTAGTAATCCATATGTTTAGGTGCAAAATAATTGCATGGAAAGGCAGAATGCAAAGACTCAAATTTTATAAGAAAACAGAGGGATTTAGAAACTGTAGATACTGGACATCTTTTGAAAGCCATCTCCAAAAGCATTCCTGTGAACATAGAATAGATTCTGATTCACTTCTGTAAGCAAAGAAAGGATTGATCCATTAGGGAATTCAGGTATAGGCTATTTATTATCTTTTGACAACATTCACAAATAAATCTTGATATAGATGATGGTTCAGCTTTCTACTCACTTTTTGTGAGTGATTTTAAGCCAGAAGTAGAAGAGTTAATTCACAAGAAAAACTAGAATGGACATTCATTATTACCCTGTTGAATATTTGAAAAGGCCTTAGTGCAAAAACTTAAGAAAACTTAGAATAAGTTTACTGATTTACACATAAAAAAATAGATATTCTCCACCATCAAACACAAAAAGGGGAGTCACTTGAGAAAGACATTTGTAGATACTGTAAACAGAAAAATATTTGGGGAAAATACTTAAAACTGAAGGCTGTGAGAATCAAAATGATTTAAAGAGAAATCAAATGTCTAGTTTCTCATTTTACCCTTAAATTCACCAGGAGGAATTTCTCACAAAGTTAAAAGACAACCTTTTGATTGATGTGAGTACTATTTTATTAGCCTAAAAATCTGCTATTATTATTCAACATTTTCCTTAGAGTAAACAAACTATGTAAGGGTGGTGTCTCTGAATCTGCAGACATTCCTCATATCTTGGCCCAGAATAGAACCATATGTATAGAGACTCCTTATTCGTAATAAAGTCACAGCTACCTTGGATATTGACTTAAGTTTACTTGTACATAAATGTCTAGATGAAGCCTAAGTTGATGATCCCAAAGAGGTGCCAGAATTTTTGTGGGTAAAATTTTGAGGATGTGACTGAGTTAACAAATTATTGGGGCTGAACCTATACAGGTTCTAACTGACCTCTTTATACCTCTATCTAAATTTATATGATACCCCCTTAAACCACAAGATAAAGTCTAAAACAAAGAATGAACTGATTTTTAAAACACTCATGCTCACTGTCAAAACATCCCAAGGACTAGAGATATGGATTCATTTAAGGCCCTAGAAAGCCATACATCGAATATTTATTCCCTAGTTCCTTATAGTGGCAAACTCAAATTCTGTTTTATCTTTGTGTTTCCTGTGACTATAAATTGTACAATTTTATATGTGTACTTTGTTTTCTTTAGTGTCTTTTTAGATAAAAATAATCAATATACAACTGCCTTCTGGAGTTTACGGGGACACCCTCATACTTTTAAAAAAATTTGAGGGTACTCAGAATTGAATCCAGGGATGCTTTACCACTGATCCATATCCTAATCCTTTTTACTTTTCTTATTTTGAGACAGAGTCTTGCTAAGTTGCAGAAGCTGGCCTGGAACTCAGCTTCCTGAGCTGCTGGGATTACAGGTTCACCACACCAGGCACCATCATACTTATAAAAAGTCCTCAGTCAGGGCCTGAATAATCTGAACTTTCCCTGTAATTCCACTCTTACCATACCGATAAGAATTTGAGGTAGAATGTTCAAGTCAGAAGATATGAACCAGATTCTGAATTTGAAGTTTCTAACAGTTCAAAATACTTTTTGTTATTGATCCATCAGCAGATGTGTTTCTGTAGTACATAGATAATGAAGAACATTAAAAATATAATAAACTCGCAATTAGATTTTATAGAAATATTTGATGTTGTAAATACCTACTTTGACATTTAGTAGTTTTCAGAACTTTTATCAGTTGTCTGAGTTTCTAATAAAATATACTCAGTTCTAAATTCTCGGTCACTCCATAATGTATGAAATTGAATTGTTATATGCTTATAATTTTATCATTAAAAAATCTACCTTACAGATATAATTATATATGAAAGCTCAAAGCAGGTTTATACAGATAAGTTTGTTGTGTGTTTACCCCAAGCTAATTAGTCCATATATGATTTTTTTTGCAGAAGAAAAGATCTATTATTAATGCAAAATTTCAAAAATAATTTGGATAACTATATGAAGGTAATATTCTCATCAGAAAACTCAGTAAGATTTACTGAAGATTTTTCTGATCTGAGTGAAATCTCTATTTCACAAACAGATTAATGAAAACACTACATCAAGGAATCACACCACTTGCTTTCACAATAAGTTATACAAATCTGTGATTTTATGATTCCTTATATGAAATATGTAAAGTAATTTACCACAGTTGTCTTACCAAAATATACTAAGCAAAGTAACATTTAAAAATGATAGCAATACCTAAAGCATACAGGGCACTAGTGTGCATTATAGGTGTCACAGGAAAGCACGCAGCTGAAACTCCAAGCCTCAGTTCTTGTGTTCCATTGAAAGAAAATTTAAAGTCAGACACAAAAAGTCATGCAAGAGAACTTTACTATAAGTGAAAGTAAAGTAAAAGTAAAATAAGGCTTAAACAAAGCACTGGACAGAGAGAGAGAGAGAGAGAGGGAGAGAGACTGTCTCCCAGCAGAGAAAGATAATGGAGAAAACACTGTCTCCAGATTTATTAGTTTGATGTTTACCAGAAGAACTGGGGACACTTCTGTACTCTGTCAATCAGGTGTTCAACTTCGCCTTCAAGTTGAGTGCTGGAGTTTTTTACCTTAGTTGGTCTTCTCTGGAACTGTGTGGTCATTCTGTTTAGGGGCACCTTCATTATACAAGTGAATCCCATGTTAATGTGGGCACTGGGGTCAATAACGGGTCAGAAGTTACCTTGGTGCACCTGCACTACCAAAGGAATCTTCCTTGCCAGACAAATGAAGATACCTATAGCCATAATTCCTACCTTCACATCAACATCAATGGACATTGCCAAGAATTTGTATCTTTATTCCTTTTTTTAAAAATGTGTCTTCCCATTAGCTCCTTTGCTTCTGTTTATTTTCTACAAATTAACCACCACCATTTGATTTAACTACCATCCACTCTGAGGATAGTTTAAAGAAGACCCTAAAGTAATTTAAAGATGTGTGACCTTGTCATGCATTTCACTGCTCATTGCTAGCTACTACCTAACATAGGAATTAAATTTCCTTTATCTGAAGGTGTAACCTCTTGAGTAAGTGTGAGGCTCTATTCTTGTTCTCACCAATTAGAGCCCCAAATGGGTATTTTTATATGTCAATTTGACAATCTCAGAATTCAGTTCACATGAAAAAAAAATTAGTCTGTTCCCTATAGATCCTCCTATCTTAGTCATCTTTTAAGTCTTTATGAAATAGCTCAGTGAAGGCATTCTGATAAAAGGATATTTACCTTTACCACCATATTTACACATCACTTTAATTAGTAGAGTTCAAAGGCCTATGCAAACATTACCTAATTAAACTTCACAACAATTCAGTGAAGCAAGAGAAGGTTTACCCATTATCCTCATTCACAGAAAAGATTTTGAGGTGCTGAGAGGCTAAATGATTTCTTAGTTTCACAATGATGAGTCAGAGGTGAGGCTGGGAACAAGACCAGAGCTCTAGTTCAGATATAGAAGTAACACCGTCGAAATGCTTATTCAGGAGGATCACTCCTTCAGCTGAAAGTTATCCCACTATTTAAATAATAAGAGTACTTGCAATGTAATTTATATAAATGTATAAGTTTCTTTCTAGATTAGAAAAACTTTCTTCAGTATTATTTGCTTTGGAGACAGTCATATAATGGTTAAATGCATCCTAGCTAAATAGAGCCCACACTAATAGAGTCTTCCTGTTATCTCTAGGAATTCTCAAGAAGTATTTACAAACAAGAGTCAGTGGTAGGGGCTGGGATTGTGGCTCAGCGGTAGAGCGCTTGCCTTGCATGCGTGAGGCCCTGGGTTCGATCCTCAGCACCACATACAGAGCAATAAAATAAAGACATTGTGTCCATCTACAACTAAGAAAAAATTTAAAAAAAAAAAAAAAAAAAAAAAAAAGAGTCAGTGGTAGTGTTTACCCTGCATATACTGTCATTTAAAAAAATTTTTACCTGGCTTTTTTGGTTCCTATCTGATACCTGTATGGTTGTGACATCTGATAAGAGACTAATCTCCATGCCAAGAACAGCATGTGGATGCTTCCAAAGATTCTACCTCTTGAGATATCAGAACAGTACTGTTTCTTACAGAGGAGAGGACCAACAGGGTCCTGTACTGTATCATATTTGATCAGTTGTGAATACAGATCTCTTCGTATTTAGAATTCATAGGATTGTTCTTGAGTAGTTTCTTCTGCTTCTTCCTTGAACCCTTTTGTTGTTTGTTTGTTTCTGAGAAGTCAATGGACCTGTGGTGTCCAAATACAACTCTTTTCTCTTTTCAGTCTCTACAAAAGATACTGGTACATTTGGGTTATGGGTATAGCTTGGAGGTCAGTGGGGTAAATAGGTCAATGACTATATTATCAACATATTGGTATTATGTTAATCACATAATACCAAAGTAGAGTGGAACGGGTTTCAAACATTTTTTAAACTCCTTTTTTTTTTTTTTTGTTATCGAGTATTGAACTCAGGGGCACTAGACCATTAAGCCACATTCCCAGCCCTATTTTATATTTTATTTAGAGACAGGGTCTTGCTGAGTTGCTTAGCTTTTGCTGAGGCTGGCTTTGAATTCATAATCCTCCTGCCTCAGCCTCCTGAGCTGCTGAGATTAGAGGTGTACACCAACGTACTTGGCCTGAAACTTTTTCTTTAAAATAAATGTTTGCCAAGTTAGAATATAAAATGACTAAAATAAGGAGTAATGCACTAGTTGAACAGAGAAGGTGATCTCAGGGGAGCCCTGCAATCAGACAAAAGCCCTTAGGCTTCTCAGAGCGCAATTGGAAAACCAGTGAGTTCAATCTTTCTATCTTAAAGATGTAGCTCCTTATACATCTAGGTAATACATACAAATAAGATCTGATATTGTATACAAGTAATCTAATATATAAGAAACATGCTATTTTTATTATCCCAGTTAGTCCCTTCATATTTAGTCTTGGATCCTTCCTTCTACTTCCTTGAAGCATTTCAGCAGCAAATACAGCATGATATGCTCATTGACTTATATAAGTGACACAGACAAGAAAGAGAAGTGTGGGGAGCAGATGAGCCGCTAGTCATTGGCTGATCCTATGGCACTGGCAAAAGCCAAACCTGGGAAATCTTTCTTGCCAAAGGCGAGGATATTATCAGCCTCGACTCTCAGCTCTGATGCTAACAGTTATTAGATGTCCCAGGACAATGGGGTTCCTAGGTGCAGCAGAATGTTCCTAGCATTGTAACAGTAGGATAGTTACAAAAAATGGTTCTAGTTCTGTAATGTTTTAGTGCACAAAAAGACTCTGGCAATTCACCAGATTTAAACAATTTATAATGCCCCTGTAGTTTAACTTCCTGATTATGAGACACTATATAATAAACTTGTGAAGCTAATTCTGGGTCACTGTTCTTCCATCAGAATGCAGTGTCCTCCCTGGCCCCACCTTTACTTGATAATGTCTCTGTGTTTTTCTCCATCTCCAGTTGCCCCTTCTTGAGAATCCTCTGTTGATGCTGCATGGGTTGTGGCAGCTGGCACCCAATGAGTAGCTTGAGTACAGGAGAACTCAAACAGAATCAGATGAGTAGATGATCCTGGGATGTGTCTGCATTTTTGAGATCCCAACATTAGAAGTAGTCACTGTCAAAGCTTAGAGGTGTGCATATTTGTAGTGGGAATCAGTTGCTGGGTATAAAACATGGGAAATTCTGATTCTCAGAAGAAAAATATTTATGTGCTAATGCTTAGACTAACGCTGAAAGCTTGAGGGTGTCCCATCAAAAGTCATCAACTTGCTAAATTTTTAAATTTTATCAATGAGACTTATCCTGGGTCTCCAAAGGAAATATACCTTAATAGACTGAATCTCCAAAGGAAACATACTGTAGGAGACTGATGAGGTTTTGCCCCTCAAGCACAGAAGAGCAGCTTCTTAGATTCTGCCAGTTCTCTATCTCTCCTAGGATTGCATTTAAAATGTATGTTGTGGAGGCTTACAGAGCTTACAGAGGTTGCAAGACTTACAAGACTTAGAGATTCAAAACTGGTTTAAGAACAAAGAGAAAAAAAAAAAAAGAACAAAGTGCCCCTTTAAATTCAAAGACTATCTTATCTGCTCTGGCACTCTGCCACCTTGCTTCATTTCTTTTACTTTTCTTTTCTATTTTTTGGTACCGAGGATAAAACTTAGGGACACTCGACCACTGAGCCACATCCCCAGCCTTATTTTATTTAGAGACAGGGTCTCACCGAGTTGTGTAGTGCTTCACCTTTGTTGAGGCTGGCTTTGAACTCTCTATCCTCCTGCCTCAGCCTCCAGAGCTGCTGGGATTACTATGTATGCCACCACACCTGGCCCCACCTTGTCTTCCTAACAAGTTCCTCCCTAAGCACTATAGCACAGGGAGAAAAAAATGGAATGATTTCATATATACATGTCTTTTTCACCTTAAATATCTTTACCTGAGGATTTCAAGGCTCTCACATTCTTTAAATATCTGGACTGATTCAATCCGGCCTTCATATTATCCTCTCTCATTACTTTAATTATACTTGTTCTGGATATAGGGCTGAAACTCCTAATTGTCTATCAAAAAACTGGGTGCTTATGAGTGTCCCAGAAATGTAAGATATCTTATGGTGGTACTTGTGTTGCCACAGTTTCCAGTCCTTGGGATATGATAAAATATATACAAACTATCATTAAAATAGGGTTTCCTAATTCCACTTGTAGTACTCTGTCAGACACCCTCCATTTCTTTATTGTCCTAATTCCACCACTTCAGAACTGGGGATTTTTCCTCAATGGCTAGATTGTGCTAATTTAGTTCCTATAAGACATAATATTCTCTGGTCTGAGTCATATGTCCTGGAAAGGTCTCAGGTTTGATTTAGCATATCCTCATAATAAATTCATGACTCCTGGAGCGTTTTTTAGTAATATTTTGACCACAAAATCAAGAGTCATTCAGAAGGATTTATGGCATCTAACTGCTGCTCTGGATCTTTTTAACTTCACTAGTCAGTCGCTTATAGATCCAATCAGTGATTATACTGCTAACTCATGTTTTGTGGGCATGTGTCCAGTCTTCTTATGTATTATTAACAAGAAATAATATCACAAAAATGGACAGTAGTTGACATTATGTACAGTATAGAAATTTTAATCTCACTTATTGTGTGACTAGATATAACAAAGATCAAGATATTTTAGTTTTACATCAGGCTTCCTTTCGTATGCTCCCTAATAACATTACAGGCAACAAGTATAGTTCATTGGATTAGACAAAAGAGGAAGAGAAGAAAGGGAGGAGAGATGAAAATTAAAAAAAAAAAAACAGTGAAATAAAGCAGACAAAACTTTCCTATGATCATATATAAATACATGACCAGTGTACATGATGTACAACCACAGGAATGGAAAGTAGAAAGTTGTATTCCATGTATGTATAATATGTCAAAATACATTCTACTGTCATGTATGACTAAAAAGAACAATAAATAGAGGAAAAATGGTGCACTCTTCTCTGATTAAAAAAAGTTGTAAATGCTCCTTTACTAGAGTAATTATGTCTGTATTATTTTTAGAACTCCTGCTTTTAAAATTCTATATTTTTGAACTCATGGTTTTATGGTGAATTCTCATTTGATCTTGTGCACCTAAATTAATATGGTATTCTGATCAGTCTTATTTTATCTACTATATAGGTTTTTGTACTCTGTTTTTGTTCAGAGGCCATTTTTTCAAGGGTTGGCTCTCAAATAAATTAAAATATCTCCTTTTAAAAAATCCTAAGAAGGACATAGACATGGTGGTGTTGGGAATAAATCTGATAGCCATTGAGGACAAGGGGCCACCTGACCCTTTGATTTCAGTGTCAACCATGACTGTCAGACTTTACACCTATCATTTCCAATTGTGCAGGCCTGCCCTATATTTAAGTCATCATGTAAAAGTCTAATAGACTATATTTTAACTTTTAATAGGTTAAATCTAATAGAGACTTTAATAACCACCTGTAATGTTGTCTCTTACCTGTGGAGATCTACCAATATAAAACTACAAGATTTTTGTTTCCTGTTTTATGTGTATGTGCACACCTGTGTATTGTATTGTTGTGTCAATATATGTGTCTATATATCATGTACATGGTATCAAAATTGACATACAGATAAATGAGCACTCATCAATCATAATTTAAATAAAAATGGATCTTAAAAAAAAAAGATGTTCAAGTAAACAAATGCGAGTAAAGATGTCTTTAAAACTGCCAACTCACAAGTTTTTCTAGGTGGTCAGACAATAAAATGTTGATTTCTATAAAATGTTTAAAATGTAATAATCATTGCTTCTGTGATTTTTTTCTTCAACAGGGAATAAACTGTTAATACTGTTAACTATACTTGTCTGATATCCTGGCTTTTACAGTTAAAAATGAGTAAATTAGTTTTCATATAAATGGGATCAATCTTCATAAATGTGTTTATTAAAAAATAAAAAATGACTGATTAATTTACAAAGGTAAAGTAATAAAACACCAACTACTAAATATAAAAGCAGGTACTTTTTACTTATTGAATTCCATAAGATAATATATTTAAACAATAAATGTGTTTTCATACATTGATAAATAGAAAAATTCTGAGATTGCTTTGTTTCTGTGTCTTCACTACAAACAAGGTTACTAAGAGTTAAAATTCTATCAGATATAATTTCATATACAAAAAGTTTTAGTTGGGTTTTAATTAAAGTACCATAAAAAAACAAAGTATTTTATGTTATTAAAGTGGAACAATTTGTCTAGATTCAAAAATTTCATAAGGATTGTTTCAAAGTGTAAATTTTAAAAGGGATCAACAGCTAAAAATGAGATATAAAACAGTTCCAGGTATGAAAATATATTTTAATATAAAAAGAAAAACAAAACAGAAATGTTTTTCAATGTCAAAGTCTTTTGTGTGATAAATTAAAAAGTTACAAAATGTGTAAGTACGTTACAGAAGGTTTGTAAAGGGTAAATTTCAAAAAGTTTGTGTGTGATTAAATTGGTTACAAATAATTAACACAATCAGTTAAAGTTACTTAAGGCTTTTTCCTAAGGTCAAATATTAATGTGCTGATATAAACCAAAGTTTATTCCTTTATGTGTTAAAGTAACAAGGATTTCTTAAAACATTAATCTACTATCTATCAAGATAATTTCTTATCTGTGTTAAATTTTATTATTTAGAGAAGCTGGTCTTAAAGGAATTAGGGTTTGTACAACTCTGGTTAAACAAAAATTGTTATTTAAAAATATTACAGTACATTACACTAGAGATTCTAATTTTTTTCTTTAAAAGCTAAACTTGGTTAATACAAAAACATCAGTGTAATTTTGTGGTGCTGTCACTGGCTTACTTCTATACTAAATGTGTTCATATCTTCCAAATATACAAGTCTTTAAAATATAATGTTTAAAAGAACATTTTACTAAGCTGGTATTCTTCAAACTAAAGTTTGAAGTAAAGGATTAGAATTATAAAAATTATGTTTCTTTGTTTGTAGCTACTATATGTACTAAATATGTTTTTATTTTGGTTAATTTTATTTTAAATTTTCTTATAAACTTTATAACTATTGTTGTTAGTGCCTTACAGAATTATAAACTTCTAATATAACAACCTAAGTTATTTTAGGATAATAGGCCATCACCTATAGAACAAACAGTATATTAGGCTAATTTCCAGTACTAACACTGACCTCAATTAAATGGTAGAGGTAAATAACTGTAAATTTGTAGACATTAAAGTTTAAACACTAGTACTTCTACTTTAAGGCTGGTGAAACAAGTTTGATGGATGTTTAAAACCAAAACTTAGAGACTAAAGATAAAAGGGCTAAGAAAAATATAGCTAATATTTGGCTCTTGCCCTCTGGGTCAGCTTGAACCCAGTAAACAAATGGACTTCTCTGAGGGCTTTACAATTCTGGGCCACAAGAATTCCCGATCAGGGAGATCAATGAGACCCTGGAGAACAAAAAGCCAACTAGTGCACATGCTACAAGGTGGAGGCTCATTAAAGAGAAAAACATTCCTGTGCTTCCTAGAGAAGCCATGTGACCAACAAGACCCTAACCTATCCTGATAGATGGCACTGGAGGAGCTAGTAGACTTCTCAAAAGTTCCCAAGAGTGACCTCCTTAGGAAACTCAACTGATTCTTAACAATAGATAGGAACAAAGTCATTTTGACCACCTTGGTCTTAAACACATAGCAAAACTAGTTATAACCAAAGTACAGCAATACCTGGGCATTTTAAAAGAAAAGACAATAATTATTTTAATGTAACTTAAGATGTACACCTGTGTCAGCCCCACCAAGAGTAAATAAAGCTGGAGGCTATGAAAAAAGGATTCTTAGGCAGGAGTGCCTAATAACTATCAAAAAAGACTATTAGAGTCTTTAAAAAAATTTTTTTAGTCAATTTAAGGCCTACAAATATTCCTAACTTCCTACATATGCAGTTTAATCTATGTTTACTAGTATGATTATCTAGCTCTAAGTGACAGAAATCAAAGGATCTCTACTAAACACACAGGCTATACCAATAAAAGGTATTTTATAAAAATCAGATGACATTATATATCTTAACTATATCTTATGGAGCATCTATTACATTAAAAACTTAAGTGTTGTATTTACATTACTGATAACTCTGGCAATGTAACTAATATACTTAAAGATTTATATTCCCAAATAGAGGCCATATCATCACATATCATGGGCACAACTTCTTAGCTCTTGCATCTTCTGGTAAAAAATTATTGCATTCTATTATCATGATATTCATTGACATGTTCCAGATGCTGCAATGCTTATTTTGTATTAATCTCATTTCAATACTCATGTATTCTTGTTTCTCTATAGAAGCACCTACCTCTCAGATGACTTTACAACCTGTTCTCTCTGAAACAGAATTTTACCACAGACCCCTGAACTGACCCAAAACATTCCTAAAAGGGAAATCCAAACTGTTTGCCCCACATTGCCCTCTCTCAACCTGAAGCAGCCAAAGCAGTCATCATCCATTTCCCCTTCCAGCAGTAAGAGTTCTCTTACTCAAATGGGAAAATGAGACTGGGACAAAGGACAGGTAGCTTATTATAAAAAATTAAAAAATAAAAATAATTTAAAAAATTTTTAAAAGGAAAGAATAATTTTATTTAATTTTAAAAAGGAAGGAAATGGGTAGACAACACTCCCCATCATCAATGCTTTAGCACAAAATACTTCAGGAGCCCTCTGAGATCAGGAGGCTATTGATAATAAACTTGAAGCTAAGTTAAATGCTTTAGAAGCTACCATAATGAATTTTAGGTGATCAGATACAGAATCTTAATGTCAGACAACAATTACAATGCTGTGTTGTTTATCAACTTATTACAAGCTCCCAATGAGATTGGAAAAGATAAAGAAGCATATATTAGAAATTTGGAATCTTAACAATATTAGTTTGATCTTTTACAACTGTACTGCTACATCCAAGTCTTACAAAAAAGTCAGATTTCTATGTTATTTTCTACCACTTTTGCAGAAAAAAGGTTAAATGATCTAAGTGGTTTCAATCCTTGGAATATGCTAAAACATATTGCATGGTATCTCATAGGGTGTTTCCTTAGTTTTAATTCTGTATTGTTTTCTCACAGTCAGCTGCAAGCTCATCTGATTCCAGTTCCAACACCTCTAAGTAGACATGCATTAGTTGCAGTTAAAAAATAATAATAAAAGGGGTTGATGTGGAGAATGGATGAGCCTCTGGCCATTGGCTGATCTTGTGGCACTGGCAAAAGCCATGCCTGGGAAATATTTCTTGACAAAGACAAGGATGTTATTGGCCTTGACTCTCAGCTCTGATGTTAACAGTTATCAGATGTCCCAGGACAATGAGTTTCCTAGGTGCAGCAGAATGTTCCTAGTACTGTATCAGTAGAATAGCTACAAAAAATGCTTCTAGCTTTGTAACTTTTTAGTACACAAAGAAGCCTCTGAGAAGCCGGGCACGGTGGCGCAAGCCTGTAATCCCAGCACTTAGGGAGGCTGAGACAGGAGAATCGCGAGTTCAAAGCCAACCTCAGCAATGGCAAGGCACCAAGCAACTCAGTGAGACCCTGTCTCTACATAAAACACAAAATAGGGCTGGGGATGTGGCTCAGTGGTCGAGTACCCCTGAGTTCAATCCCCAGTACAAAAAAAAAAAAAAAAAACGAAGCCTCTGACAACTCACCAGTTTTGAATAATTTACAATGTCCTTATACTTTAACTTCATGATTATGAGTCCCTATATAATAAAGTTGTGGAGATAGTTCTAGGTCACTATTCCTCCATTAGAGTACACTGTCTCATCTGGCTCCAGCTTTACTTGATAATGTCTCTGTGTTTTCTTTGTCTCTGTGTTTTTCTCCATCTCCTGTTGTCCTTACTTGAGAATCCTTTGTTGATGCTATGTGAGTTGTGGTAGAGAAGAAGAAACTCTCTAGTTTCAGGATTTCAAAAATCTAATGCGTTATAAGGACAAAAGAAATCAAACCAGAAAATGGAATGGTTAAGTAAGAAAGGTCAGGAGACTTTGAGAAGAGGTGAAAGCTTCAACTTCAGAGGTTACAAGGGTAAGAAATTCCCTAATCAAATGTGCCCTGGGCTGTGTCTTGGAGAGTTTGCCAAATCTCAATATTGATTTGGGATATCAAAAAAAAAAGAGGTATTTTCCCTGTAACACATGCAGAAAAACAGAGTGATTTCAAATAGTTAAATGAATGGAAAGACAGCTTAGGCAGATGAATTTCACGGTTTCATAGAGTCTGTATATCCAAGGGTGCCATGGAAGGAGGAGAGAGCTCAAAAGAAATTGGATACAAAAGGGCCACATAGATAGAAATAAGACGCACTTTCATGGATGAGTGCATAGCCAGTTGGCCAAGGACCAGATGAGAAAATGGCTATATCACTAGAGATGAGTTTAGAAGCATATCAGTGGAAACTAAATATCACCACTATGTCTTGATATTTAAATAAAATATCAGGGAATATGAAAGAAGAGTTCAAGTAGAGCATGCTTGAGTTTCTATTGATTCCAACAAAATGTTCAAATTATTAGTGAAAAAGTCAGTAAAGTTTGAGGGAAAGGGGTGTGTTTAATTTCTACATATTAATGGTCTTAGACCATTTTGGTTGCTATAACAGAAGACAACATTATTTATGAAGAAAACATGTCTATTTTGGTAGGGTGCTAGAAGTCTAAGAACATGGAATGGCATCTCCTTGGCTTCAGAGGAGGGCCCCATGCTGCTCCATGCATGGTAGAAAGATGAAAGGCGAAACTGGCACATGCAAAAAAAAGAAAATGGGGAGGAGTATAAACTCTCAGGAGGGCTAAACCATTCCTTTGAGAAAAACATTAATGTATTTTAAGGTTCTCTCATGACCCTAAATGTCTCGTAAAGGCCCCACCACCTTCCAATACTGTTACATTGGGAACCAAGCCTAAAAATGAATTTTAATGGGGACAAATTATATTCAAACTATAGCATTAGTGAACTATTCACTTTGCCTTCTGTTATTGATTTCTAGTTTCAGATAATTGTGGTTGGAAATATATTACTAGAATTTCAATTTTCTTAAAATTTTAACACTTTTTTGCTGCTTAATATAGTATCTCTGGAGATGCTCCATTAGTAGTTGAAAAGAATGTGCATTCTGCTGTTGTTGGGTGTAATGTTCTGTTTGATGTACAATAATGTTAAAGTTCACTGTTTTTATGCACTTTCCATCTGGATGGCCAATCCAGTGTTGGAAGTGAAGATAGTAAAGTACTATGCTGGTATTGTATTGATATGTACTGTTGTCAGTTCTATTACTATTTATATATTCAGGTACTCTTTTTGGGGGTTCTTTTTAGTTATACATTACAGTAGAATCCATTTTGACATAATTATAAAAGCAGGGAATATATCTTGTGTGTGTAAATATATATATATATGTATATGTGTATGTATACAATTATTATATCATCTTAATGAATTGACCCCTTTTTCATAATATAAAGACCTTTTTTGTCTCCTGTAACAATATTGACTCAAAATCCATTTTGTCTGATATAAGTATACCCACTTATGATCCCTTTTGATTATCATTTTTATGGAATATCATTTTTTAGCCTTTCAATTTCAGAAAATTGTGATATCAATAACATAAAATGTGGAGAAGGAGAAGTTAAAGTGCAGAGATTTTATGTGTAGTATAACACACCATTGTAACTATAAGATATTTTATATAAGCCTCATGGCAACCACAAAGAAAAAACACCTGTAGTAGATATACAAAAAATAAAGAGATGCAGACAGACCCCAGCCACCTGCATGGAGAAGAAGGAGGAGACTGACTCTAGCTACACACACAGAGGAGGAGACCAACTGTGCTGCAGCCCCTCATCTACCAATGTGTGGATCTCTCTCAGGCCCACTTCTATCCAGAGACAACACCTAGGACTGAGAAGATCATCACCAAGGCCACTGCAGGCCTGGTTACACCAGAAGTATCCTTGCTAGGTTATGTCTCTTGATTCCTCTTTCACTCTTCCTATGGTCTAATATCTCCATATTCTTACTTCCTACCTCATAAAACCCACATCCTACATTCCCCCCTTGTCCACCATTAGAGACTGTAAACCCATATACAAATCTACTACTTATACTAATCGAACACATCATTTCTATTTACTGCAACAAAACTGTAATTGTCTAAATAGGAGTTATTTGATTTAAGGCTGCATATTGTTTGCATTGGATTCTGTAATATTCATCTTCCCCTTAAGGGTGAGGTATTGGTAACCTGTAGGGACACTACAAGATTATAGGGTAGTAACTGTTAATACCTCAGATCTGTACCACTAGAAAGGAAGACAAATGAACAATATAGGGGAAAAAAAGGGAAGAAAATGCCCCAAACAAACCAAGATGCTACAATAATAGAATCCATTGACAGCACAGTAGATGAAATATCGGAGGAGGAGCTCAGAATGTACATAATTAAAATGATCTGTGAAGTATAGAACAATATAAGAGAGAAAATACAGGCAACAATTGATCACTCCAATAAAGAGAAAAGAGAGCAAATACAGATAGCAAAAGATTACTTCAAGAAAGAGACTCTGAAAAAAATGAAAATCCTCAAAATGAAGAAAACAATAAACTAAATAAAAAATTCAATAGAAAGCATCACCAAGAGACTATATCACTTGGAAGACATAACCTCAGGTAATGAAGGCAAAACATACAATCTTGAAAATAAAACTGACCACGCAATGAAGATGGTAAGAAACCATGAATAAAATCTTCAAAAATTATGGGATAACATGAAAAAAGCAAATCCAAAAATATTGGGATAGAAGAAGGCACAGAGATACAAATCAAAGGAATACACAATGTCTTCAATTAAATAATATCAGAAAACATGAAGAATGGAATGGAAAGTCAAATATAAGAGGCTTATAGGACAGCAAATGTACAAAATTACAACAGACACACACCAGCACATTAAAATGAAAATGCATAGCATACAGAGTAAGAATATAATTTTAAAAGTGTCAAGAGAAAAGTTACAGATTACGTATATACGTATAGGGGGAAACCAATTCAGATCTCAGCAGATTTGTCAAACCACACCTTCAAAGCTAGGAAGTCCTGGAAAAACATATACCAAGCTCTAAAAGTCAATGGATGCCAACAAAGAATCTTATATCCAGCAAAATTAAGATTCAGATTTTATGATGAAATAAAAACTTTTCATGATAAACAAAAATTAAAAGAATTTACAATGAGAAAGCTGGCACTACAGAACATTCTTGCAGAAATATTCCAGAAGGAGGGAATGAAACACAACAATAAAATTCACCAAAGGGAGTAACTACACTAAAGGAAAAGCCAATCACAAGAGAAAGCAAGTCAAGATAAAAACCAAAAATAAACCAAAATGACCAGGAATATAAACCATATTTTAACAATAACCCTGAATGTTAATGAAATAAGTTAATCAATTAAAAGACATAAACTGGCAGATTGGATTTTTAAAAAAAGTCCCAACAATATGCTGTCTTCAAGAGACTTTTCTCCTAGGAAAAGACATCCACAGACTGAAGGTAAAATGATAGAAGAAAACACAGCACTCACATGGACCACATAAACAAGCAGGGGTTTCCATCCTCATATTAAAGTGGATTTTAAACCAAAGTTAGTCAGAAGGGATAAAGAAGGAAATTTCATACTTCTTAAGGGAATCATACATCAACAAGACATAAAAATTGTAAATATCTATGCCTAAAACAATGGAACATCCATGTACAACAAATAAACCCTTCTCAATTTCAAGAATCAAATAGATCACGACACAATAATATCAGGTGATTTTAACACAGCTCTCTCACCACTGGATAAATCTTCCAAACGAAAACTAAACAAAGAAACTATAGAACTCAATAAAACAATCAATAATTTATACTTAACAGACATATATAGAATTTCCACCCATCAACAAACAAATACATTTTTTCCCAGCAGCATGTGTATTCTTCTTTAAAATAGACCATATTTGATGCCACAAAGCAAGTCTTAGCAAATACAAAATAAAAAAATAGAGATACTACACTGCATTCTATCAAACCATAATGGAATGAAATCAGAAATCAATGACAAAATTAAAAAAATCGAAGCTACTCCAATACCTGGAGATTGAACAATATGCTATTGAATGATGCATGGATAACAGAAGACATCAGAAAAGGAATTAAAAAAAATTCTTAGAGGTAAATGAGAACACTGATACAACATATCAAAATCTCTGGGACACTATGCAGGCTATGTTAAGAGGAAAGTTCATTGCATTGAACTCGTTCATTAAAAGAAGAAAAAATCAACAAATAACTGACCTGATATTATATCTCAAAGCCCTCAAAAAGAACATACCAACATCAAAATTAGCAGAAGATAGGAAATCATTAAAATCAGGATGAAATCAATGAAACTGAAACAAATTAAGCAACTAAAAAAATTGAAAAAAACAAAAAGCTGGCTCTTTGAAAAAAATAAATAAAACTAATAAACCCTTAGCCACTCTAACAAAAAGGAGAGAGAAAACTCAAATTACTAAAATTCATGATGAAAAAGGAAATATCATAAAAAGACACTACTGAAATACAGAGGATAATTAGAAATTATTATGAAAATTTATACTCCAGTAAAATACAAAATCCTGAAGTCACTGACAAATCCCTAGAGGCATACAATCTGCACAAACTGAATCAGGAAGACATACACAATTTAAACAGATCAGTTTGAAGCAAGGAAATAGAAGACACCATCAAAAGCTTACCAATCAAGAAAAGCTTGGGATCAGATGGATTCTTAGCCAAGTTCTACAAGACCTTTAAAGAAGAATTAATACCAATACTCCTCAAATTATTCCATGAAATAGAAAAGGAGGGAACCTTTCCAAACTCATTCCATGTGGCTAGCATCACCCTGATTCCAAGACAACAACACATCAAGGAAAGAAAACTTCAGACCAATATCCCTGATGAATATTAATGCAAAAATTGTCAATAAAATTTTGGCAAATCGCATACAAAATCATATTAAAAAATAGTGCACCACAATCAAGCGGGGTTCTTTCAGGGATTCAAGTTTGGTTCAACATACGGAAATCAATTAAGGTAATCCATCAAATCAATAGACTTAAAGATAAGAATCATATGATTATTTCAATAGATACTGAAAGCATTTGACAAAATACAGCACCTCTTCATGTTCAAAAAACCAGAAAAACTAGGGATAGTAAGAACATACCTAAACATTATAAAAGCTATTTATGCTAAGCCCATGGCCAATACCATTCTAAATGGAGAAAAATTGAAAGCACTCCCTCTAAAAACTGGAACAAAACATGGATGCCCTCCTTCATCATTTCTCTTCAACATAGTCCTTGAAATTCTAGCTAAAGAAATCATCCAGATGAAAGAAATTAAAGGGATATGCATAGGAAAAGAAGAAAAACTATCACTATTTGCTGGTGACATGATTCTATATTTATAAGATAAAAAAAATCCACCAGAAAATTTCTAGAATAAATGAACTCAGCAAAGTAGCAAGACATAAAATCAATGTTCACAAATCAAATGTATTTCTATACATTGGTGATGAATCCACTGCAAGAGTAATTAGAAAAACCATTCCATTCACAATAGCCTCAAAAAAATAAAATATCTGGGAAACAATCTAACAAAATAGGTAAAAGACTTCTACAATGAAAACTACAGAACACTAAAGAAATAAATTGAAGAAGAAGATAGAAAGATAAAAAGATAGAAAACAGAAGATAGAAGATAGAAAGATCTTCCATGCTCTTAGATAGGCAGAATTAATGAAGTCAAAATGGCCATACTACCAAAACTGTTATACAGATTTAATGCAATTCCTATAAAAAATCCCAATGATATTCTTCATAGAACTGGAAAAGGCAATCATGAAATTCATTTGGAAAAATAAGAGACTAAGAATAGCCAAGGCAGTTCTTAGCAAGAAGAGTGAAGCCAGAGGCATCAGAATAACAGACTTTAAACTATATTTCAGAGCAAAAGTAACAAAAACAGCTTGGCACCCAAATAGACATGTAGACCAATGGTACAGAATAGAAGACACAGAGACAAACCCACATTAATATAGTTATCTCATAGTAGACAAAGGTACCAAAAACATACATTGGAGAAAAGATAGCCTATTCCACAAATGGTGCTGGGAAAACTGGAAATACATATGTAGCAGAATAAAATTGAACCTCTCCCACCCTGCACAAAAAACAACTCAAAATGGGTCATAGACTTAGACACTAGAGTAGAGACCCAGTGCCTAATAGAAGAAAAAGTAGGTCCAAATCTTCATCATGTTGGCTTAAGCCCCGACTTCTTGAACAAGACTCCTAAAGCACAAGAAGTAAAATCAAGAATCAATAAATGGGATGGATTCAAACTAAAAAGCTCCTTCTCAGCAAAAGAAACAATAATATGATGAGAGAGCCTATAGAATGGGAAAAAATCTTTACCACATGCACCTCAGACAGAGTACTAATCTTCAGGACATATAAAAACCCCAAAAAATTTAATACAAGAAAAACCCCAAATAACTCAATCGATAAATGGGCTAAGCAACTGAACAGACACTTAACAGAAGAAGAAATACACTAGATCAATAAAAATGTTCATCATCTCTAGTAATTAGAGAAATGCAAATCAAAACTACTCTCAGATTTCATCTCACTCCAGTCAGAATGACAATTATCAAGAATGCAAGTAATAATAAGCGTTGGCAAGGATGTGGGGGAAAAGGTACACTCATACATTGCTGGTGGGACAGCACATTGGTTCATTCTGGAAAGTAGTATGGAGATACCTCAAAAAACTTGAAATGGATCCACCATTTGACTCAGCTATCCCATTCCTCAGTTTATACCCAAAGGACTTAAAATCAGCATACTACAATGACAAAACCACATCAATGTTTATAGTAGCTCAATTCACAATAGCTAAATTATAGAACCAACCTAGACGCCCTTCAACAGATGAATGGATAAAGAAAATATGGTACATATACACAATGCAATATTACTCAGCTTGAAAGAAGAATGAAATTATGGTATTTGCAGGTAAATGAACAGAACTAGAGAATATCATGGTAAGGGAAATAAACCAATCCCATAAAACCAAAAGATAAATGTTTTTTCTGATAAGCCATTGCTGATCCATAGTGGGATAGGTGAATAGAGAAGAATGAAGAAACTGGTTTGTGTAGAAGGGAGTGAGGGGAGGGTTGGGGCAGTAGGGATGGAAAGGACATTAGAAAGAGACAGACATTATTACCCTACATACATGTATGATTACACTATTGGAGTAACTCTGAACCATGTACAGCTAGAGGAATGAGAATTTGTACTCCATTTTTGTACTATGTGTCAAAATGCATTCTATTGTAAAATAAATTAATAAAAAAGACATGCAAAACAAAAACAAAAAAATACTTTTCTATATTATCAAAGGACTTTATAACTCTTAAATTTATCCACTCTTTCTGTCCTCAATATATCCGTGAATAAAAACATAACTCTTTAAAAAAAAAAGAAATAGAAAAAAATCAAAACACAGTACTATAAAAAATAATCAAACCACACAGAAAAACTATTAAAGAAAAAAAAGGAACAAAGGAACTACATAATAGCCAAAATGTTTTTTTAAAAAATAGTAATATGAAGTCCTTACCTATCAATAATTACTTCAAATGAAAGTGGATTAAATTCTCAAGTCAAAAAATATGCAGGGGGCTGGGCTTATGGCGCAGTGGTAGCGTGCTCGCCTAGCATGCGTGAGGCACTGGGTTCGATCCTCAGCACCACATAAAAATAAAATAAAGAAAAAAAATAAAATAAAATAAAATAAAATAAAGATATTCTGTCCACCTACAACTAAAAAAAAAATTTAAAAAATATGCAGAAGGTGAATGGATAAAACATATAAAGTCATTTATATTCTGCCTATAAAATACTCATTTTAGATTTAAAAGTTGATATATATAAATAATTTACATGTTTTATATTACATATCCATTAGCTTATTATTGTAGCTATAGTTACTCTGATACTTTTTGGTGGGGTTACTGCAGATTTAATCCAGAGGTGCTTAACCACTGAGCCAAATTCCAAGCCCTTTCCATTTTATTGTTTTTGAGAAAGGGTCTCACTAAGTTGCTTAGAGCCTTGCTAAATTGCTGAGGCTGGTCACAAACTTGAGAACCTCCTGCCTCAGACTCCCAAGTCACTCGGATTACAGGCATGCACAACCATGCCTGGTTCCTTTAGTCTTTTAACATTTATGATAGAGTTAAAAGTAATTTATGCACAACCATTTCAGTGTTAAAGTAGTCCTAATTTGATTGCATGTTTTGCCTTCACAGTGAGTTCTATACTTTTGTTTCCACGTTGTTAGTGAGCTTCTTTTCCTTTTTATTATTATTTGTTCTAATTAGTTATACATGACAGCAGAATGCACTTCAATTCATTATACATAAATGGAGCATGACTTCTCATTTCTCTCATTGTACATGATGCAATCACACCATTTGTGCAATCATACATGTACATAGAGTAATAATGTCCATTTCATTCCACCACACTCCTCACCCCCATACCTCCTCTCCTCTCCTAATTTCCCTCTGCCCAATCCAAAGTTCCTCCATTTTTCCTTTGCCTCCCACCCCATTATGGATCAGTATCCACATATCAGACAAAACATTTTGCCTTTGGGTTTGGGGGATTGGCTTATTTTGTTTAGCATGATATTCTCCAACTCCATCCATTTACCAGCAAATGCCATAATTTCATTCTTCTTTAAAGCTGAGTAATATTCCATTGTGTATATATACCACAGTTTCTTTATCCATTCATCTGTTGAAGGGCATCTAGTTTGGCTCCACAGTTTAGCTATTATGAATTGAGCTGCTACAAACATTAATGTGGTTATGTCACTGCAGTATGCTAAGTCTTTTGGGTATAGACCAAGGAGTGGGATAGCTGAGTCAAATGGTGGTTCCATTCTATGTTTCATAAGGAATCTCCATACTGCTTTCCAGAGTGAACAAATTTGCTGTCCCACCAGCAATGTATGAGTGTACCTTTTCCCCTACATCCTTGACAATACTTACTGTTGCTTGTATTCTTGATAATTGCCATTCCGATTGGAGTGAGATGAAATCTTAGAGTAGTTTTGATTTGCCTTCCTCTAATTGCTAGAGATGTTGAACATTTTTTCATATATTGGTTGATTGATTGTATATCTTCCGTGAAGTGTCTGCTCAGTTTCTTAGCAGTTCCCATTTATTGATTGTGTTATTTTTTTTTTTTTTTGCTGTTAAGTTTTTATATATCCTAGAGATTAGTACGCGATCTGATGTGGTAAAGATTTTCTCCCATTCTGTATGCTCTTGCTTCACATTATTGTTTCCTTTGCTGAAAAGAAGCCTTTTAGTTTGAATTCATCTCATGTTGATTTTTGACTTTACTTCTTGCACTTTAGGAGTGTTGTTAAGGAAGTCAAGTCCTAAAACAACATGATGAAGATTTGGGCCTACTTTTTCTTCTATTAGGTACAGGTCTCTGATCTAATTTCTAGGTCCTTTATCCACTTTAAGTTGGACTTTGTGCAGGGTGAGAAATAGGAATTTAATTTCATTTTGCTGCATATGCATTTCCAGTTTCCCCAGCACCATTTATTAAAGAGGTTATCTTTTCTCCAATGTATGTTTTTGGCACCTTTGTCTAATATGAGATAACTGAACTTCCTTTCATTTCAACATGAAATGCTTACTTTAGCATTTCTTGTAAAGCAGGTTTAATGGTAATGAACTCCCACAGCTTTTGTTTGTGTGAGAAAATCTCTCTCTTACATTTCTTAAAGAGAGTTCTTCTGGGTATAGTATTCTCGATTGATGCCTTTTTCTTTTAGCATTTTGAATATATCATCTATGTTACTCATATTTTCATTGTTGTAACAAAATACCTGAAAAAATCAATTTATAGAAGGAAAGATTTCTTTTGGATTTTGGTTTCAGAGGTTTGTTTGTGGTTAGCTGGCACTGTGGCTTTGGGCCCGGGGTGAGATAGAACATCATGGTGGAAAGGTATGGTGGAGCAAAGTTTCACCTCTCATGACAGCCAAGAAAGAGAAAAAAATGAGGAAAAAAAAGAAGGGGTTCAGAGATAAGATATATAATCATCTAGGATCCATCACCAATGACCTCCTTCTCCCAACTAGTTACCACCTCCTATAGTTTCCACCACCTCCCAGTAATGCCATCATATTGTTAAGCCATCAATGGATTATCCTATTGATGAGGGTTAACCAGAGATTCATCACTTTTCAAGATCCCCACTTCTGGACACTGCTGCATTGGGGAACAAACACTCAACACATGAGCCTTTGGAAGACATTCCAGATATAAACTATGACATAATTTTACTCTTAGATTGAAAGGTTTTCTGAGAAATCCATTGATAGCCTTATGTGGGTTCCCTTGTATGTGATAATTCACTTTTCTTTTGCTGCTTTATTTTCCTTTTCTATTTGACATTTGAAATATTTATTATAATGTGTCTTGGAATAGATCTCTTCAGGTTCAAATTATTTGGAGGTTTTTGGTGATTTCAAAAATTGAATGTGGATTTTTCTCTCCAGCTTTGGTGGTTCTCTGTTATTACTTCTTTAAATACACTTTTTTTTTTTTTTTTGCCATCTCTCTATGTTCCTTCTGGCACTCCTATAATGCATATTTGTATTAGCTTGGTGCTTGGGTCCTTGGGCATGAGTCCTATAATGAATCCATGAGGGTTATACTGGCATAGGGACCCACAGGAGGCCTAACATTTGGGTTCACAAGGCTACTTTGGTGCCTTGAACTATAGAAACAGACTTGTGGAATCTGGGTCTATAAGAGTGGGCTTGGAGCTTGTATCTATGGGTGCCAGCCAGGTACATGGGAAGAAATGGAGCTAGATTCAGCATAAACAGGCTTAAGTCTTGGTCCTCTGATGTTGGCTTGGATTCTGGTAGGCCTAGAACAAGGGACCTGGCTCAGGATTTACTGCAGCAAAACTGAGTTCTCATTTCATTCTCTTTTCCCCACTCAGATAGGTTTCAGAGGTGGGTAATTCAGGTAATGTTCACATGTCTGCTCTACTCTCTTCAAGTTGTCTTTTCTTAGATTTGTGTTCCACCCAGGTGCTATAACCTCCCACCCAAATTTTTAATTTTTGTGAAGATATTTTCTTGCATGAATTATTGCTCACATTCATATTTCTGTGAGGAGACAGCACTGGAAACTCCTATTCTTCCATCTTGCTATTACCACTCCAAATAAAAACAGCATTATTTTATATGGTAAGTACTCTGACAACATACGTCATTTGAAGAGGGACTCACCTATGCTTCTGGCTTCTGCTATTATTTTCTGATGTCATTTTAAAGGAGATAAAGTTTCTGAGGCCCTATTTACCTAGAAATTTCTTTGTTTTACCTTTACTTCTAAGTGATACTTTGGGTACAAAAATTCTAAATTAAAATTTATTTCCTCAAAATATTTTGAGTAATATTTTGAAAATATTACTTTGTTTTTGTGACATCAAGGAAAAATTGATAAGAAATCTGATTTCAGCCTGGTGTGGTGGAGCAGGCTGAAGCAGGAGGATCATGAGTTCAAAGCCAGCCTCAGCAATTTAGCATGGCCCTACACAACTTAGCAAGACTCTATCTTCAAATGCAATATAAAAAACAAATGGCTGGTGATGTGACTGAGTGGTTAAGTGCCCCTGGGTTCAATCCCCAGTATGAAATAAATAAATAAATAAATAAATAAATAAATAAATAAATAAATCTGATTTCATTCAGATCTTTGAGTTTTTGTTTGTTTGTTTGTTGTAGTTGTTTTTGTAGATATTCTCCTTTTCCCTTAGAAATTTTAGGGTTTTAATATTTTGAAGTTTTAATATATACATGTAAGCATAGCCAGCATTCCACATCCACAGATTCTGCATTTATAGATTCAACCAAAGATAGAATGAAAATAATAAAAATATTATGTCTGCACTGAACACTACATGCTGCTTTTTCTTGTCATTATTCTCTAAACAACAGTATAACTATTTACATAGTATATACATTGTATTAGGATTACAAATAATCCGGAGATGATTCAAAGTATATGGAATGATGTATGTTATATGCAAATACTTTGGCATTTTATACAAAAAACTTGAGCATCCTCATATTTTCATATCCACAGGGGGTCCTAGATTCAATCCCCCATACTAGACTCAATACCAAGAAATATCTGTAAAATTATTTTATTTTAATATTTCTCAGCATTTGATGGTTTTTTTCAAACTCAATACTCAGATTTTTATCTTCATGAAATTATCAATGTGATATTCCCTTAAAATGATATGTCTAAATAACATTTGTCCTTATTATCCCCTGTGGGAGTCCTATTTTGGAGTTTTTCAATTTATCTTCCATATTCCAAACCATGTTTTCTAGATCTTGTTTTCTCTTCGTACTGCTTTCTAGAATAAGTTCAGTTTAAAATTCCAGAGGTCTTATTGTTCATTGTGTTCATTGTGCTATTCTGTCTTCTTTTATTTTTAATTTTAATAATTATATTTTTATTTCCAATAACTCTAATTCTTTATAATTATATTTTTAATTCCTAATATTTTTAATTCTTCCTTGTAATTATCCATTCTTCTTGTATTACATCACATTCTTGTCTAACAAAATTTCCTTCTTTTCTCATGGCTATACCCCTTTCTTGGTCTTTCCACTGAGATCGAAAATACTTATGTTATATGGTTCTTTTTGTTTGTGCTAGTATGCCTATTTTACTCACTGGAAGCTTTCCTGTTTGCCAATTGTTTTGTTTGTCCTTCCTTGTCCTTGGTAAGTGCTATGTAGTTACGGCCTACAGAATATATCCTCCCAGCGAGTGTCATTTTGGTCTCTTACAAGATTGAGATGGCCTCAGTCCAGGCACTGCTAGTGGTCTGGCTACAAAACAGTCTTGTACTCAAGGATGGCACTTTCCACACATGCATTTGCAGACTTTTTCAGGCTATAACTTAGCTTCAGAATAATTGTACAAATGTACTTCCCAAGCTATGTGGGAAGGAAGTGCAATTGTTCTAAGTTCAGTCAAGAGAGAATAGAAAGTAAGTAACACCTTTCTTGATATCTAGTTTTACATAATTTGTGCAGATATGGCCATGAGCTATGTTCACAACTTGTGTAGGGATAAAGATACCAGCTTCTTTTCCTAAGCATTCACCTAAGTCCCTTCACTCTCTATTGTGAACTGACTTCACAGCTTCAGAATGTTCTGAACTTCATTTGTTCCCCATTTCTTTGTATTTTAGAAGTCCATCCTTATTCTAGTCTATAAAAGCCTCTCTTTCTTTTTTTTTTCCAGAAAAACTAAGTTTATTAATTTTAAAAATATACCACTCTATTATCCAATGTGTTGGAGTATTTTTTAGCATGTGCTCAATTCACCAGTGTCAACCAAGATTATACAAACAAGTTATTTACATAAAATGTCCCATGCTATTATATGCAACATATATGAAATATAACATATATCATAATATGTGCATAAATATTATTTATCCCTACTTAAAGTAGAAGCATGCACAATAGGATGATATATTTTAAAGTCTATGAAAGTTGTTATTGAAGGTACCAAGTTAGAGAACAATGTACTTCCTCTCAACGAATCTAACATGGGCAGTTTTCTCTCAGCATTTGGTCACAACACAGTCTCTCTAGTTTATATCAGTTATGGCTGGATCAAGTTTAGGAATCAAGTTGAAAGAAAAGGAAAGCATATCTTGCATCTCTACACTTATGCACAATGAAGCATGACATTTGAATTAAAAAAAAACGCAGTAACTGAGACTATCTGAAAGATGAACATATTTATATTTCCCACTTTATGTTAAAATTCAAGCACAACTTAATTAAGAGGAATGTCAGGTAATATAGCCTGTTTTATTTAAAACATTAGGCCTTTTTATTTTTTAAAACTTTATTGTTGCTTTAAAATTTTTATCTAGGTTACATGCAATTACTATGCAATTCAACTCCCCTTACTCTGTATTGTAGATACATTAGAGAACTCTGATATATTACTATGGGTATTTCAAAGAAACTATTTGAGAATTTACTATGAGTATTTCAAAGAAATTATTTGAGAATTTACTAAGACCTATGGTTTCAACCATGAGGGAAGATAGCATGAACTGTCCTAATGGACCAATATGATAGCTTAACACCTTCTTCTGTATAGCAAACTATACTCAGAAATGTGATTTCTCACCTATCACTACCTAAACCACTAATCAACCAAATTCAATGCCAACATATACAAAATCAACAAAAAATCCTTGGCAAATTTTAAAGAGCAAGAGAACTGAACCAGAAGTCAGAAATTATTAGTTTTAGCACTAGGTACACAATACCTAGTTGTATAACCCAATATGAGTCATGTGACTCTGTAAATCATATGTAATATTAGAAATATGAACACATAACCCACTGAGAACAAACAGCTCAAACATAAATATTTCATAAAATATTCACTAATTTTTCCTAACATGTAATATGAGTCTGTCCATTTATCCATTTCATAAGGACTTACTGATGGTTTATTATGTAAAGCTCTGTCTTGGTACTGAAAATTCTTTAAAATTTAAAAAAAAAATTTAAAAATTTTTTTTAAAAATTTTTTAAAAATCCATGCTCTAGTTTTAGGAGTTTATAATCACAAAAGAGAGTCAAACAGCTACAACAGAGTATGGCATTATGTTATGCAAATATCCTGGGTATAGAGGAAAATCCCAGGGAAACACAGCCCAGCTTGTCATAGTGAGGGCACGTTTTCCAGAGATATTTGGTGATTCCTGAGAGACATCTTCAGTTGAATGAGGTGAGAAAAGCTTTTCCAAACAGAGAAACTTGACTATCTAAAAACAAAAGGATTTCCAATAAACTGTGAAGGGTTAAGGAATAGAATAGAGTTTGAGATATCTAGAGTATAGGATATACATTGAGGGTAGTGGCAAGAGATGAAGCTGAAGTCTTAATACAACCACCAAATGATAAGAACATGTCATTCACACACACTTCATAGAAGAGAAAAGAGAGAAAGGCTTTCAAGTGATCTCATTACAGTTTAGGAATATTTGTAAGAGACTTGGTTTCTTCACTGAAAATGTCAGAACTAGCAAGTTTGACATTACACTGAATTCTTGTAAAAACCATGAATGGATTTACACAATGATCTGGAGGGTTGGCCATGATGGAAGTCCATATGATTGGCTTAATCAGTATAAATATTTTTTAAATTTTTTTTTAGTTGTAGATGGACACAATATATTTATTTATTTATCTGTATGTGGTGCTGAGGATAGAACCTAGTGCCTCACACATGCTAGGTGAGTGCTTCACAACTGAGCCATAACCCCAGCCCTCAGTATAATATTTATTATTATAGTCTGACTAGATCTTCGAGTTCATTAATAGATTGGAATCTATTCCCCACTTCCATGAAATTATCTTGGAGTTATAAAGAAGAAAAAGCCTTAAGTAAGAAATATAAGAACTATTTCCCTAAAAATTATGTAGTATGTTGGTGACCTCCTGAGAGAGAATACTATGAGAAAGAAATATTTCTTCCCATTTTGAAACTAAACTCCATGCAGATAAACCATAAGATTGATACACAAAGATATCTAGGACAGAGTGTGCAGTTAGTTGAGAGACTTTCTGGTTTTAATGTCATATGTTATAGGCAGGGATAATAGAATCTGGTCTAAAAACACATTATTTTTTGTGTTGTGGAGAGAAAGTAATAAAAAGGTTGAAGCAAGGAAAGAGAACTCCATGTGATAACTGACTAGATTTGTTAGGAAAATAGCATTTTAATAACATTTTAATGATAATTTTGGATACTTTCATTTGATTCTGCAGCAAAACTTGGCAAGTGATGTTTTATTAAAAGGTAATTGCAATGTAGTATTTGAAGGCATTTCAATGAACTCCTTATGCTCTGAAATATTAAAATCCATTGATCTATCTTGCATTCTGAATGGATTTAAAAATATCCTACATTGCTTATTTGGAAAGTGTCACTTCATCGAGTTAGACAGATCTTTCATAAGTTGTCTTATGTCATTATGGAATATAAAAAATGCATTCATTCATATCATCACTGATGTAACATGAAAAAAAAGTTAAGCATTGATAAGCTATCAAGGGCTGGGGTTGTAGCTCAGTGGTAAAATGCTTGCCTAGCACATGTGAAGTACTGGGTTTGATCCTCAGCACCACATAGAAATAATTAAATAAAAGGTATTAAGTCCATCTACAACTAAAAATATTTTTTTAAAAATAGAAGCTGTTAAGTTTAGTGGGATATACTGCTTTTGCCAAGTTGCCTGAAACTAAACTACAGCCTAGACTAAAGGGCTATTGCAAATCCACCATAACTTGCTTGAGTGCCTTTGAGATCTTCCTTCCTACTTGAAGTGCAAATTATCATGCATTCTAACTCATTTTCTTTTTCTTTTTTCTTTCTGGTACTGGGAATTTAACCCAGGAGTAATTTACTCTGAGCTATATCCCTAACCCTTTTTACTTTTTATTTTGAGACAGGGTCTTTTGCAAAGTTGCTTAGGGCCTCACTAAGTTGCTGAGGCTGGCCTTGAATTTGTAATCCTCCTGTCTCAGTCTCCTAAACTGCTGGGATTACAGAAGTGCACCACTGTACCTGGCTCATTTTCTGCAAAGCCAATAGAAGGCTGTATCTGTTCCAGAAGACAAAGACCTCCATACATGTCCATCTTTATGGTCTAAGAACTATACCACATTTCCTAGCAGATCTGAAAGCACCATGATGAATAAATGAATAAACTTGCTTTTCAATTGAGACCTCACCATCTATAGGCAGGGAGGGACATTTTCTCCCACAGGCCCAAATTTAACAATCACATAAAATTAGGAGCAAGAGGTTTTTTTTTCTGTCTTATGTATCAACAAACTGGTATTATTTCTAATTTTGGTCTTCTCAAAGCATAAAATAATATTATTATACTATGTTTGGTCATATATCACTGAGTACATTATAGTTGAGGACGCTGTATAAGTCAAAGTCAAGAAAAAATGAGCATTTAAAAAAAATCTCTTCGTACTCATAGGGATTTAATGGGCTTCTCTGTTACCTTGCCTATAAGCTTTGTTTGAGGATAATTAATAGTTTTTTCTATACCATACTTTGTGCTGCAAAGACCAAATCAAGTCTAAGGGCAATAAATTCATGTTCATTCAGAAACACTGAAGATATGCAGATAAAGAAACTCTGAACAGTCCTATATGACTCATGTAAGTCAACGAAATAATTCCTGAGGTAAAAAAGTTTATTAAAAATGAACATATAAAAGAAAATTATCTAAATAAGCCAAATGCTTGTCTTAAAAAATGAACAAAAGCAAATTTTAGAAAACTTCAAGACTTTCCCTAAAATTCATCAAGTATTTCCATGATTGACTTCTTATCCTACCATAACAATCTCTTTCCAAACAGCCCAACAGACATGTAATGAGACATTGTGCTCACATTTGGAGAACAAATATCACTGACAAGGCTCCTTTCCAGAGAACTTGGAAAGTACTCTATGGAGGATGATTGAAAAAACTAAAATGCACTGTAATAAAACATATCAGAAATCCACAAGTCATTGTCATAAGATGCATCATAAAGTAAAGAAGGGTGGAACACTTTCACATGTTTTTCATTTGAAATTTTAAATTTAGGAGTGATATCTTAGTGACTTAAAAAATGAAAGTACAGATGGAGGAATTCTTACTATTCTAATGAAATCATTTCACTCTGCCAGTGAACACACACCTGGAAGAAACATTCAGCAACAACACACTCTGCACACACCATAGGAATGATGACTTCACCTCCAGAAGGGTTCATATGCCTACCCACACTAGAAAGTAAAGCAAGAGTATTTTCTAGTTTATTCACTGAAGACAGTCATCTTCTCTGGGTTGTTTCTCTTTCTCCTTCCTACCCTACATTTGAACTCTGCAGGTGCAAGCTCTGAGTCAAGGTGCTGATGCAATGCCATATTAAGCCTTCATGAAGTGGAACAGTCCCAAAAAAGGTGTTAAAGAGAATCTAAAGTTGAATGGATCCTGAAAAGATTATTGGTCCCTATAAAGATTCTCCTAACTTTCTAGAAGAAAACTTAAACCAAGATAAACACCTGACTTCTAAAGAAGGACATCTATTCATTCATTCAGTGGTAAGTTGTCTGGTGCCAAGAGCAAAATTCTTCACTAGGCCTGAGAAATACAAAGATAAGTAAGACCTGCTCCTGGCTGCTGGAGGCTGTGATACTTTAATGCTGTCCCACTGTAATTCTTAGCATTCCCGACTAATTAATGCCTAATTCCTTTCTTCAGATAATGTCTTAATTCTTCTCTTCAGCATTTTTTGGAGTCACATATTGAAATGAGTGATAATGTTCAATGGATATATCCATAAAAGGCACAAAGAACTTAAAGTAGATTTTCAATCATCTACTGATACAGCTAACCCTAACCTAAAATTGTAACTTTAGGCACCATCACTATTCCATATGAATTAGATACTCCAGAACCTATCTTGTTTTCAATTCAGGGATAATCATTTACTATCAGGGTGGAGAGAGAGCTTCTAATCCATACTTGCATATAGACCCCAGTATGAGTCTGAGAAGAGCCTCCAGATTGTTGAATGGATAGAACAGGTGTCGAAGAATGAAACCACAGACAATAGACTGAACGACCAGAAAAATTACAGAGCACATCCATACACTACAGAACCTCAACTTTCAGGTCCTATTTTTTAAAAAATTAAGAGTAAATAAGTCAATAGTTTTCCAAGAAATCCAGGATCAAAAAACATAAAAGACTTAGAAAACAATTTCTTCTTGCCTTGGGAAATACTCAAGTAGTTAAACAACAGATATGAGAAGTACATGATTAGTAAAACCAAACTTTGTGTTGTATACAGATAGCACAATGGGCTCTGAGAATGAAGGCTGCCATAGGCAGGTCCACTGGATAATTTGGCCAAGCCATATAACGAAAATCAACTGAAATAAGACAAAGGCAGTTATCTCATACTAGATAACGGTGCCAAAAATATACATTGGAGAAAAGAGAGCCTCTTCAACAAATGGTGCTGGGAAAACTGGAAATCCATATGCAGCAAAATGAAACTAAACCCCTATCTCTCACCATGCACAAAACTCAACTCAAAGTAGATCAAAGACTTAGGAATTAGACCAGAGACCCTATGTCTAATTGAGGAGAAAGTTACCTATAGGGACAGAATGGAAAGTGTACTGCTCAGCTGCCTCTTGGGGAGTGTGTGCAAGCTGAAAGCCTCAGTGGCAGCAGGAGACACCTTGCCTTCAAGGAACCTGTACTCTTCTTGGAGCCAGAACACTGCACTAAATCTTGCACTGGTTTTGGTGGGTGATCTTAGAAAAGTCAATTAGGCTATGAGTCACAGAGAGGATTTACAACGCATACAGCTGGCAGAGCAGTGCCTAGCATATAAGTCCTATACACAGGCATTCTGTTCTTATTCATATGAGAAAGAATACAGCCTGTGTTCCATGTAGCCATAAAGACTGAAATTGATGTGCATGCTTTACTCTAAGTAAAAGGTTAAAGAGATAACATGGCAGAAGACATTACTCTATAATCTCAAATTGGGCTATCTCTTTAAATTCAGCAGTAATCTAGCAAAGGTAAAGATGATGGTAGTTTTGAGTGTATCATATAACCAATGGGATTTTTGGCACTTCTGTAAAATTTCTTTATTAATGACAAAATAAAGCCTCTAGACCTCCTTCAATGAAAGAGTATCATGGATATGATTTCATCTATGCATTTTAAAGAAGCATTGACTGGTTTATGGGCCAGTCACTGGTATAGAATAAAAGGACCAAAATAGTCCTGGGTCCTTTCATCCATATCCTCAAAGCCAATAATAAAATAAATGTTAATATTTTCCTTGATATATTCAAAGCCCATTGTTATTGAGCATTACAGGCCAGAAATCCTGCTAAGTCAAACTTATTCTGGATGGTTTTATCCATGCCTCCAGGCCCTCTGTATGCTAATAACTTCTAAACCTATCACTACACACCAGAGCTCTCTCCCAACCCCCAAATCCACATATCTCAACCCTCTGCTGGACTTTTCCTTCTGAATGCACCACAAGGATCTCAAACTCAACAAGTTTAAGTTGAACTATTCATCTCCTCTCACCCACTCATCTTGACTTCTAGAAAACCTTGCTTCTGTTGTATGTGCTTCCTTGTTAATGGTAACACTCCAAAGACAGTATATCTTTCTAAACTGCTTCTTATTTCTCCTCCTCACTACCACCTACTCCTATTTTAGTTCAGAACCATGTCAATACTACTTCCAATTTCATACCTTCAAAGATGCCTCGCTAATATTTAACTGAATCATGTTATTTTAGTGCTCACAACCATTTACAGGTTGCCTATGACCTATGGGATAAAATCTAAATCTCCTAATTATTATGCTGTTTGGACCTTGCCTAAATGCTCAGCTTCATCTTTCATCACTCATACACAGGCACCAGTAATTTTGAAAAAGTTAGTATTTTCTTTGATATATTCAAAGCCCTAAGGTACCAGACATCATCTTTTCTTTTATTCTACCTATTGAATTTCTGTTCATTCTTTGAGATGGTACCCAGCTTAATCATAATATTTATAGTCCATGGAATACAACCATTGTTCATTCTCTGGTTACTCTCTTTTTGTTCTTCTCTCAATGGATACACACAGGTCTACACACACACATACACATACATACATATACACACAATATTTTATTAGCGAACTATTATTTATAAACAGTGTAAATACTATATGAATAAATATGGATAAATAAAATGTGATATGTAGAGCACATTTGGGCAATGGGGTATTACTCTGCCATAAAGAAGAATGACTTTATAATATTTGCCAGTAAATGGATGAGTCTGGAGACCATCATGCTAAGTAAAATGAGCCAGTCCCCCAAAACCAAAGGCTGAATGCTTTCTCAGATATGTGAAAGCTAACACAATAATGGGCAGAGGAATAGAAGTTCAGTAGATTAACAAGGGGGAATGAATGGAAGTGAGGGGGGATAGGAAAAGGAAAGAAAGTGGAATGAATCTGACAGTGGAATGAATTTTCCTATGTAAAATTATGTATGAAAACATCACAGTGAATCCACCATCATTGTACATCCACAAGGATGGAGTCCTATCTAGAATAACGTATATTCCATGCTTGTAGAATTATATCAGAATGGATTCTACTATCATGCAGAACTAAAAAGAACTACTAAATAAATAAAAGAAAAATTATAAAAACAAAAAATAAATAAATATGTAATCTAATCTGTTTATACATATTTCTCCTTTGCTAGTTTCTGGGCTTCTTAAGCTCTGAAACTATACCTTATGTATCTTTGCTTTTCTAGCACCTGATATAGGGCCTAATATATACTAGTGGCAAAATTAATATATGTTGAATAACTGAATGAGCCCAAAGACACATGTACAGACTTAAACTACAGTAATGTTTATAATAGCAATGAATTGGAAATAAATTCATACCCATTAACAGAAAATGGACAGTCAGTTGAGTATTATACAAGTAGTGACATGCATTAGCATGGGAAGATCTCCAATTCTTAATGTTAATCAAAACAATTAAGTTGCAGGAATATACAGCATGTAGAGATGAAAATATGCATAAAATATTCAGATCTGACAAATTTAGGTGGTGATTATATAGGTGCTAACATTCTTTGCTTACTTTTATGCATATTTTAAACATTTTATAATACAAACTTGTTAGAGGTATAGCCATAAAAACTTACAAAGTGATAATGGCAAGGGCTAGAGACATCTTGAAAGGGACCTCACCCACTGCCCCATGCCATACACATAGTCAAGAGGAATTATATTTAAACAACATAGCAGTTAGCCATTTAAAATCTATTTCTAAGTAAATTTATATTTCTACATAATGAAAAATCCTTGATCTATTCTTTTTTCTTTGGTACTGGGGATTAAACTCAGGTGCACTCAACTACTGAGGCACACCCCTAGGCCTATTTTGTATTTTATTTAAAGACAAGGTCTCGTAGAGTTGCTTAGGGCCTAAGTGGCTCAGGTTGGTTTTGAACACACAATCACCCTGCCTCAGCTTCCTGAGCTGCTGGGATTACAGGTGTGTGTCACTGCGCCCAGCTAAGATCTAATTATTCTTTATGGTGGAGTTTCTTTTCAACATTGCTATTAGTGCTTATTTTACTCATGAAAAATCAGAAGTGTAAATACATATATAGAGAAAAACCTCAAAAAAAATCTACCTCTGTTCACCATGTACAGAGACCAAAAAGTAAAAATACTCAGAGATGAAATTATGACCCTCTTTACAAAAGTCCTGCAATTAGAACAAGTTGAGGGAAAAAAAAATAAAAAGGTTTTAGGCAATTGAAGAAGAAAAAATAAAGCCTTGGGATGGTTCTTAGGGGCTCAGTTTTGGGAAATGCTTTTGTTCATTTGAACCTAACAGGGCTCAAGGAAAAGAAAATGTAAAAGTTTATAGTCTATATTACCAAAGTAGCAGTAACTTAATTAAGATGTATTTTGGTACTAGATGATAGAATTTAATATATTTTCATTAAAGCATAATATAATTTTAGACGTAGATACAGTCCTGACATAATAGCAGACTGAAGGGAGGGAAAACTACCTCCACTTGGAAGCCATTACGTGCTAGGCATTTAATTCTTATTGGAGTCTGTAACACTGGGGTTATTGCCTTCATTTTATAACAATTGAAAATGAAGCCTAGTGTGTTATGCATTATTTTTAACATTAAAATTGAAATTGAAAAGGGGCTGGGGGTGTAGCCCATGGTAGAGTGCTTGCCTATAAAGAAAGGAAAGAAAAAAAGCAAAAGAAAATTAAAACCAAATCTTCCTTAGAAGACCATGCTTCTTCTACTACAACACCATCATGTTCAAGGATCTTTCTCTTTATACAGACTGCCATTTTCTCTTGTGTCCTTAGAACTGAATGTCCTAATCTATAACATATCTATAGAATGGCTTACAAATGACACATATTTATCTCCTTTGTTAAAATTGCTTAATAATACAAACATGAGGCATGAAATATAACATAACATTATATACACATATGTAGCCTTTGTTATACATGGGTTTCAATGTTAATCTTGTTTTGGAGAATTTAAGAAATTATTAATCAAATAAAAAACTTAAGACTAATATGATAAAATATATCCCTTGTGCAAATCCCTTATGTATTTACAAATATGTTCACAGTTACAGCATTATTCATTATAGTAAAAATCTGGGAACCATCTAAATATTCAATAATCAAGAAGTGAATGAATAAATAACATTACATCCATAGCATGAAATACTATGGACTCATCATAAGTCATATTTTGGAAGAAAGCATTTTATGAAGAAACATGTACACACTGAAGAACTGCAAATACAAGTAGTATGTGCTGGGTAAAAACAAAGTTTAGATATTTGGATTTATGTGAAAATATAAAACAGTGAAAAGCCAAACATCAAATTGTTAACCTCAATTCACCTTTGTTGGGATTTGGAGTATTTTTCTCTCTCTCTATTGCCCATATTTTCTAAGTTTTGGCAGGAAGGATATATTACTGACATCAAGGGGAAAAATTAAGAGTCAAGCTGCCCTCTCATACATTACCAAAACTTGTTGTAGATCAGAAATGTTTTCCCTAATTGATAACAGGCTCTTATTGTGGATTGCAGGAGCTTGAATAGGCTAGGGTAGAAAGAGGAGGTAGAGAGAGTGGGAGGCCAGGAGCAAGGGTCAAAGAAGGGAAAAACACTATACCTAAGTGTGTCAATCTCCCCAATTGCCCCCCACAAAGTCAAGTTGCTCCAAAAGAGAGAGAGGCAATAAGAAGTTTATCTAGGGAACAACCAAATACACAGCTATGAACAAAGACTAATGTCATTATGAGAAATCAGAAGTTTTAAGTAAAAATTAAGTTTTCATAAAGGTGGCCTCATTTTTAAATGACTTCTAGATTAATTTATTTGTATGATAACCTCTCAACTATGACACAATGTTTGTATCAAAAGTATCCAAAAAGTATATCCCTTTATTTATGTTGAGTTATAGCTTAATAGTCAGTTTATTTAATATTTCTAAATTATTATTTAAGTGTTCATACCAATAATATAAGAAGGACTGGTGTATAAGTTATTAGTACATAAGATTTAATGAGAATTTACAATATGCAAGGTACTGAACTTCACTCTTTACGTGGACTGGCTAATTTAACAACATTGTGTGAAAGGTTATTATTCTTCATACCAATCAATAAAGTTTGAGGTTCAGAGAGATGAGATGACTTGACCAAGGTTACCCAATTCATAAGTGGTAGAGTTACAACTTAAATCTGCAATTCTTACCTTAGCATGGCTTGTGCATTGCTGCTGCTCAATACCATTAAAAATAATTGACAAAGTTGCTGTAAGTGACAGCTTTAGGAAGGAAGGAATTCTAAGTGGAGAAGCAGAGTTTGGCTAAAGGGGACAAGCTGGAGAATGAGAAACAGGATATAGGAAGAACAATAGTATTAGTAAAACCATGAAATGTGTTGGCATCCACTGAGAAAGTACCCGGGGCTGTAAATGAGCAAGTTCCTCTCCTGGGTTGTATGAGTTCCACAGGGCGAAGCAGACTATTTCCATGCCCCACCCCTTGGAATCTCTTAGTGTCCTGGAATTCTGAACATTACTAACTCTTCTCCAAGGAGGGGTAAATCCACAGAAGGAAAATTCTTTCAAAACTCTAGGATGATGTTTAAGGGGAGTATATCCAATACTTGATGATACAATGGGAAAAGAGGTGAAAGGAAGCTAGCTGGTCACTTTGTATTGTATGACTAGTAAGTATGAATATTCCAAATTACTCCACTGAATTGCCCATTTATCTTGTTTTATATTATAGTGTCTGTCATTAAAAGTGTTGCAATGGAGACGCTAGAGTTACGACTATGGAGGTTCATTCATCATGCTGGAGGGGCTGGCTTAGTGGACAAAATACCAGCTTTCATGACCATGCCACTCCACATCTAGAAGTAACATGCAAGTGGCACTGACTCAGCAGCTCATCTCCTGAATGAAGTTAGGTCCAGAGAATTTACTCAAATGAGTGGAGGTCCTTTGGACAATACCTGTAAAAATCTGCCTCTCCTGCCTGGTAATGAACATTCCAAGAACTTTTACAAATTTAAGGTATTGCCTAGTTCCCTTGAAGCTGAGATATAAGATAACCCAGGATCTTCTAACGCAATCTTAAAATTGATGCCCTGCTCTAGCTAGCTATCCTTTCTTTATTGTTAGCCTCATACAAAGCTGATATGGCCTTATCCTCAGCTACTCCTTTTCATTCAGCCATGTGGTTAACTGCTATTATAGTCTTTACTCTTTCTTCACCCTTAATCTTAACATCAAGTCAGTCATCAACTTGATGTTCTGAACTACTCTTTTATGAACAAATATTTTACTTTTATGACTTAATATATTAACTATTTTATAATGACAAGCTAGGAATGTTTAGTAATTCCTGAAAATAATGCTACACTGTATAAATCAACAAATAACTAGAATAATGATTCCATTTTTTTAAATTTATAATCTTACAAACATATCAACTAAGTTTATATCAACTAAAGAAGTCTTTGTTCCAGTTACAATCTCAAAACCAATGTAGCATGCATTAATCGGGCAGCCACTATATATCAGGTATTATTCTAAGCATTACCTACCAACCTAAAAAAAATCCTGGTATATTCTAGTAAAGGTGCTATAACTTTCGTTCATTACATTAGTGTAGAAACTGACTAATTTTATGCATAGCTTGGTAGGGTCTCAATTTTAGATCTGAGCTTCTATCTTAGTCTAAATATCTATTTTGGGGGAGATGTTTGAAAAGTGATACACAGTTTAAAATATAAGATTAGAGCCCTGCACTGTGGTGCACACCTCTAATTGCAGTGCCTCAGGAGGCTGAGGCAGGAGGATCCCAAGATTAAGGACAGTCTCAGCAATTTAGTGAGATCCTTGGCAATTTAGCAAGACCTTGTCTCAAAATAAAAAATAAAAAGTGGTAGACATTCATTGATTCAATCCCCAGTACAAAAAAAGTAGTACTATGAGAAACTGGAGGAGTGAGATTAATGTTAATGTAAGCTAATATTATTCATGCCTCAGGATCTTCTCGCTATGATTTCTTCTTTTACTTTGTTCTTCTCCAAGCCCATTTTAAGATTTCATCACCACATTCTTCACCATCATCTCTCAAACATTATCAATCTTTTTGACACATCATGCACTGCTCCTCCTTCTACTCTTCCTGACTTCTCCTAGATGGGACTGCTTCCATATATGCTGACATTCCAGTTATGACAGTGGTCCAGCCCTCCCTGTTCCAGCTACCTCTGCCATTAGATCACTATCTCCCTCTTTAATACTCACTGCTAATTGTATTTGTTCATTTCCCACATACAAGCATGATGTGGTCATTTTGGTAATACTTTATTCCTATTGTCCGGTTATATGGAATCTATTTTTAAGATCAATTCATGTTTTCTCTGTAATTTCACTTTAATTTACTAATGCCTATATTTTTTATTCTTAAATTCTCAAAGTCATTATTAATGAAATGGAAACCTAGTGATCTTTAGTTATATCTAATAAAGTCTATTTTCTATCCTAAAATTTCCCATTAATCAAACATTTTTTTCTTTAGGATTATTGCAAGGTTACATACAGAGCTATACTCCAACATTTGGCACATCTAGTGAGAGAGGCATTAAAGATGGAAAATAAGGCTAAGAACAGGCCTTCCTCCCACTGTCTTCCCTCATAATACCTTCCAGCCAGGATCAGGCTGTGGTGTGGCCAACTCAGCTACATTCAAAACAGCTTCTCATCCTACTGGAGCCCTCTGGTGGTAAGAGAATACCCACAGTGGGCTGGCTGAAGCAGAGAACCGCAGCATGGTTTCACCCATGGGCCCTAATCTTCCTGGCTCTTTTTGTTCATTTTGGCAATCTCGATTCTTCCTTTACCTTCCCCCTGCTTTGCTTTCCTTTTCATTTTCCTTCACTGCCTTCTTTTTTAACACTATACACTTGATGCGAGTGTAGGCCCATACAAAGGAATCTGTAGGAGAAACTCCAAGATAATGACAGTGTTGGCATCATGAATTGTGATACAAGGTTTCAGTCAGTCAAAAGTGAGTATCAGTGGATCTGGCAAGAGAACCGCAATCACACATGCCATTTGTCATAATAATTAAACAAAACATGAGCATGGATGCAGCTGAGAGATTATGCTCCATTAGGGAAAAATAGCCATTAAATATAATAATTGATAAATGGGAACAAAGAGCAACTGTGAAGTATTCTTTACAAGTTGTTAAAATTAGGGTCAAATAACACTTTAAAAGTATAATGAAAATTTCATTCTGTCTAAAGTTTAAGATGGAAAAATATGACTATTCAAATTCTTCTCTACTCAGCAAATTCTCAGTCTTGTGTGGGAAGTATTTCCATGAAGAAGTCAATATAGTATTTGTCTCTCAGGAATGTGTCAGTTTCTACAGCAAGTTTCACTTAATGCTGTGGTCTAAAAACGTTTATTGCCTCTCTAAAATGTCTTTCTCCTGTCAACCCATCCAAAATATCTGCATTTGATATCACTGGTATCTCTCAGCTATATCTGATATGTAGGTGATATCACCTATATCTTAGATATAATGAAGTGTACCTGCTTACAAATGACTTCTGAGAAAGGGAACTTAACTATTTTTATTATGTGAGAAACAAACTACAACTTCTTGTGTTGCCACAGATATATTATGAGTTCTAGAAAGAGATTTATTTAAGAATAAGAAATTGAATTAAATTCAGTTGAAACTAATTTAAACTATCATTTATTCTCTTCATCAAACTTAATTCCTTCCAGAACTATATTACTCTTCCTTCATAGTTTGTAAATAATCATCAATTCAAATTTAAAGTCGAAAAATTACCAATATCTCATCAGCAGCAAAGTGATAAAAGTTCTCATTCAAGCTGTGGCTAAAGCAAAAAGTATAACTATCATCTTCAATGCAGAAATACTATGTGGCAAGGGTAAAGGCAGAAAAAAGGTAGACTTTTTTGGTATGTTCAAATACAAAACATATTAGGGAGATTTCTAGATCCAGTAAGTCAAATTGCAATAACTTTTCTGTTTCTATGCTTGCCTCTCTAGAATCAATTCTCCTTGACACAGCCCAGGTGACCTTTAAAAACACAAGTTGTCCATCTCCTGCTCTCTGCCATTCTTGGCTCCTATCAAAGTCTTCACCATGGCCTTCAAGGTCCTATATAAGCAAATCTTGGCTATCTTCCTAACAGCATTTCCTATAAATCTCTTTCATAACTTATTAGAGTTTAATAAAAATTGGCATAATATGATAAACTCTCAAATATCTGTGTTCTGGAACATGCTAAGCATGCTACTCTTTAAAAACTTTTGTATTTGCTTTTCTTCCTGGTAGGAATGCTCTCCCAGATGTTTCTTTGATTTATTTCTTCATCTCATACAGATCTGCATCAATGTCCCTGCAGGACATGGATTCCTCCTCAGACCATTATATGAAGAAAAATTACTGAAGGAATTTTAAGGGGGATATGTTCAGGGTTAAGAGAAAAATGGGCTGTCAAGGCACTTGAAGATTAGAAACAGGAGGAAGACTTTACCATCCCTAAGCCTGAAGGGCAGTGGGAAGGAACTGATTTATTGCAGCCCACTGAGAGCCAGAGCCCCTCCCAAAGGCTCCCCAGCAGAAGCCTTGGAGTAAATAAAGAATGTAATACCTTCCCCAGAGAACATATGCTCAAAATTACAGCTGTTTACATGTGATTTTAGTCATGATATTCGATCTATTAAAATTCAAAAATGTTTAAAAAGGGCATGAAATATACTTTACATTCAAAATGGGGCAAGAGTTAATAAAAATTGGCAAATAATTCTCTATAATATCATATTTACGTTTTATCTATCTGGAGTGAAAGGAAACTTACTATCTCAAGAACTGCTAACTTAAAGTAGCTCTTATTATAATTAAGGTTGGAGTTTGAGTCTTTTTATCCTTATACTTTAAAAAAATAGAAACTCTGTATCTTAGTCATATTTTCTTTCTTCCAGACCAAATATCCACAGTTCATTGGTACAAGTTACCTAGGTCATCTTTTGTGGAAATATCATCCCAGATGCTCTTTTGAATATGGTCTAGTCCATCAACTTTTCCTTTAAAGTCTTAGATGCAAAAATAGTTCTTCAGCCTGTTATGTGGCCAATGCAGTATAGTGGTTGTCTACCTCTTCCTCTTACCTGGACCTTCTATTTTCATTGACACAACTTGAAAGTACAGTTTTCTTTCACTTTTCTCCACAGCCACAATACATTACTGATTCACTGATTATGCTTCTATAAATGCTGTTTGATCATATTTGTCAAAGCAATTGGCAAAGTGCACATTTGCTCTTGTGCTAAATCTGCCATTCTAAAGCTGTTTATGTTTGCCACATGGGCAAGATGGATCAATATAGTTGTAAAGAGACAGAATCCAATTGATGGAAGTTAAGTCTTACATGTACCTATGTATGTGTTTCCTAAGAAAATGTTCTTCCAAATGTGCTGTAATTAGGGCAGGAATTATTCTACTGATGACATTTTACCAAACAAGTCACTAGAGACTTACCTGCAGCTACTATGATAACATCTGCCAGCTGAGTGTGGATCTTCAGTTGTTCTCTGGGAGTGTATCTGTGAGCTATGGTGACAGTTGCATCACCTGCAATGCAGAAGAGTTTTCATTAATGCTTATTGTGCTTTTCCAAATTTTATGAAAGCTCTAAATCTAGAGGAATTTTAGATACTGCCTAAGAATAGAAAAAGTTGCTCTGACATGTCTAAATCACTTGAGAGAAAAAGCTAGATAAGGAGATTTGGATGAACCAAAATAGTGCACCTTTCAAATGGATGCAGGGAAAATCAAATGAGGCTAAATGAGGATAAGTTCCAATTGTCATAGAAAAGCTATAAATCCTAAAAATCCAGGACTTGGAAATACCACGTTTACTGTTTAATGCCTTGACACGGGGATACTTATTTGCTTGCTAATGAAAGATAAATAAATTCAGAAAACAATAATATAAAGATTCTACAATTGGGACAACATATTATGGAAGAATGGTGAGAGATGAATTCTCTCATGAGGACGTGTCAAGAAAGAGTTCTTAGAGGAATCAAAATATTTAAGTATGAGCATGAGTATACAGATCAGGAAAGAAATGAAAGGACATTTAAAGCTAAAAGAAAAACAGGAAAAAGACAAAATAACTTTGAAATGTGTTTAGAAAATGATGAAGAGGTCTATAATATAACAAGAAGTTTCTGTATAAAAACTGAGGCATTCTAATGTTTAAAGTATGAACCAGCGAAAAGGAGTGGGGAAAAGGTAGTGATGTGGCTAAGTCAAGACGACTTTCTCTTGAGAGCGTGGCCTTGTGAGACATCATCTCACTTTTCTTTTCCTGGAAGCTGTGCAAATGCTACCTAGTTAACAACAAAAGTGTACAATCTCCATATTTAGAAAAACTGGAAAACATATTTTTCACAAACTCCAAAATCATGTAAGAGTTACAAAAAGCAGCAGTTAGTAGATACCACATAGGGATAAAAGTAGCACGAAACACAGGATTCTGAGCAAGAACAGATCTCTGAAAATGACTGTCAAAACACACTTGCTAGAGGTGAAGCGTTTACATCCAAACTGAAAAACAAAAAAGCCTATCTTTCTTAATTATAGCAGAGAGAATAGAAAAAGTCCAGAGGCAGAAGAGTCCTCTGGATCTGGTATAGTTCAGAGTGTATGGTACCACAAGAGTGGCATAGAGGAGCCATTCCAATAGGGGAGCATTGTGAAAGCAGAGAAGCCACAGACTGCCAAGCACCTCCACCCCAGCCCACGGTGAACATATTCCGCCAATAGCAGGTCCACGAAATCTTAACTCACTCAATGATGAGTAATAAAAAAGGACTGGATGAAACATCAATAGAAGGCCCTACATCAGGGCAAGCCCAGAAGAATTCTGGAAAGTGATGAAACTATTCTAATTCAAATGGAGACTAGTATAGTCATCTAGCAGATAATTATATGCACTTGTTCAAATTAATAGAACAGCATACCAAAGTGAATTTTACTATATGCAAATTTTAAAGTAAATGAAAGCAGACATTTAAAAAGTAGCAGAATCAAGAAAAAACAAGATAAAAACAAAAGCAAAAAAAATGTAAAGAATGTATCAATATATCAATACATTCAACAACAACAAAAAAGCTTTCATGGAAAACTTGAACATTATGGGCAAACATTACACCAAAATGTTTAAAAATTAGAATTCAAGGTAGTAAAAAATGTACAAAAAAAAAGACAAAAATCAATCCAAATTGACCTATAATTATCAATACTAACATAGTAAAGATCCTTAATTGTAAAAATTTTAAAAGGAGGAGAAAGAGGAACAGGGAGAGGGAGAGGGGGAGGAGGAGGAGAACAGGAGGAGTGAGGAGGAGTGAGGAGGAGAAGAAGAAGAATCCTATGAGTAATCAGACAAAATTTCCAATTTCAACATTCAATTTCAAAAAAATACAGGTCAATATCCACAAGAAATTCACATAAAGACATTGGAAGTCAAGAATTTTAGACCAGTCAAATCTGCCTCTCAAATTTTAAAAAATCACAATTTTGAAAATGAAAAGAAGTCAGAGAGTATTGCTCACAAAAATCTTTCCTCAGGAACATGCTAAAGTATGTACCTCAAATTAATTAAGATGTGTTTGAGAAAACTGGCCAAAGGACTATCATAGAGTTCTAAATATATTTCATTATATAATTAAGGTTTAAAAACATGTGAGAACTAAAGTGACAAACTACTCTTGTTTGAATAATTACTTCCTCCCAAGCTCATGTTGAAATTTAATTGCCATTATAGCAATATTAAGAGGTGGGACCTTCAAGAGGTCATAAGGACTCTGACTGCATGAATGAACTAATGTTCTTATGGTGGGAGTGGGTTCATTACAAAAGAATGAGTTTAGCTCCCTTTTGTCTCACTTGTACCCTTTCTTGTCTTTCTGCCTTTTTCTATGGCATGATACAGCAAGAAGGCCCTCACCAGATACCAGTATCTTCACCCTGGACTTCTCAGTATCCTGAACTGTGAGGAATAAAGTTCTGTTCTTTATAAATTAGCCAATCTGTGCTATTCTATTATGCCTGCACAAGTAGACTAAGATATGGTTAAATGCAAATGATATTTGCTTTGACTATATAGAAATTATGCAATTAATAGAATTAGATTTGGAAGGGAAAAGATGAGAAACTATTTATTGCTTAATATGCTACAATGGGAATCAACAAATATCATTCAAAAAGGTAACCAATAATAAGAGTATAAGAATATTTAAAAATATAAACACTTTGAAAGGTAATTTTTATTGGCAAATATCAGTTAACAGACAAAAAGAAATGGAATCAGAGGAGGAAATACAAACATTTTGTTACTTCTTTAATGAGTATCAATAGATACCATATTAAAAAAAAACAAAATTAAGAGCACTATATAATGTTATAATTATTGAGATAACCAAAACCTTCCAAAATATTAGAAAAAAAAACAGAAAACAATGTAAAATATAAAAACCACAAACAGAAAATGTGATAATTATTGCCACATATATTTATCATAACAACAAATATAAATTTCTCTAACTCATCTATTTAAAAGAACAATATTTGCAAATTGACTCACAAAAATCATATTGTATACTATACTAATCATATTATATATACAACACATTTAAAGTTACTCAAAATTCAGAAATACTGAAAACAAAATATGGTCAAATACAGCAGGAAAAATGATATACACAAAAAATGATGCTATTTTATGCAAGAAGAAATTCAACATTAAGTAGGACAAAGAAGTATATATTAAAAGTTATAAGGGATATTTTAATGAAAACAGCACTGATAACTATGTCTTTAACAAATAAAAGGTAAATAGAATTCATAAGTCAAAATTACAGATGATAAAAATATAATACATTGTATTTGCTGAATTTAATTCAGTCTTTTCAATTCATGACAGATAATGTAGAAAATGTAAACATAATTAACAACATCTATATGTTCATATTAAACTCTGAAAACAGATAATACAGTTTCATGTGCCCTCCCCAAACAATATATTTTTTAAATAATATGACTTTGGGTACAAAGGAAATTTTTATTAGTACCAAAAAGTAGATAATCATGTAAACAACCAATAATTTTTTAATCAATAAAGTTATAACTATTGACAAAATCAGGAACAAAAAGGTCCTTCTACCAGAAGTTAAGAAAGTCCTATTTCAAACAATTCTTGGGTCAAAAAAGAAACACAAAATAATGTCATAAAATGTTTCTAGGAAGAAACATTTATAATGAGAGCACTTTATATTAGATCCTATACAATAATATAAAGCAATTCTTAAAGGAAAATTCATAGATCTAAGTTATTATATCAATAAGACATAAATCAGAAAACAAATGAAGCAATAATTTATCTTAAGTTATATAAATAAAAATAAAATAAATCCTTATGATTTATAAACATAAGTTACAATGTATTTGATAAACAGCTAAAAATTGAAATATTATTAAAACATTAAAGAGAATTCAATACTTTTCCAAGGAAAAAATGAATATGCAGAAGTACATAGATTTCACATGTGACAACATATTAAGAAGATACTTTAAAAGAACCTATTCTCATAGTTGTTTAAAAGATAATATATGGCTGAGAGCGGTGGCGCACAACTGTAATCCCAGCAGCTCAGGAAGTTGAGACAGGAGAATCAAAAGTTCAAAGCCAGACTTAGCGATGGCAAGATGCTAAGCAACTCAGTGAGACCCTCTTCCTATATAAGTTCCAAAATAGGGCTGTGGATGTGGTTCAGTGGTTGAATGCCCCTGAGTTCAATCCTTGGCACTCCCCCGTCCCCCAAAAAATAAAATATAAATAAGCATAACAAGAAATGTGAAAAATCTATGTGGTACAAGAAATTCTCTAGAATGCCACCAAAAGATATAAATAAGACTGAGAAATTAGAAAGATAAACCATATTCTTAGAAAGATTCAACATCATACTGATGACAACTCTCCATATGTTTATTAAAAATATAATAATACAACTCTAATAAAATATTTTTACTTATTTAGAAAGCATATAACTGGATACTAAAGTTAATATAGAAAAATAAAAACTAATAACTAGGAAAGCTTTGAAAAGGAAGAACAATGAGATAGTACATGATGATAGTCATTCTCATTTTAGTTAACGGAGTCACCTTCTACCCAGTTAGAGTAATAACCTGAGTTTCCTTTGGTTTTACTCTTTCTTTCATTGACTTTAAAATCAACAAATGTAAAGTATACATTTACATTCATCCCAAAACACCAAAATCATGAGGCATCTTTCCATTTCTGACTTAGTCTACGTCTCCCTATTCAGAAGGGTCCTCTTATTCCCTTAGACCTCAGCAATCCACTAGCAACCCACAACTCCAGTTCTAAATGAGAGTTTCTCAAATTAATTCTCCCTCACCCTCTCTTTCACATATACACAAACACACAATTATTCAAAACAAAACCAAAATCTCCTGTTACATCAGTACTGAAGATTTCAGCAGGAATTGAGAGACACAGCATAATTAACAATCGGCAAAGTTTCAGGCAAAAGGAGAATTAATTTCAGTCTGCTTGGAAAGAACTTTCCAGTAACTTTGCTCTGTCTTCAATAACATTAGGTTAACCTGATACTGCTAAGTGAGTTGGGCTGGCAATGTCCATGTAAAATATCAAAGTCACATTTAGATTTCATTGATTAGAGTTCATGACTACAGTGATAATCAAACCACGGAAAGGGAAAAACTTTCAGTCTTCTACTTGGTAGACTTGATGATGTCAGCAAAAGAGAAGTGACTCAAAGAAATTAAAAGCAATGTCTTCCAATAATGCCTCAGACTCTTCTTGTCTTACACCGGCAGTGAGCATCTTGGTACCTATTCCTAATTCTGGCACCTAGCTTTCCTGGTAACTATATTCTTATTTAACCTGTCTTTCTTGGCATTGTGAAAATTCTTGTCATTCCTATTTCCTATTCTGATCCCCCCTTGACTTTCTTCAAATAATGCGTTGGCTTGTTGCATATAATCCTTTCTATCTCCTTAGGTTTTTCCCTAGGACAACCAGTACTAACAAGTTGCAGCAGATACTCCATAGAATGATGCATATCTCTGACCCTTAGATGACTTTTTCCATCTCTCAGTTGTATTCCTGTATTGTATATATGATAATTCAAGGGCCTAATATTCTATCACATAGACCCAGATTTTTAAAAAATCATAAAGCAAAGTTTTAAGCAATTATTTTGTGCTCCATGCTTTACATCATGTTTCTAAAACACAGGAAGAATAAGATAGAATGTCTCCCTTCGAATTTTAGTTTTGCAAGAACTCAGTAATTTATTAGTACAAAAGATGTTTCTTAGTGCATAAAATCCACAGTCAATCAAGAAGTGCCTACTGGGAGCCATCTGAACAGTTTTCTAGGCTATCAGTGCCTCTGTAATTTATGCAAAATCACATCCTAGCAAAGACTGGTTGATGATTAACACAGAATGCCAATTAGAGGAAAATGCTTGTATTAAAAATATAAGCTAGAACAAATAACATGATCTGCTTCATTTTTAAGTATCTTTTTTTTTTTGGTTAAAGTTAACAAATTAGAGGGTTTTTAAAGACATTTCCAGGTCATTCTCTAGCGTATTTAATTCTATTATCAAGAAATAAAATTGCAGGGCCTGGTGATGCAAGTCTATAATCTCAGCAGCTTGGGAGACTGAGGCAAGAGGATCAGCAGTTCAAAGCCAGCCTCAGCAACAGCAAGGCGCTAAGCAGCTCAGTGAGACCCTTGTGTCTAAATAAAATTCAAAACAGGGCTGGGGATGTGGCTCAGTGGTTGAGTTCCCCTGAGTTCAATCACTGGTACTAAAAAAAAAAAAAAGAAAAGAAAAAGAAATAATTCCAGAATGATGCTAAAAATGAGGATATACAATTCTCTACTATCATGGGGAAAATATGGAAATAGGAATTATAATACAAGGCACTAAGTTCCATGTTAGACAGAAGTATAAGTCATAATGTTGATACAAAGCATCATTTTCTATTACTTCTGAGAAAGACATCATGGCAAAGAATGTGGGTTATATTCATGTTATGTTGTTATCAGTGTTATGGGAAGCCATGGATGCTTGAGGCCTACTATGTGGAAAATTGACTGTGTGGAAGATGGGACAAGGGTGGATGCATGGAAACCAGTTCATACATATTGTAACATTCCAAGTAAGAGATTGCAGTTGTCTGGACTAGGATCTTAATTGGAGAGGTGGTGCTATCACAGGTATAGTATATATAGCTTACTAGTAGATCAAACAGAGTGTGAGAGAAAGATAGAAGTCAAGGATAAACTGAGCAAGTGGGAGAATTGATAGTGCCAGTTACTAAGACAGTATATCAGTCAGCTTTCCATTACTATCACAAATACCTGAGATAATCAACTTATAAAGAGAAAAGGGTTTTTTGGGCTCACAGTTTTGGAGATTTCTGTCTATGATCAATTTGTCCCACTGACTTGGGCCTATGACATATATCATGGCAAGAGTGAGTATTGGAACAAAACCCCTAGAAAAAGGAAGAGACTAGGTCCAGCCATCTCCTTCAAGAGCATGCCCCCAATGACCTAAAGATCTTCCACTAGATCTTACCTCCTACAGGCTCCACCACCTCCAGTTAGTGCCTCCTGGGAAGCAAGTCTTTACTACATAGACTGTTGGATGACACTTAAGATATGAACTATAGTATATGGGAAGACTATGGGGAGTAAAATTAGGAATGAAAGTTTGTATGTGGTCAGTTTGAAATGCTTATCAGTCATGCTAGTAGGGTTATTGGGTAGATAGTTATATGGTTCTAGAGTTTAGGAGGAATACAGATGGTATTTAGAGTTAAGGGGCTGCAAAGGATCACCCAGGGAATAGCTAAAAAAGAAGAAGTTATGTCCTGGGTTCATTCCAACATTTTGAGCAATCATTTTCAATCTTGACCATGTTATATTCTTCTATGGCACTTTCTAAAAAATAATGATGTTCAGGTCCAACTTTTTATATTTTTTTTTGCTACTGGGGATTGAATTCAGGGGCACTTAACCACTGAGCTACATTCCCAGCCCTGTTTTGTATTTTATGTAGAGACAGGGTCTCACTGAGTTGCTTAGCCCCTCCCCGTTGCTGAGGCTGGCTTTGAACTCGCAGTTCTCCTGTCTCAGCCTCCCTAAGTGCTGGGATTACAGGAGTGTACCACCACAAATGGCTTCAGGTCCAACTCTTAAAGATTCTGATTTAATTTTTGTGTGTGTGTTGGGCATAGGAAGCTATATTTTTAAGGCCCTCTGACGAATCCAGGGGCAAGTAGGGCTGAGAACAACTGGCTTGAGATGTTGAGAAAAGGGGAATGGCTCAGAAAGAAAGGATAAGAGGAAATGTCTAATGAAAAATGAGTAGTACGTGTGAATGGTAGCTAGCTTAATCTGTGCTTAAACAAAAACAAAAAAACCCTATAAAAGTGATCATTTTGTTGAATTAAAAAGCATGTTATGAATCTTGCTCGATCTCTTATATAATTTTCTGTTTATAAGGACACATGGGAGAAATTACTTTTGTCTTAATACCAGAAAAATGCTTTCTTTTTCCTTAACATGTGTTTATTTTTAATCCAAAAGATGTTTATTTGAGTAACTAGTCATTTCTTTCCTACTAACAAGCTCTCAGGATAAAATTAGTGACCCAACCATGGCATATATAATTTAGACTTAATTAAATATATTTACCAAACATATATTCAGCTCCAGTATGTAAAAAGCAGTGCATTTGATAGTAGCAATATATCCATAGGGTTGTAATGATATGTTTACCTTTAGTGTAGGTCTTATCTTTGGCTCTATATTAGCTCTAGTCCTTCCTTCCACCTTTTCTTCACTGTTTCTCATTTTCATTTGTTTTATATATTACCATGTGCCCATAAGGTTGGAATTTTTCTTTTTTAGTCTCAAATAATAATAACAACATAGGCAGATCACAAAATAGAATATTCATATGTAATTGTAATTAAAAATCATTCATTCCATCCAACAACTAAGCTTTTTATGTAAAGCTCTACTACTATTTTGAAGTAATCTGCACAATTACAATTAGTGAATCATATATACCTCATTGTTTAATGACTGTCTTTCCTACTAAATTTTTAATCTCAAAGGATAGAGCCATGTTTGATTATTCACCACTGTATTTCTAAACTTAACAACAAGGAAATCAGCCCCTGTATAAGAAGACAGCATTGCAAGTCAACAGGTTGGGGGACAGGGGGCTTCTAAAAGAATGACAAATCCTCAATGTTTTATTTTTTAATATTTTTTAGTTATAGATGGACACAATGTATTTTGTTTACTTTTTATGTGGTGATGAGGATAGAACCCAGGACCTCACATGTGTGAGGCAAGCGCTCTGCCACTGAGCCACAACCCCAGACCCAAATCCTCAATGTTTTACTGGAAAAACAGAGACCTCTTTCAAGAATTGCATTAGTACCAGCTTCCCCTCCTCTGCCATGTGTGCTGAAATCTCCTTTCCCCTTCCTGATGGTCATGAGACAACTTCTTCCCTGTTAAATACAAGGTGACTCTTGGGTGAAGGGGTGTTTCAGGTTAAACTTTTATACAAATGCTTATTAAGTTCAAATATGAAGAACTTGTGGATGGTGGGCACCTGGCTACTGTCCTCCTTTCTGCATTCAGAGATTTTTTTCCCAATAAACATAGTGTTATATTTTAAATTCCTAACCTGTGGTCTTATTTTCTTCAATGCTGCCATAGTATTTGGCACATAGGAAGCAGAGCACAGAATTTTACTGACTGAGTGACTCAGTCCATTATTACACATGAAGCCCCATGATAAATTTCAGCAATACAAAAAACCTATAGAAACATTTGTCAATGAGAATTTTACATTTACTCTGTGTGTATAAGAAGTGAACAGGTAAAATAATCAATATGCTATATGATAAATATTGTGACGGCAGCATACCCAAAGTGCAAAAGTTAGATTTGAGCTGCATCTGAAGAAATGGTGTGAGGTAGGAAAAAAGGAAGTGAGTGCTGGGAAATGGGATTCCATGCAAAGAGAACAGGATCTGTAACTGCAAGTAGATATGAAAGAGATGGTGTGTTTGAGAAACTGTATAGTTTTATGGAACTTCAGTATAAGATGGGGAAAGAGTAACAGGAGAAAGGTAGATAAAAGTGAAATACATATCCTTATTAGTGGTGCCTCAAACAATCAGGCTCATCGACTTTAGAAAAGGTATGCTTTGTGCTGGTAATAACATAAATATCTAGTACTCCAAGGCAATGGAAAGAGAAAATGAAAGGAAAAGAGAAAGTTTTGAACTATGCTTTATATTTTAAATAAGATTTAATATTTTCTTTTTTTTTTTTTTTTTTTTTTTTGGTACCGGGGATTGAACTCAGGGGCACTCGACCACTGAGCCACATCCTCAGCCCTATTTTGTGTTTTATGTAGAGACAGGGTCTCATTGAGTTGCTTAGCGCCTCGCCCTCGCTGAGGCTGGCTTTGAACTCGCGATTCTCCTGTCTCAGCCTCCCTAAGTGCTGGGATTACAGG
>CM053408.1:69055823-69094907 GCA_028644305.1 Xerus rutilus
TTTTTTTTTTTTGGTACCGGGGATTGAACTCAGGGGCACTCGACCACTGAGCCACATCCTCAGCCCTATTTTGTGTTTTATGTAGAGACAGGGTCTCATTGAGTTGCTTAGCGCCTCGCCCTCGCTGAGGCTGGCTTTGAACTCGCGATTCTCCTGTCTCAGCCTCCCTAAGTGCTGGGATTACAGGCTTGAGCCACCGCGCCCGGCTAAGATTTAATATTTTCAATAGTATAATAGTCCCAGTTGTCTGATAAGAATATCTATTTTCCAATTATAGTGCTCTCCAGATACTAGCTAGCTAAATTTAGAAAATATTGAAAATAAAAAAGAGTTCCTATTATTCAATTTAGATAATAAGCCTAGAACAAGCATTTGTGCTTTTCTACTAAATCAACTACTCAGACTCAAAGTTGTAATTTAGTAAAGCCTAATCAACACAGAATCATCACAAAATAAAATATTCCCAATATCTTATGAGCAATTTTAACCTTGGGGTAGTAGGATGGGAACAGGAGAGACTAAAATGCCTGCTATCACCCCTGCCCAATTTGCAAATGGTTCCTTCCATAGAGGAAGCAAACATCCCACCTCACCCTGCTAATGATAAGACTAAAAGCCTCAGTTATGGTGGTGTGACCACTTTGCATGACTCCTGCATTCCTAGGTGTTCCTATTTGGCTTCTCCCTTTGAAACCTAACAGTGTTTGGCCCAGCCTGCCACTAGGCAGAGCTTAATCACACATACCAATTGCATCATGCTGCAGTACCTCGAGCATTCACCACTGAGTTACTACCTCTGAAGGTGAGGTATAATGCTCATAAGCTGACAAAAATATTCATTTTCAAAAGTGGAGTCAATTCTCACAAAGGAAAGGCATTCAGCTGGCAACAACTCACGTGGTTTTCTATTTAGATAGTGTAACTCTTGAAGTAAAAAGCCTGCTATACAGAAATCACAACAGAAGGTAGGCCCAACTGTAAAAGTGGATGCCAGTGCAGAGCCAGCACTTGGAGAAAACTCATACCTGCCAAGCATGAGTCCTGAAGAAGATGAATGGCAGCTTCTGAAGACAGAGGACCAAGTCTTTTTCACTGCTATATCCCACAGCGATTCACAGAGATTAAGTAGTAAATGAATATCAGCTGAATGAAATCAAGAACCTCACCTGCAGAAATGGTGGCATACACTATAATTCCAGCTACTCAGGAGGCTGAGTCAAGAGAATATCAAGTTCAAGGCCAGCCTTAGCAATTTAGCAAGACCTTGTCTCAAGATCAAATAAAAAAGGGTAGGGGATGTAATTCAGTGGTAGAATGCTTGTGTAGCATGTATGAGGCCTTAGATTCAATCTCCAGTACTGGAAAAAAAATATACATTACCAGGCTTATAGGACTCTAAGCGAAATAAGACTTTGGGCTTTGTTTCCTGGTCTTACAATTACTCTTTAAAAGTGTTCCTGCACTGATGATGCCACAACTTTTTAGCTAAAGAAGGATCATGTAACTCATATTGTGACCATTTAGAGGGACTTATCCAGATGAGATAGCAGGCATAAGAATACAAATATGTATCCCTACATATATTCAAAATAAAATCTGAATTCCTCTGGTGACAATGAATAATTCCCTGGTCATTAGGGCACTGTGTTATCTTGAAGGAAGAGAAACTGTTTTTAAGAAATTGCAGTTTCTCTCTTTCTTCCTCATGGTAAAGCTAGAAACAGACAATGTGCTAAAGCCAATGGTATTCAGTTTTCATTCTCAGAGGTCAACTGGGTAGGTTACTACAAAGAAGCTTCAAGAATACACAGTGATCTTTTAATGGTCACAATGTCATTCAAATATCCCAATAACAGTGGCGTTCAGAAGAGACTTTCCACTGTTGATTACTTTATGTCAGTTCAATTAATCATGGGCATTCTTAAACAAATTGTTTCGCGCCATTGAATATCTATACTTTAAATTTACACCGACTTTTATATCATGTCCCCTCATGTCCCATCACCACCACCATGACCACAGTTCTAGGAGGAGAGGAACCATATCTCACCTCCTGTCTTTAAGCTACATAATGGCTCAAATGCCCAGTCATCTACAAAGCTTCTGTAAATGACCTGTCCTCTTCCTTGAAGTGTTGAGTGTCCGTCTGCTCTACCTTTTTACTTCAAGATTTTAGCACATCTTCATTTCAAATGTTTCAAACCCCAGGGAAATTAAAAGAAGTTTGTCCTTACAAAACAGCCAAGGTCTATGTATTTAATATCAAAACTTAAAAAAAAGAAAAAAAGAAAAAAAAGCTAGCCAGGGGTACACACATATGAATCAAGCTAAATTATGATCTGGCCATTTTTCTTTTAGTGCAATTATCCTTGGCTTTCAGACAAAAATGAGTGATTAGGGTTTTGAATCTCTTCTGGCAAAGAAATAAACAGCATGAGCTGAATGCTTAACATTGTGAGTGTCAGTAGAACAAGTTCTATAGATATGAATTTGCCGAGTTAATCCTCCTTCATTATCTCCATTAGTTAACAATGCACATGGAGTCACTGCACATAATTACTGTTCCACCAGACACGAACATTGAAATATTAACTTTCCCACAGACTTAAAATCTTCAGTAAGCAGCTCTTGACAATTCATCATATTAATAATATATGTCACCACAGTCCTATTAAATATTCATGAGATTAAATACCATCTGTTTTGCAAACTTTTTAGCACCAATTCTTTGTAAATTTTGTTGCATTTTAGATGCTATAATTATAATTGAAGGATACGGAAAACAACTACCCCCAGGGAAAAAGGGGGCCAACAACCCCCAGGGTAAAAGGGGAACAACCCCCAAGAAGAAAGGAGGACAGTGGATCCCAGGAGCTAAGGAAAACAAAGGGCTCTGAACTTTCACAAATTTCCCTATTCTGCAACCATTTCCTGGACTATCCAACCAACACATTCTGCTATAATTAAGTGTATATGATTAAGTCTCACTACACATGCTGATATGATGATTAAGTCTCACTTAAACCCTATAAAAATCAGACCCCTCTTGTAACCAGTTGCCATTTTCTGTCCTGAAAATGTGCCATTCCTCTGCTTAATAAAGAAAGCTTGCTGATCTATTGAAGTCTGTTCCCTGTTTCAGTTACTTTTGCTTTCAATAATGGCACTTAGATAGGATAATAATGAAGGTAAGTTTAACTGTTTGTAACCAGCATTATAACTAAATCCACATTTATTCAGTTTTTAATATGCCTTCAAATGAGAATATTTCATTGCTCAATGTACAATTTACTCCTCAGAGCTCATTACTACTATCGTTTATGTTGATCTTTCTCAAGCTTACATACCTACTTTTACTACACATGTATACATAATCCATATATGATAAAATTATATAAAGTAATACTTATGACATAGGATTACTAGTCTAAAATTGCACTAAAAAGGAGTAAATTGATTTTCTTAGGTATTTTGTAGGCAAGTAAATAATTTCAAATTGAAACTCAACAAGAAATTAGCATGTAATATACTGATGCTTATAAAAAATGTACACACTGTAAAAAGTACTATTTGGCATATTAGGATGTCATATTTCTAATCAAATACTTTGTAAGCTTTTATAAACTCTAAATTTATTCAAATTATTATAAAAAACTGGATATGATCTAAAAACAGCAATACAAAACTTAACAGAAAAAGAAAATGAAATTTCAAACAAAGGTAAAAACAGATATCATTAACCTCAGATCATGTTATACTACGCTCTATGGCTAGAATCATTAATAGGTTATTAACTTAAGCATATAATGGAAACAATAGCAACAGCCACAGCTATTTGTGCCAACTTAACTTACTGTGTGTTAGGCACTATAATTAGCATTTCACATTTATATCTCATTTAATTATTTTCTCATTTAATTTTCCCAATAACCAAGTGAAGTAAATTATAACATTATTTGTATTTTACAGATGAGGAAAGTGGAGGTCTTAATTAAATGACTTGTCCAAGGTTACAAGTTTGGCAGTGAAAGAGTCTGACTCCAGATCTTCCCTTCTAACCATAAAGTTAGCACCAGCTCCCAACTCTGGACCCCATTTGCTCCTATGTCCTTGGGCATGTCCTGCCAAGTCTCTGAAGCTCATTTCCTTTAGCTACAATGTGTAAATAACGTTACTATCTTATGACAGTTATTAAAAAGATGAGATAGTTTATAAAAAACTACTGAGCAAAACATAAAGCTACACAATTCTTGTTATTATGTTATTAACGAGATAAGACAACAAAATGTTGAAAATAATGAAAAACCTACTGACTAGCTTTTAGTCAAAATTTTCCAAAAAATTATAGTATACGTAGTTAAACGTTCCTCATTATCTTACCTTAACTCAAAAATGACTATGTAAAGGTAGATATGAATTAATATAATTATTATACCCTAAGAGATGAATAAGCAGTAATAAAATAAGCTAGAAGTGAATAGTGAAGCTAGGAAAGTATCCTTGGACATGGGCATCATGAAAACAGTTGTACTATACATGTGGCTTTTCAGAGAGTTCTTTAAAACTTTAAAACTCTCTGGAGTCACTATCCAACCCTAACTTACAATGTCCATACACACACAGTGACTTCTTACAATATTTAAATCCATAGCTCAGAAAGGGAAAATAATATTCAAAAGCTTCATCATTCATCAATTTAAATAAACAAACATTGAGTTTATTTTTTCATGAGGCTTTGTATTTTTTAAAATATTTCATATGTATTATGTCAGCCAAGATCCTAAAACAGGTATCACAAAATTTTAATATCAAGAAACTCAAATTCACCAAGGTCAATAATGTTAAGAAATTAATATACCTATATATAGCATTGTGTGTGTTGTACATAATTATGTTGTCTCTATCACTCTGATTTAATATGTAAAAACAAAAAAAGAGTTCCCTTCTCTCTTCTGGAATTAATCAATGAAGTTCTTATTACATCAAAGATTGAGGAAAAAAGATTAGAAAATAAGCAATAAAGAAAGTAGTGAAATCTCTTAATACATACAGACCAATAACTTCTTCTATTAAGAACATTAAATTAGTTTTTGATCCATGTTAGAATAAGATGCAGAATTTAAAAGACAGCAATAAGGTGAGTACGTTTTCTGCCCACAACACTGACTCAGGCAACTATGAGCAATGCCCTATTACCCTTTGTTAGATTTCTTTCTCACTGTATCCCTATCCCCATTCCTGGGGAGCTGCTCAGCATCCAGCCATCAGGATGCTTAAATAAACAAGGTCCTGGGATGATGGTGTGATGACAGGCACTTAGAGAATATAGCCTCGCATTCTTACACACCATCACATTTTGCTGGACTTTCTTAGAGATTTGAGGTGTCACTACTCACAACTCAATGATTCGTTGTCTATACTAGATAATCAGTTAACCCTAAGCCTCAGCTTCCTTGTCTTTAAAGTGAATTAACTAGCTGATTTGTAAAATACTAAGATCTTGCCATTTTAGGAATTCTACATCCAACCTTCCAAGGTTCTGAGAATTTTCTGAGGTGTGTGATTTGTATGTATCTAGTTACTTTTCGGCCTTTCTTAATGACTATAATAATTTAAATAAAGTATACAGCCAAAAGGAAAAAATGGGAACAACAGGGCCACATACTTTCAACAATTCCTTTTCTCACTTTTGAGGCTTTCATACAATTAGATAAGGAATAAAAGAAAGTTTTGACTGCATATATCCACATATATGTGAAGTCAAATTGTCAATTTTTTCTTGATGACATAAGAAGAAAGAAAATCTAAGAACATACGGAATCTCTAAGGTCCAACCTACCTCCGGGCCGTTCGTGCTCTCCATCAGTGTGCAAAAGCATGGCAATGGGCATGCCTACATTCTTGGATCTTCCAACCACAACCACATTTTTCCCAAATGTTTCAATTCCTTAAAATACAGAATTTGGTTTAAATGCAGAATCAACAACAAGAAGCAAATTAGGCATCAGAACACTCAAGTGAAACATTCTTTAAAAAGTTCCAATTAAATTTGGATTTACGTGGCTTGTCTCTAACATGCCCACATTCAATTATTTATAAATATTTATTTTTACACTTCTTGGATTTGTCACTTCCCCTCTGATTATGTCCTCATTTAAAAACCACAAACATCCTCAAGTTGCCATCAAATTAATTTTAAACATTGAGATTCAGATGAAGAGTTAGAAGTGCAAAGCCTTAAAATACATTAACTACTAATTACAAAATAAGCCAAGTACAACAATATCACACTTCACTGGCAATCAAACTTGGAGCAAAGCTGTAATAAAATAAAGTAAAAAAAAAGTATTTTTCACAATGTTTATGTACTTTACTCCATAGGAAAGAAGCACCAAACTTTCCGTCTTAGAATAATGAAAAAGATAAAGCCTGAAAATTCAATATACTCTACTCCTTTGGGGTTCAGTTTCTTCATAAGTAAAATAAGGAAGTTGAAACTTAGGGTTTTTCAAGTACTAACTATCTCAGAGTATGGTTCTAAGATTTGCTTTCTCTTGGAGATTTTCTCTCAGAAAAGCAGATTAGAATAAAGAAGATGCTGCCAGATAGAGAGGTGACAGTGATGGCAGCAGAAAAATCATCAATACACAAAGCAATTTGGGGTCAATTAATGTAGAGGTAAACATCTCTACATGCCCAGGCAGTCTGTGAGAGCAAGACTGGATCTGGCATAGCACAAGGGTAAATGTTTACAATGAAAACAGGTCAGTAGACATGGTTCCTATATGAACAACATGTTACTTTATTAATGAAAAATATAATTTATTAGCCGGGCATGGTGGTACAAGTCTGTAATCCCAGCACTTAGGGAGGCTGAGACAGGAGAACTGAGAGTCCAAATCCAGCCTCAGCAATGGCAAGGTGCTAAGCGACTCAATGAGACCCTTTCTCTACATAAAACACAAAATAGGGCTGGGGATGTGGCTCAGTGGTCAAGTCCCCCTGAGTTCAATCCCCGGTAACAAAAATAATAATAATAATAATAATTTATTTTGGAAAAGTTTTCATCCAAACACATGAAATTTATAGTTTAGAAGTAGAGAGACAAACAATTTGGAAAATTTACTCCCTACAAGTTACAACAGCAGCGCCCTATAACCTAGCATGTGTTCTTTATTCCATTTTATTTTGGATTGGTCTTTGACTTCTATGAATTTATACCTATCTACAGACTGAAGATTTGTGGCTTCTCATTTTCTGTCACTTTTCAAGGTTAAGATAATTCTATCAAAGCAATGTGCAATGTTCAGCCTCTGTCCATCAGACCACAAGTTACCAACCTGTTCTTTTAATTATTTCCCAAACAGCACTGGCAGTGGCAGGTATGAGAGAATGCTGATCAAGGCACAGTCTTCCAATATTGATAATATGAAATCCATCCACATCTTTTTCTGGAGCAATTCCATTGCATATTGTTCGCTCATCCACATGGTCTGAAAAGTAAATAAAATTGGTCTGATTTTAAAATTGCATTTGATGTGGAAATATGAAAAATGAAATACGGAGACCAACAGCCAGATCACTACGGTTCAGTTCCAGGAGAGATGTAACACCTTTAATCTTTCCTTGCTACCAAAAAGTAAGCCAAAGGGCTCTTGACTAATAGCTGTTATTAATGACTGTTAGAATATATGCTATTATAAGGTCAGAAGTGGCTGGACTAATGAAAGGGGAAAATGGGTGAAATAAAACAAGTCTGATAAGCATCTGGGAGCAGCCAGGTGTTAAGTCTTTGCCTGAACAAGTTTACATATTTAGAGTGTTTAAATCCACTTTAATACAAAACATTTCTGCTAACAAGTTTCTACTAAATACTTTGAGCACAGCAGATTAAAGGGGCTTTATTACTGTGTTAAAAATAGCCATCACATGATTAATTCAAGCTTCCTCCTAAATTACATAAGGAAAAAGCAAATGTCAAATACATACTTTCCATAAAGCATTTGCACATGGAAATCTAATATATCACTATGGTTTGCTATATATAAGGAAAAGAGCACAACCTGAGTCATGAACTAATCAAATGATATATGGTATACCAATCATCTCATTTTAAAAAGTATAGAAATGTAAAATAGGTTTTTACTATTTTATGCAGAATCATTTAGGTTAGCATTAACTCAATAATTAACTCATGTGCCTAACATATTTGGTATGTAAATGCTTCTTTGTCCATTACAGAATGAGTGCCATTTATACATTGTGTGTGTGTGTTACTGGGGAATCAAACCCAAGACCTCACACATACTAGGCAAGAGTTCTACCTAGACATATTTTTTTCCTTTTTTGTCTACCTAGACATATTTTTAAGAAATCATAAAAGAACAAGTCCCAACTGTTTTTAAAGAACTGTTTTGTTTCTGACATCTTTCTATTCTAAAGATAACAACTGCCACCTTACTTTAAATATATTCAATTTACCATCATCAAACTACAAAACTCCATTAAACATTTAAATATAGTCACTTGAATCATTTTCAAATACAAACTAGATCTTTGGAATGTCTCTCCCATCAATAGTTTTTCATTTTTTGTAACTTTACTCATTCTATAATGAGCAGGGTAAACCCCATCTGTTTTCTCTAAAGCTAGAAGATCATTATAGATTCTCACAAAACTTCAAAATAATTACATGCTTAATTTACTATTTGAGGACAAAAATCATGGTTCCATTTTTCTAAAATTTGGAAGATGGTGATGATTATGATGATGGTGATAAGTCTTTTTTTAATCATGCAGAAGTTTCATGATGTGGATATTTTTGCAATAAATCAAAGGCTTTTTAAATGAAAAGAAAAACAATTATATTTGAAATTCTCATTTTCTAGCAAGAGCCCAAGTTAGTTCATTTTTAAGTGTAAAATCTACTAATATATGTATGGGTTGATCCATTAATTAAAAGAACTCAAAGAGGGTTCTTTAGATTCTTAGGAGCTATTTTACCAGTAAGCCTGAGATGCGTTGACTTTTAGCATCTACTGCTCTGTGCTGTCTCATTCACTTAAAAGAACACTGAAAAGGCCTGTCCTCTGTGTCCTTCCTTCCTTTCTCAAAGTTTCCTGAAGTCACCCTTCAGACATATGATTAGAAGATTCACTAATACCAGTTTTGTCACAGTATTTATAAAACTATTTTTGGTTCTCAGAAGCAATTTTATAAACTTACAATGGCAGAGAAGACCCTCATGATCTCTACTACTCCAAACTCCAGTCATCTGTCTGATCTCATTACTGGCTACTCTTCTCTCAATCAATTAGCATTACACTGGTCTCCTTGTTCTTCCTCAGAAAAGTCAGGCATATTCCCACCTTGACTACAGCCTTCTGTCTGCATGGAAGGTTTTTCCAAAAACAAACAAAAACTGTTTGTCACCTTAGCCAAACCATCACCTTCATTCAAATGTTTTCTTACATGACTACATGACACATTTTCAGGAATATGCCCACTATTCTGATCACACCATTTTAAAATATATGATCTACTTTTAATAATAGTAAAGTACCTTATACCAAATTAAATTTCTCATAGAAAACAACAGCAATCTTTGGAAAAATCATTAAGAAAACAGCTATCAAAAAAATGGAGAGTCAATAAAAGCAGACAGATTTGGAGGAAATGGACAACTGCAAGAAAGGAATGTCACTGAAGGAACTTCCATTTTGGAGTCTTTTATAGCTACAGGACAGCTGGAATTTGCATAGAAATTTACAGCCTTACTTGATTAAGGAATCAAATGATGAAGTTTGGGATTACTACCACAGTGGAAAATGAAAGGATATATATAGCAAAGAAGAAACCACAGAAAGTACACCCAAACATTGTTTATAAATTCTGACAAAATCTCTGACAGACACAGAAAGGAAACTCCCAGAACCCATTTAAGGTGAATAGACCTAAATAAACAGAGGTTTAGCTTGACACACTAAAAGAGAAACAAAGTTTAAAGTCTTCAATCTAACATAGGTATTTTCAAAAGAACCCAGCAAATGCATAAAGCGTAAATGAAAAAATAATCAGACTTTAAGAAATTAAAAATTCTATTTTAATCAAAGATTTTAAAGTTTTTCTGTTAAGAAAATAGGACTGGGAGAAATATTTGCAAAATGTATATCTGACAAAGAATTTGTATTCAGATATATAAACCTCCCAAAGCTCAATAATTAAGAAATAAGTATCTTAATTTCTTAAAATGAGCTAAATACCTAAACAGAAAAGAACGATATTCAAATGGAGAGTAAGCATGTGAAATAATAAGATTACTGGTTACCTTAGGGTGAGGATGAAAGATAAGAAGAGGGATTAACTGGGAAATGCATGAGATTACTCTCTCAGTTAATGAAAATGTTCTATATTTTGATAGAGTTACATAAGAGTTTGCATTTTTCAAAACATTGAACAGTAAACTTAATAGTGTGCATTTCAATATACATAATTTCACATAAAAATATTAATGTTGAATATAGTTAATGATGTGCATACTTAAGTTTTAGTGGTATATTAGTTTTTTCTTACCTTTAAATGCTTTACAGATGAGATGATTAATAGGTTAATAGATGGATAAATATGTGACAAAGGAAACAGCAAAATGTTAACAACTATAGCATCTAGGTTGGTGGTATGTAAGTATTCATTATACCATTCTTTTAATTTTTCTGTATGTTTAAAAGTTTTTTATAATAAAATGTTAGAAGGGAGGATAAAATACAACCATTCCCCAACATCCTGATCCCTTTCGCCACAATATACTGTCTTTTCCCCCATAGTATAATAAGTTATAAAAAATATAGTTGTTCATTTATAATGTTACTTTTTATCTGTCCTGCTACATATTCACAAGGGAAGCAATTTTTGTCTGGTATATTCCTACCACAAAGAACAATGCCTAGAAAACAGAGGACACTGAATAAATATTAACTGAATAAGTGACTACTATTATCTCTAATTTACAGATGAAGAAACTAAGAAAAAAATCAGTGGATAACTGGGAACAATTAGAAGAACAGACTACCAGAAGGAAAAGATGTGAGATCCTTCTATATACTCTGACATACTTGTTGTAAAACTATAAAGAAAAACCACAGGGGCGGGCGTTCATTAGAATCTTTATTTATTGATCCTGTATATATATTTTTAGATATCTGGCACTATTATATTCTACAACATAAATTTAAGGTGAAAGACTTGTGGTTTTTGTTTTTCCATTTACTTCTACCTTTCAGGCCTTGAAAAATCAAAAATTCCAGGCAAAGTTTTATACTAATAGATTGAAGTCCATACTCTTAGCATATATATAAAGTCCCTTGAAAATTCACTCATTTATTCACTCAATGAATATTTACTGAGTATCTTTCATGTGCCCTGTGGGGTCTTAGGATGATAAGTGAGCCAACAGACAAAACTCTTGCCTTCTGGAATTTATTTATTTATTTATTTATTTTTAAAATTTTTTCTAGTTGTAGATGGATGCAATATCTTTATTTTATTTATTTATTTTTATATGGTGCTGAGGATCAAACCCAGTGACTTACACATGCGAGGCAAGCGCTCTACCACTGAGCTACAGCCCCAGCCCCTGGAATTTATTTTAATGGAATAAATGTCTAATCAAACTATTTAATTATAGTCTCTTAATGGGTTATTTTCTAGAAATAAATGATTCAAACAATTCAATGTTCTCAAGCTAATTCAATGTTCTCAAGCTGATGAATATTCTCCTGACTTCTATAGTAAGATTTCAAGACAGAAAATACTTATCTAGTGTCTACCACTTGCCCAATATCATTTAATAGTTGTTTCCTCATCAAGGGGTAGAGAAACAGAAAAAGAATGGGAAGTGACTCTAACCTCACTGGGCTACTCCACCTCCTAATTTGAAAATATTGTGCAGCTTGGAGGTGTAGTAGGAGGTGTTCTCTAGGCCAGAAAGGGGTGCGTTTGGCTCTCCACCCGTCCTCAGCCTCCCTCTCCTACAGCCACAGAAAACGCCTAGGATGTTTCCAGATAGGCTTACTGCACAGGCTGTTTAAAAAAAATTACAGGGGTTGGAACTTACACATTTTGCAAAAGTTGCTAACCTTTGCCCTACATGATTCTCTTGGGTGAGCTATATGTATATGAAGATTCTAAAATTGCCTTATTCTTCTAAAGTGATGTTGAAAACACTTTGGTTTATTAAGCCCTTTGTTTCCTAGGCACTCTACATAGTAAATTCTGTCAAATGCACAGTACTACTCTCAAAGCCATGTACATTCTATAGAGGAAAAGACTACATGAGGATAAAACTTGGATAAATGAGCATGTTTATTCTAATGAGCTGTTTTTGTAAATCTGCAAAAGAAAAGAAAAAAATGTTGCATTTTGGAGATCTTGCATGCAAACATATTAAGGACAACATGTTAGTCAAAAATTGTTTCCCCTAGTGCTTCCCATAGAGTTAAATAGATCGTATTTTAGGTAAATTTCTTAATGTGGTAAATGAAGAGGATCAGAGAGCTACCAGATAAAGAGATCTTTTGAAAGTCTTTCTTTAGAAAAATATCTATTATTCAAAGGGACTTTTGATTTTAGTAAATCCTTGTTAGCATTTAAAGCAGAATATACTCAAAAACAGAAGAGGGTTTCATGGTAAACAAAAAAAAAACACATAACATGAAAAAGAAAAATAGTAACCACTGCTGTTTAACAAATGTCTGAATTTGAAAATATTTTGAGATGTCAGTCATCTCAAGTTAGATGATATAACAAGTTTGTAATACAGCTGCTTAAGAAAACATAAATCTATAGATTTGAGCAACTAAAAAACTCTTAGGATGGTTTCTACCCGGGTATGAACAGCAAGGGACATTAATGCGACCAGCCAATGCCACTAATATTCAAATTATCTCAGTGATTTATTCAGACAAGCGTATAAATCATTTACTTTTCTGAAAGAAAGAAGGAAAGGAGAGAGGGAGGAAAAAAATGCTTGCACAATGCTGCCATCCTGTGGCTCTCACATTGCACATACATGCAGGTGAGCTGTCTTGTGTTTGTCTTCCTTTTGCTCATAAAATCTGTGACTGATCTTTCAGCTCCAGAACTGTGAGAAAATAAATATCTGTTGCTTAAGCCACCTATTCTATGGTATGGTCTTTGTTATGGTTTTGATAGGAGGGGTCCCCCTTTTGCTTCTGTGTTTCTCGGGAATATTTAGAGGTAAAATGTTTGAATTGTGAGAGCTATAACCCACTTATTCCATCCTAGCTTCAATGTACTGGGTGGTAACTGTGGCAGGTGGGGTGTGGCTAGGGAAGGTGAGTCACTGGGGGCATGCCTTGGATGGGTGCATCTTCCCTGTGGCTCCTCTATCCCTCTGCTTCCTGACCCTGCCATAAGCTGAGCATCTTTCCTCTGCCGGACCCTTCACCTGTGACATGCTACCTCATCTTGTGCCCAGAGCACGTGAGTAGGCCATCTTTGAAACCATGAGCCCTAAATAGAATTCCTCTTCTAAGTTGCTGTTGGGTGTTTTAGTCACAGTGATGCAAAACTGACTAAAACAGACTTATGACATCCCAAGCAGACAAATATACCACTGTCACTATATATATTTGCATTACACAAATGTTTTTTAATTTCATTTATTTATTTATTCTACTTGGGTATACATGATAACAGCGTGCATTTTGATTCGTTGTACACAAATGGAACACAACTTTTCATTTTTCTGGTTGTATGTGATGTAGAACTACAACATACATGCAGTCATACATAAAGCTAGGGCTATGATGTCCATCATATTTCATCATCTTTACTGTCCCCATGCCCCCTCCCCCCTCCCACCCCTGTGACCAAAGTTACTCCATTTTTCCCATGTTCTCCCCCACATGATGGATCAGCATCCACTTATCAGAGAGAACATTCGGCCTTTGGTTTTTTGAGATTGGCTTAGTTCACTTAGCATGATGTTCTCCAACTCCATCCATTTACCTGCAAATACCATAATTTTATTCTCTTTTACTGCTGAGTAATATTCCATTGTGTATATATACCACAGTTTCGTTATCCACTCATCTACTGAAGGGCATCTAGGTTGGTTCCACAGTTTAGCTATTGTGAATTGAGCTGCTATAAACATTGAAGTGGCTGTGTCACTGTAGTATGCTGCTTTTAAGTGTTCTGGTTATAGGCCAAGGAGTGGGATAGCTGGATCAAATGAGAGTTCCATTCTATGTTTTCTAAGGAATCTCCATACTGCTTTCCAGATTGGTTGTACCAATTTGCAGTCCAACCAGCAATGTATGAGTGTGCCTTTTCCCTTACAACCTTGCCAACACTTGTCGTTGTTTGTATTCTTGATGATTGCCATTCTGACTAGCATGAGATAAAATCTTAGAGTAGTTTTAACTTGCATTTCTCTAATTGCTAGAGATGTTGAACATTTTTTCATATGTCTGTTGATCGGTTGTATATCTTCTTCTGTGAAGTTTCTGTTCAGCTCCTTGGCCCATTTATTGATTGGGTTGTTTATTTTTTTTGGTGTTAAGTTTTTTGAGTTATTTATATATCCTGGAGATTAGTGCTCTATCAGATGTGTATGTGGCAAAGATTTGTTCCCAGAATGTAGGCTCTCTGTTCACTTCCTTGACTGTTTCTTTTGCTGAGAAGCTTTTTAGTTTGAATCCATCCCATTTATTGATTCTTGATTTTACTTCTTGTGCTATTATAAGTGGAATCATGTACCCTTTTCTAGATATTTCTCAGTATAATTATTTTGAAGATTCATCCATGTTATATCATTGACCAATATTTCCTTCCTTTTATACTAAGTAGTATTCCATTTTATGGATATACTACAGTTTATCCATTCACAACTTTATATGGATATACATTTCCTTTTCTTTTGTTAAATATATAGTCATGGAATGGTTGGACTGCATATTAAGTGAACCATTTTGCATACCACCAGCAGAACACGAGTGTTACTGTCCCTCTACATACTAATATATGATAGTTCACATAATTGAAGCTTTCCTATTAGGTATTTAAATTAAGATTGTTATTTCTTTTTGATTATATATATATATATACACACACACACACATATACACACACATACCTACAGTATTGTGGAATGACCTCTTAATCCTTGGAAATATTCTGAAATATTCTTTGCTTGGTATTAACATATGTACTCAAGCTTTCCTTTGATTAATGTTATCATCCTTTTACATTTAATCTATTTTATATTTGAAGTATCTTTCTTATAAACAACATATAGTTAGATCTTGATTTTTATCCAATTTGACACCCTCTTATGTTTACTGGATTTTCATTAAATTTTACATGTTTAAAACTATCATATTATTATGTGTTTTCTTTGTTGTCTTTTCTCCATCTTTCTTCCTTTAGGTTAGTTGAATATTTGTAACAACCCTATTTATAATGTACATTATATCTTTTATTAATATATTTTAATATAACATTATTAATATTAGTGATTATTAATATAATATAAACACAAATAATAGATTATTATAACAATAATATAATATTTTGTATCTTATTGGCTTATCAGCTGTAAATATTGTGGTATTTTAGTGGTTGATTTTGGTTTCACAGCGTGCATCTTTAACTTATATTGAATCAACAAGTGATATTGTATAACCTCACATATAGTATAAGAATCTAATAACAATATTCTCCCACTTATTCCCTCTTAACTTTTATGCTATTTTTGTCCTATAATTTATTTTTATATATGTTACAAATTAAATGCTATATTGTTTTTATTTTTAAACATTATCTTCTAAAATGATTTGAATGGTAGAAAAATATATGTTTACACATATAAGTACCATTTCCAGAGCTCTTCATTCCTTTGGATACATCCATTTCCATCTAGTATCATTTCGTTTTTCCTGAAAATTTTCCTTTAATATTTCTTATATTAGGAAAAAAATGCCACTGGTAATCCTTTTAGCTTTACTTGGAATCCCCTTTTCTGGGATAAAAGGGTTTTTTTGTATTTATTTTTGCATTTTTTAAAAAGATTTTTACAATGGGTACCTAATCCCTGTTTGAACTTTTTCTCCCCTTTCCATACTTTGAAGATAAAGATGTACCATTGTTTTCTTGCTTGAATTGTTTCTGATAAGAAATTTTTCATCATTCTCTATGTTTTTCTGTAAGTTACATATCTTCTCTACCCCTGCTTTTAAGTGTTTGGAAGTTTTGTTTTGCTTTTCTCTCTACTAGTTGTTTAGAATAATTTGATTATAGTATCTTTGATGCAACTTTCTTCATATTTCATGGGGCTTGAAGTTTGTTCAGCTTCTTGGATTTTTAAGTTTTATAGTTTACAAAAAAATCTAAAACCTCAGTTACTTACAAAAAGAAATATCACAACAGACACTATTGAAATACAGAAGACAATTAGACATTACTTTGGAAATTTATATTCCAGTAAAATAGAAAACCTCAAAGATACCAACAAATTCCTGGAAGCATATGATCAACCCAAATGGAGTCAGGAGAACATACACAATTTAAACAGATCAATTCCATGCAAGAGAATAGAAGACACCATCAAAAGCCTACCAACCAAGAAAAGGCCAGGATAAGACACATTCTTAGCCGAGTTCTACAAGAGCTACAAAGAAGAATTAATACCAACACTCTTTAAATTATTACATAAAATACAAAAGGAGGGAACCGTTCCAAACTCATACTGTGAGGCTAGTATCACCTTGATACCAAAATCAGGTAGAGACACATCAAGGAAAGAAAACTTCAGACCAATATACATAGTAAACATACATGCAATAATTCTCAATAAAATTCTGGCAAATTGCATACAAAAACACATTAAAAAACAGTACATCATAATCAAGTGAGGTTCATTCCAGGTTTGCAAGTTTGGTCCAACATATGGAAATCAATAAACATAATTCATAACATTAATAGACTTAAAGAATCATATGATTATATCAATTGATGCAGAGAAAGCATTTGACAAAATACAGTACCCTTTTATGTTCAAAACACTAGAAAAACTAGGAATGATAGAAACATACCTCAATATTGTAAAAGCTATCTATGCTAAACCCAAGCCCAACATCATCCTAAATGGAGAAAAACTGGAAGCATTCCCTCTAAAACTGGAACAAGACACAGATGCTCTCTTTCACCATTGCTATTCAACAGTGTCCTCAAAACTCTGGCCAGAGCAATTGGATAGGTGAAAAAAATTAAAGGGATATGAATGGAAAAGAAGAACTCAAACTACCACAATTTACCAATGACATGATTCTATATTTTGAGGATCAAAAAATATCACAAGAAAACTTCTACAACTAATGAATGAATTCAGAAAAGTAGCAAAATATCATATCAATACCCATAAATCAAATGAATTTCTATACATCAATGATGAATCCTCTGAAAGAGAAATTAGGGAAACTACCCCATTTACAATCCCCCTGCAAAAAAATATTTAGAAAACAATTTAACAAAAAAGGTGAAATACTCTACAAAAAACTACAAAACACTAAAGAAACTGAAGACCTGAGAAAATGGAAGAAATCTCACATGCTCTTGGATAGGCAGAATTAATATTGTCAAAATGGCCATACTATCCAAAGAGCTATACAGATTTAATGTGATTACAAATAAAATCTCAACTTCTTTCCTTATAGAAATAGAAAAAGCAATCATGAAATTCATTTGGAAAAATAAGAGACCCAGAATAGACACAGAAATCCTTATCAAGAAGAGTTAATCAGGAGACATCACAATACTAGACCTTAAACTATACTAGAAAGCCATAGTAACAAAAATGACATGTTATTAGTACCAAAATAGACATGTAGACCAATGGTACAGAATAGAAAACACAGAGACAAACCTACATAAATACATTTATCTCATACTGGAGAAAGGCATCAAAAACATACATTAGAGAAAAGATAACCTCTTCAACAAAAGGCGCTAGGAAAACTAGTAATTCGAGTTTCGTGCCAGAGCCCCAGCCGACAGGTGGGAGCACAGGCCAAGGCCCAGGACCACCTTCAAGGACCTCTGGGGGAGCCCAGCTAAAGTCAGGCCCAAGACTCTACCCGCCAATCCAAAGACCTACAGGGGAAAACAGACCCAGGTGCAGGACTGCCTCTGGGGACCACTGGAAGAGACTGGGCCTAAGTGAGGCAGTACTAAGTGGTACTGCCCTCAGTTCAGCACAAGAGCCCCTGCTAATCCACAAGAGCCCAGGTCCAAGCACCAGCCAACCACCTGGGGTCCCTGAGGGAGTCCCGGCAAAGATCAGGCCTAGGACTGCCCTCACAGGTCTGTGTGAGAGCCCAGACCCAGGACCATCCCTGCACAGAATGCAGATCCATGCTGTTGCTCCCTTCTTGTATCCATGTTGGGACACTGCAGCCATCCCCATAGCTCTTCCAATGTAGTAGCCTCTACCTTGGGTCAACAGACAGAGCCTGGAAGCAGCAGCCCATCAAAGCACTGCATCTCTGATCAATCAGCCCAAAGCCATTACCCTTTTTGCCTCATCTCTGAAAGTATTTGCATCCATCTTGGGTCACTTCCACTGCCATCTTGAGTTACCTCCACTGCCGCCACAATCATCTTTAGTGGCAGTATTATCCATCTGGGGACACCTACTGAGGACTGGAAGTGAACTCCAAGGTGAGATACAGGTAATCTGTAGTGTCACTACAAAATTATAAGCTAGAAACCACAATACCTAACATCAGCATTGCAAAAAAAGATGATACATAATAAACATAAAAAAACAAGGGAAGAAAGTGTCCCAAACAAACCAAGATACTACAATAATAGAATCCATTGACAGCACAGTTGAGGAAATATCAGAAAAATAATTCACAATGTATGTAATTAAAATGATCTGTGAATTAAAAAATGACTTAAGCGAGCAAATACAGGCAAAAAGTGGTCACTCCAACAAAGAAATAAGAGAGCAAATAAAGGCAACCATCGATCACACTAACAAAGAGATAAGAGAGCAAATACAGGCAGCAAAATATTACTTTTAGAAAGAGTTAGATTGTGAAAAAAAAATCAGTAATTCTTGAAATGAAGGAAACAATAAACCCAATTAAAAACTCGACAGAAAGCATCACCAGCAGAATAGATCACTTGGAAGACAGAATGTCAGGTAATGAAGACAAAATGTACAATCTTGAAAATAAAGTTGACTGCACAGTGAAGATGGTAAGAAACCATGAAAAGAACATACAAGAATTATGGGATAGCATCAAAAGACCAAATCTAAGATTTATCAGGATAGAAGAAGGCACAGAATTTCAAACCAAAGGAATGCACAATTTCTTCAAGGAAATAATATCAGAAAATTTCCCAAACATGAAAAATGATTTGGAAAATCAAATACAAGAGGCTTACAGGACACCAAATGTACAAAACTGTAACAGATCTACACAAAGGCATATTATAATGAAAATGCCCAGCATATAGAACAAGGATAGAATTTTAAAGGCCCCAAAAGAGAGAGAGATGATTACATATAAGGAGAGACCAATTCGGATCTCAGAATATTTTTCAACCCAGACCCTAAAAGGCAAATCATGGAACAACATATACCAAACTCTGAAAGAAAATGGATGCCAACCAAGAATCTTACATCCAGCAAAACTGAGCTTCAGATTTGATGATGAAATAAAAACCTTACATGATAAACAAAAGGTAAAAGGATTTACAGCAAGAAAGCCTGCACTACACAACATTCTCAGCAAAATATTCCATGAGGAGGAAATGATAACCAACAATGAAAATATACAAATAAAGGAACTACACTAAAGGAAAGGTCAATAAGGGGTAGGAAAAAATGTATAACTCACATGGGCCACGTAAACAAGCAAGGGTTTCCATCCTCATATCAAATAAAGTGGACTTCAAACCAAAGCTGGTGAAAAGTGATAAAGAAGAACATTTCATACTTCTTAAGGGAATCATACATCAATAAGACATAACTATCATAAATATCTATGCTCCAAACAATGGGGCATCTATGTATATCAAACAAACCCTTCTCAAGTACAAGAATCAAATAAACCATAACACAATAATATTTGGTGACATTAACACAGCTCTCTCACCACTGGATAGATCTCCCAAACAAAAACTAAACAAAGAAAACATATAACTCAATAACACAATCAATAATTTAAACTTAACAGACATATATAAAGTATTCTATCTATCAATGAGTGAATACATGTTTTTCTCAGCAGCACACGGATCCTTCTCCAAAATAGATCATATGTTATGCCACAAAGCATGTCTTAGTAAATACAAAAAAATAGAGATTCTACCCTGCATCCTATCTGACCAAAATGGAATAAAATTAAAAAGCAATGACAGATTAAAAAATAGAAACTACTCCAACACCTGGAGACTTGATAATATGCTATTGAATGATGCATGGGTAACAGAAGACATCAGGGAAGAGATAAAAAAAATTCTCAGAGGTAAATGAAAACTCTGATACAACATATCAAAATATTTGGGACACCATGAAGGTAGTGTTAAGAGAAAAGTTCATTGCATTAAGCTCATTCATTAAAAGAAGAAAAAGTCAACAAAGAAATGACTTGACTCTACATCTCAAAGCCCTAGGAAAAGAGGAGTAAACCAACAACAAAAGAAGTAGAAGACAGGAAATAATTAAAAGCAGGGCTGAAATCAATGAAATTGAAACAAAAGAAACAATTTTAAAAATTGACAAAACAAAAAGCTGGTTCTTTGAAAAAAATAAACAAAACTGGCAAACCTTTAGCCACCCTAACAAAAAGAAGATGAGATAAAACCCAAATAGCTAAAATTCATGCTGAAAAAGGAAATATCACAACAGACACTATGGAAATACAGAGGATAATTAGAAACTATTTTGAAAATTTATACTCCAGTAAAAGAGAAATCCTTGAAGACACCAACAAATTTCTAGAGGCATATGACCTACCAAACTGAATCAGGAGGACATATACAACTTAAACAGATCAATTTCAAGCAAGGAAATAGAAGATGCCATCAAAAACCTACCAACCAAGAAAAGCCTGAGACCAAAGAGATTCTCAGCCAAGTTCTACAAGACCTACAAAGAAGAATCAATATCAATACTCCTCAAACTATTCCACAAAATAGAAAAGGAGAGAACCCTTCCAAATTCATTCTATGAGGTGAGTATCACCCTGACACCAAAGCCAGGTAGAGACACATCAAAGAAAGAAAATGTCAGACCAATATCCCTGATGAACATAGATGCAAAAATTCTCAATGAAATTTTGGCAAATCACATACAAAAACATATTTAAAAAATAGTGCACCATAATCAAGTGGGGTTCATTCCAGGGATGCAAGGTTGGTTCAACATACAGAAAAAAATAAACATAATCCATCACATCAATAGACTTAAAGATAAGAATCATATGATTTTATCAATCGATGCAGAGAAAGCATTTGACAAAATATAGCACCCTTTTATGTTCAAAACACTACAAAAACTAGGGATAGTAGAAACATACCTCAACTTCATAAAAGCTAAACAAAAGCTAATTTTTCTCCATCATCCTGAATGGAGAAAAATTGGAAGCATTCCCTCCAAAAATAGGAAAAATTCAGGAATGCCTTCTTTCACCACTGCTATTCAACACAGTCCTTGAAACACTAGCCAGAGGAATTAGAGAGATGAAAGAAATTAAAGAGATATGAATAGGAAAAGAAAAACTCAAACTATCATTATTGGCTGACAACAGATTCTATACTTAGAGGATCCAAAAATTTCCACCAGAAAACTTCTAGAATTAATAAATGAATTCAGCAAAGTAGCAAAATATATCAGTACCCATAAATCAAATGAATTTCTATACATCAATTATGAATCCTCTGAAAGAGAAATTAGGAAAACTACTCCATTCAAAATACCCTCAAAAAAAATAAAATAAAATAGTTGGGAATCAATTTAACAAAACAGGTGAAGGACTCTACAATTAAAACTACAGGATACTAAAGAAAGTAATTAAAGAAGACCTGAGAAGATGGAAAAATCTCACATGATCTTAGATAGGCAGAATCAATATTGTCAAAATGGCCATACTACTCAAAGCGCTATACAGATTCAGTGTGATCTCAATTAAAATCCCAACTTCTTTCCTTACAGAAATAGAAAAAGCAATCATCAGATTCATTTGGAAGAATAGAAGATGCAGAATATCCACAGCAACCCTCAGCAAGGAGAATCAAGCAGGAGGCATCACAATACCAGACCTTAAACTATACTACAAAGCTATAGTAACAAAAACAGCATGGTACTGGCACCAAAATAGACATGTAGATCAATGGTACAGAATAGAAAACACAGAGACAAACCCACATAAATACAGTTATCTTATACTAGACAAAGGTGCCAAACACGTACACTGGAGAAAAGATAGCCTCTTCAACAAATGGTGTTGGGAAAACTGGAAATCAATATGCAGCAAAATGAAACTAAACTCCTATCTCTCACCATGCACAAAATTCAACTCAAAGTGGATCAAGAACATAGGAATTAAACCAGAGACCCTGTGCCTAATAGAAGAAAAAGTAAGCCCAAATCTTCATCATATCACCTTAGGAATTTACTTCCATAACAAGACTCTGATAGCACAAGAAGTAAAATCAAAAATCAATAAATGGGATGGATTCAAACTAAAAAGCTTCTTCTCAGCAAACGAAACAACCAAGGAAGTGAACAGAGAGCCTACATTCTGGGAAGAAAGTTTTGCCACACACAAATCAGATAGAGCACTGATTTCCAGGATATATAAAGAACTCAAAAAACTTAACACCAAAAAAAAAATAAATAACCCAATCAATAAATGGGCCAAGGAGCTCAGCAGACACTTCTTAGAAGAAGATATACAATCAATCAAGAAATATATGAAAAAATGTTCAACATCTCTAGGCATTAGAGAAATGCAAATCAAAACTACTCTAAGATTTCATCTCACACCAGTCAGAAGGGCAATTATCAAGAACACAAACAACAAGTGTTGGTGAAGACGTGAAGGAAAAGGCATACTCATACATTGCTGGTGGACCTGCAAATTGGTGCAGCCAATCTGGAAAGCAGTATGGAGATTCCTTAGAAAACTTGGAAAGAAACCACCATTTGACCCAGCTATCCCATTCCTCAGTCTATACCCAAAGGACTTAAAAACAGCATACTACGGTGATACAGCCACTTCAATGTTTATAGCAGGTCAATTTGCAATAGCTAAACTGTGGAACCAACCTAGATGCCCTTCAATAGATGAGTGGATAAAGAATCTGTGGTATATATACATAATGGAATATTGCTTAGCATTAAAAGAAAATAAAATTATGGCATTTGCAGGCAAATGGATAGAGTTGGAAAATATTATGCTAAGTGAAGTAAGCCAATCCTAAAAAAACAAAGCCTAAATGTTCTCTCTGATAAGTGGATGCTGATCCATAATGGGGAGGGAGGGGGATTTGGGAAGAATGAAGAAACTTTTGTCAAAGGGGAAGGAAGGGGGAGAGGGCATAAGGGCAGGGAAGATGGTGGAATGAAATGGGCATCATTGCCCTAGCTTCATGTATGACTGCATATATGTTGTGATTCTATGTCATGTACAATCAGAGAAATGAAAAGTTCTGCTCCATTTGTGTACAATGAATCAAAATGCATTCTGCTACCATGTATATCTAAGTAGAATAAATAAATTAACTTAAATTTTTTAAAAAAGAAAACTTGTAATCCATATGCAGCAAAATGAAAAAAAAAACCCTATCTCTCACCATGCACAAAACTCAACTCAAAGTAGATTAAGGACCTAGGAATTAGACCAGAGACTTTGCACCTAATAGAGGAAAAAGGAGGCCAAAATCTTCATCATGTTGGATAGGGCTCCAATTTTCTTATAAGACTCCTAAAGTGCAAGAAGTAAAATCAAAAATCAATAAATGGGATGAATTCAAACTAAAAAGTTTCTTCTGAGCAAAAGAAACAATCAACGAAGTGAAAGAAATCTACATTCTAGGAACAAATTTTTGCCACACACATGTCCAATAGAGCACTCATTTCCAGGATATATAAAGAACTCAAAAACTTAACACCAAAAAAAACAAAAAAACCCAATCAATAAATAGGATAAGATGAACAAAAGAAGATACACAAAAGAAGATATACAATCAATCAACAAATATATGAAAAAATGTTCAACATCTCTAGTAGAGAAATGCAAATCAAAACTACTCTAAGATTTTATCTCATGCCAGTCAGAATGACAGTTATCAAGAATACAAACAGTAAGTGTTGGCGAGGATGTGGGGGAAAAGGCACACTCATATTGCTGGTGGGACTGTAAATTGGTGCAATCAATCTGGAAAGCAGTACAGAGATTCCTTAGAAAACTTGGAATGGAACCACCATTTGACCCTGGTATCCCACTCCTCAGTCTATACTCAAAGGAGTTAAAAACAGCATACTATAGTGATGCAGCCACTTCGATGTTTATAGCAGCTCAATTCACAATAGCTAAACTGTGGAACCAATATAAATGCCCTTCAATAGATAAATGGATAAGAAACTGGTATATATACACAATGGAATATTACTAAGCATTAAAGAATACAATTATGGCATTTGCAGGTAAATGGATAATGGAACTGAAGAATATCATGCTAAGCGAAGTAAGCCAATCCCACAGAACCAGGGGACAAATGCTTTCTCTGGTAAGTGGATGCTGATCCATAATTGTGTGGGGGCAGTGCATGGGATAAATGGAGAAACTTTGGATGGAGGAAAGGGGAGGGAGGAGGTGGCATGGGGATAGGAAAGATGATGGAATGAGATGGGCATCATTACTCTAGGTATATGATTGCACAAATGGTGTATTTCATGTACAACTAGAGAAGTGAAAAATTCTACCCCACTTGTGTACAATGAATCAAAAAGCTTTCTGCTGTCATGTATAACTGATTAGAACTAATAAAAATAAGTAAAAATTTTAAAAAAGACTTTGCCCTAATTATGAAAAATGTCAGATTTCTACAGTGAAATGACTGGGAATCCATTTTTATTACCATTACTTTTTTATATTGATTATTTTATTTAATCCACAAAAATTCTTATTGTAGGTATTATCTTCTTTATTTTATAGATAGGGATATTAAGACACAGAGAAGTGAACTAACCTGATCAGTATTCCCATATTACTTATTAGTAAATGGGAGAGCCAAGATCTAAACCTAGGCCATTGATTTCTAGAGCTTGCCTTTTAACAACATGTTACATTAGACTGTCTTTCAGAACAGTATAAGACATAACATGGGCACATACATTTCAAACAATCATCTAAATCACTAGTTAATACTGAAAAGCTGGTGAGGGCACCAGAGGTGGTAAAAGTATTAGTATGGGGGATCAGTCTGCCTGGATTCAAATTCCAACTCAATTACTCAGAAGCTCTGTGACCTTGAAGGAAGTTACATAACCTTTTTGTACCTCAAATACAAAATCAGAAAAATTTACATAACTTCAACTCCACAGGATTATTGTGAGGATTAATTCAATGAATTAATAAATGTAAACTGCCTGACATAATAAACGCCTAATGCAATAAATTTTCACCATTATTATTTTGTGTGTGTATGCATGTAAATTTATAGAGAATTTTCAGCCAGATAGAAAACTGCCCTTGCTCAGAGCATCTAGAATTTGCTATAGTCCCTTTGATTGTTTCTTACTCTGAAATGAACATAGAACTCTAGTTCACTTAGTCTTTGCTACAGATGGATAGCTAGTGCCATCTAGTGGCAAATTGATAACAAAGTCACCAAATAAGAAGAAATAAGAAGGTTGATACTCAAGGGGTAAAATTTCTAGATAAAAATTTGATTTTATTAAGATAAATTAAATATAACACAGTGCTCCATGAGAAATTACATATAATAGTTTGTAAAATAATTTTTAAATTTTTAAATTGAGAGGTAAAAATTACATGTAAAGTGGTATACAATTTTTTTTTTTTGACAAAGCTGGAGATTAGACCCCAGAGCCTTACTCATGCTATGCAAGCTCTGTACCTTTGAGCTACATGCCCAATCCATGATGTTTTGAAATATGTATACAATTTTATAGAAAAGCTAAATCAAATCCATTAGCATATCTAATCTATCATATACGTTTTTGTGGTAAGAGCGTGTACAATTTACTTTCTCAGAAATTTTTAAGTACACGATATGTTGTTAACACTAGTCACCATGTTGTTCAACAGAATTTATTCATCATAACTAATAGAAATTTTGTGTCCTTTAACCTATCTAGACACACACACACACACACACACACACCCTTCAGCCCCCATCTTAGTAACCACATTCTACCCTGTATTTCTATGGGTTTGACTTGTTTTAGATTCTACATCTCAGTGAGATCCTGCAGCAGCTGTCTCTCCCTGCCTAGTTATTTCACTTAGCATAATGTACTCCAGATTCTCTTACGTTGTCACAAATGGCAGGATTTTTTCCTTCCAGTGGCTAAACATCATTCCATAGTATAAACATAATATTTTTTTTATCCATTTATCTGTTGATAAATATTTAGGTTGATTCTATATATTCGCTGTTGTAAAAATGTTACAGTGGACATAGGAGTACAGATGTCTCTTTGGCAAACTGATTTCATGTGCTTTGGATATATACCCAGAAGGGGGACTACTGGATCATATGGTAGTTTTATTTTTAATTTCTGAGGAACCTCCATACTGTTTCCTATAGTGATTGTACCAATTCACATTCTCAAAAAAATTCACAAGAGTTTCTTTTTCTCCTCATCCTGGTGCCCCTTTCTGCACATCCTCATCAACACTTACCTTTGTTTTCATAATAATAGCCATCCTAACAGGTAGGATGCAATATCTCATCATGGTTTTAATTTGTTTTCCCCTAATGATTAGTATGATTGAGCATATTTTATCTACTTTAGCCATTTTTATGTATTCTTTGGGAAATGACTATTCAGTTTCTTTGTCCATTTTTTAATCAGGTTGTTTCTTTGCTATTGAGTTATTTGAGTTGCTTGTATTTTGGATATTAACCCCTTATCATATGTGCAATTTACAAATATTTTTTTCCCATTCTATATGTTGTCTCCTCTCTGTTGTTTCCTTTTCTGTGCATAGCATTTTAGTTTGATACAATCCAATTTGTGTATTTTTGCTTTTATTGCCTGTGTTTGGGGGTCATTTCTGAGAATTGGAGCCCAGAAGAATGTCAAGAAAACTGTAAGTTTTTTGTAAAACTGTAAATTTTTTCTCTTACAGTTTACAGTTTCAGGTCTATATTTAAGGTTTTAATCTATTTTGAGTTGAATTTTGTATAGGGGTGAGATAAAAGTCTACTTTGATTCTTCTGCATGTGGATATCCAATTTTCCCACTGTCATTTCTTGAAGAGACTGTTCTTTTCTAATATATGCTCTTGGCAACTTTATCTAAGGTCAAAGATAGTTGACCTTAACTGTGGATTTATTCCTGGGCTCACTATTCTGTTTTATTGACCTATGCATACCTATTTGTGCAAGTACTGTGCTGGTTTAATTACTATAGCTTTGTAGTCAATTTTGAGATCAAGTAGCATGAAGCCTATCTTTGTTCTTTTTGCTCTGAATTGCTTTCAGGGTCTTTCATAGTTTCATATGAATTTTAGGATTGTATTATCTATTTCCGTGCAAAGTACCACTAAAATTTTAATAGGAATTACAATGAATCTCTAGATCACTTGGAGGAGTATGGGCATTTTAAGAGCTAATATTGTTATATGTCTTGTAAAACTATTTAAATATTGTAAAAATGCAAGAGGGAGAAGTTTCAAAAACTGCAAGCTACAAAATGACTGCTTTGCAAATACAGTGGCAAAAGTAGATTTTTTCTTTTTTGCATAAGCCAAACTGCCAAACACCACCAAAATGTTTTGGGCAGATTTATAATGTTAATAAAATTTTAATCTTCTCTAAATCTCATTTCCCTATTATACTAAATGGGAGTATTGCATGTGTTGAATTCTTTACCTAGTTTTAAAAGTGATATAACACTATATTAACATGAAGAATATACAGCATTAACTATCACAGAATTTTTCTCTGAAGGAAACCTTGATAACTTCTATGATCCTTTCCAATTTGACCATTTTTAAGTGCCACTAGACTGGAGTAAAATAATTAAAAGTATGAATTTTTGGTATAATTTAAATACCACAAAATATATCACATATACCAAGATATTAAGTTGAATCAGTAGAGGAAATATAAAAACATCATATAGACTTACTTTCTGCACATCATAAAATTGTTGATCAAAACTTACATAACTGAAAACTACAAAAGCTACTCTAACCTCCATTATACTTAGCAGTCTTTATTTTGCACAATTCAAGTATGCACAAACTTCAGAACCTCAAATTAGTTAAATGATACCACTCCTCCCACAATATAGTTCAAATTTCAGCTATCATTCTATATTAACTATAATTATATAAGAGATGCTGGTTCTTTATACACAAATAACTATGTAAATAAGAGATTAGCATCATTATCACTGACCAATCATAACACTTCTTTCAAAGACCACTGGAAATTGGGTACTACATGTTTTTTCCTCATGTTCTTTACTCAGTCAAAACAGGAGAACAAAGTATGCTGTCTCTATGTCTCCCATATGACATTTTACAAAGTGTTAGGTCTGTTTAAGGTAGCTAAGGGGAACAAAAACACCAGCCAGCATGCATGAGCAAAAGAACAACCAATCAGACACCGACAGACAAGCAGTGATGGTGCCTCATAACCACCTATCAATCAGCCAATCCCCTGACCAACCCCAGGAGGACACGGGACTTCCAAAGACCTTCCTTTCTTGTCCCAAGCCCTCCTTTTCCTGCCCTAAGCTTCCATTTCCTATCCTAAGCCCTCTCCTTTCTGCCCTAAGCTTCTGTTTCCTGTCCCAATCCTTCTCCTTCCTGTCCCAAGCCTATAAAAATTTCAAACCAGCTTAGCCTGCATGTGATTCTCCTGGACCCTGCTCTTTTGGACTGGGCAGTCTCACCCAGGAGTGTATCTCAAAAAAGCCTTGCTCAGCAGTTTTAATTTGCCTCCTTTTGGTCATCAATACCTGACCTTACATTTGGTGCCGAAACCCAGGAGGGTTTTTCCGGCCTCCCCCATAAGGGTTGAGGTCTACCCTCTCCTCCACATGAACCAAGAAATTCCTGAGCTGCTCTTCCTTTCCCTCTCCCTTCATCTGGAATGACAGGAGTGGGGTATGTTCCTTCGTTCCCCTGACCTAACAGCCACCCTCTGTCTTGGGAGTCTATCCATAAATCACACGTGTGCCATGGACCCCCGCCTGTTCCGCTCAAGGCCCCAAGAGCTGTGAAGATGTTGCTGGTCCTCGTGTGAGCCATCCAAATCTTTGTGGGCCCCCAGTGGGTTGCAGAGACACCTCAACCCCTGCCCAGCCCTTATCTGTCCCTCAGGTGAGTGCGATCAGAATTTGGGATGCCTTTTTCTCTTTCTCACCCATCTCCACAGGCACCAGAAGGTCTTGGGAAACACCGATTCCTCCCTAGAACCCCAAACTCCTTTGGGTTGTCTATATTTCAATTTTGCCAAATCAGGACTCACTCAAGACCTACACTGTAAATGCCTGGTCTTTTACTTCACTGTAGCCTGGTCCCAGGATGACCTAGACAATAGGTCAAAATGGCCCCCAGAAGGAACTTTTGATTTTCAAATCCTCTCTGATTTGGACAGTTTCTGGCACCGGACAGGGGAGTAGACAGAAATCCCTTACATTCAGGCTTTTTGGGATATACACGCTCTCGTCCTACCCTCTGCTCTACTGTTCTACCACTCAAGTTCTCCTCACTAGGGAAAATCTCAAACCCCTTTCCCATTGTTCTTCTATATCTCCTTCTTCATTCCCAGATCCACCCAAGATGCTCTTAGCCCCACCTTCCCATAGTCCCTCTCCCTACCCAGACTCATCCTCCCCCTCCTTCTCTTCCCCTTCTCCTACTGCCACAGCTCCTCCTCTCCCACTCCAGAACCCTCCCCTTCCTACAATCACAATTCCTCTGCCCTCCTCTTCCACTGATACAACCCTTTCCCCATCCCCCTCAATGGATCTCTCCACTCGCTCACTCCCCTCTTCTCCTCTCAGCGCCCACACCCAATCCCACCAAGCCCTCTTACCAGCTGACCCAAAGCTCCTTTGTCCTCTCAGGGAATTGGCTGGTGCTGAAGGGATTGTCTAAGTACACATCCCATTCTCACTTCAGGATCTTTCCCAGATTAAAATGTGCCTTGGGTCCTTCTCTCCTGACTCTTCTACTTACATTAAGGAATTCTTAAAACTTCTCTCAAACTTATGATCTTACCCGACATGACATCTATATCATCCTCTCTTCCTCCCTTACCCCAGATTAACATACCCACATCCAGCAGGCTGCTCGAGATCATGCTGATCAAATTCATTTAACAGACATAACTCTCCCAACAGGTGAAGCAGCCATTCCTCTAACTGAACCCAACTAGGACTACCAAGATGGCCAACAAGGTCACTGTCACTGTGCCTGCATGGTCCAATATCTCATAGCAGGCATGCAGGCAGTCTCCATTAAGGTGGTCAACTTTGATAAACTGAGAGAAATCACCCAGGATCTGAATGAGAATCCAGCCTTATTTCTCAACCACCTTACAGAAGCTGGATCCTGAGTCTCCTCTGGGGCTACAGTGTTAGCAACTCATTTCATTACTCAATCAACCCATGATATTAGAAAAAAGCTCAAATGAGCTGAGGAGAGCCTCAGACCCCTATCCGAGATCTAGTAAAAATGGCCTTTAAAATCTATATTACCCAAGAGGAATTGGCTGAACTAGCCAGGCAGGCTCTATTGCAGAAAAAGGTAACACTCCAAACCCAAGCCTTGGTAGTGACCCTGAGGCCTACGGCTCCAGTGAAAGCTTCACGAGGGAACCAGCATTCCTCTCCACCAGGGCCTTGCTTCAAGTGTGAATGCGAAGGTCACTGGGCACACCAATGCCCAAACCCATGGCCCCTCTCCAGGCCATGCCCCACCTATAAGCAGACAGGACATTGGAAAAGTGACTGCCCCATGGCTGGCCCTCCCTCAGTGCCTCCATGTGGGGGTATGACCAGCCAGGTGGTCCTGTCTCTTGAACTACTGGAGTTCGCAGAGGACTGAAGAAGCCCAGACTCGAGGACCCCCAATATCCTTGCTGAGCCCAGAGTAATGCTCCAAGTAGCAGGTAAGTCTATAAACTTCCTTGTGGGCATGGGAGCTACCTACTCTGTTTTGCCTGCCCACTCTGGGCCTCTGTTTCCTGCCCAGGTTTCGGTCATGGGGATTGATGGCAAACCCTCCTTCCCAAACTGAACTGCTAAGCTGGCCTTCCCTGGAGGGACACCCTTTCACACACTCTTTTTTGGTCATTCCATCCTGTCCAATTCCTCTTCTAGGCAGAGATGTTCTCCAATTATTGGGAGCCACCCTCCAACTACACCCCAACAATACTACCGCCCATCTTCTACCTCTAATTCTTACTCTCTCTAATAACCTGACAGTACCCACCATGCCATTACCCCCAGACCTAGTTGATCCCCAAGTCTAAGACACCTCCAAGCTGGTCATAGCTTCCCACCACAAGCCATTCCATATCTGCTAAAACCTCAAACTAAATTTCCCTCGTGTCCCCAATTTCCCATCTCCAAAACCCACAGGGAGGGACTTAAACATATCATAGACCAGTTACTTGCTCAGGGACTCCTTATCCCTACTGACTCTCCCTGCAACACTCCCATATTGCCAATATGCAAACCCTCAGGAGCCTATCACTTAGTCTAGGACCTCCACCTAATTAATGAGGTGGTTATTCCCATCCACCCGGTGGTTCCCAACCTTTACACTCTTCTTTCTCATATTTCACCTTCGACTACTCACTTTACTGTCCTGGATCTTAAAGATGCCTTCTTTACAGTGCCCAACACACATTGCTCAGCTCCTCGATTTCCTGGGGTCCTGAGGCTATTGGGTCTCTCCAGCCAAAGCCCAGCTTACTATCACTTCAGTCACCTATTTAGGCATACTCCTCACTCCAACCTCTAAAAGCCTAACAACAGACAGAATCCAAGCTCTCCATGACCTACAGCCACCCAAAACAGTGGACTACATCCTCTCCTTCCTAGGTCTGGCCAGCTTTTCAGGCACTGGGTCCCTAACTTTGCACTTCTGGCCAAGCCCTTATACCAGGAGGCTGGGGAGACCCCTCACAGGCCCCTCATCTCCCCTACCCTAGTAGCCAACTCCTTTTATAAGCTCAAGAATGCTCTCATGTTCTCTCCCACTCTCTCTCTTCCTCACCCTAACCATCCTTTCTGCCTCTTTATGGATGAAAGACAGGGTATTGCCACTGGCCTCCTTACCCAACCAGTTGGACCCTCCTGTAAGCCAGTGGCATACCTCTCCAAGCAGCTTGATTCTACAGTTCATGGGTGGCTGCCATGCCTCCACACACTGGCAGTAGCAGTGGAACTTACTAAGAAAGCCCTGAAACTTACCTTGCTCCAATCACTAACTGTATTTTCTACCCATAGACTACAGGACCTCTTAAATCACAAAGCTCTTCCCCTTCTAAGCCCTTCAAAAATTCAAGAATTCCACCTTCTCTTTATAGAGAACTCCACCATAGTCCTCTATTCTTCTTCTTCCCTCAATCCTGCCACACTCCTCCCACTATCCTCACCCTCTTCAAATGCTAACCATTCCTGTCCACAGGTACTAGGGGCCCTATAATCACCCTGTGGGGACCTCTTTGATTACCCACTTCTCTCACCTGACATAACCATTTTTGTGGATGGCAGTTTGGTGATGGGTCGCTATGGATGCTGTAGAGCCGCATATATGGTAGTCACCACTGCCTCAGTTCTAGAAGCCAGCTGACCTCCTGAAGGGACAACCTCCCAAAAGGCTGAACTTTTTACACTTATCAGAGCTCTCATTCTATCCAAAGATAAGCAAGTCAACATTTACACAGATGCCAAATATGCTTTCCTGATTGCTCATTCATATTTGACTATTTGGAAACAATGTGGATTCTTGACCATAAAGAGATCACCAGTGTTCAATGCCTCTCTAATTTCCAAACTCTTAGAGACACTATAACTGCCATCACAAATGGCCATCATACACTGCAGAGGACATCAAAATTCCTCTGACCCTATAGCTGTAAACAACAACAAAGCCGACTCTAGCACAAACACTAACAGCCAAATCCTCAGCAGCCCCTATCCTATTTCTATCCACCACAATTGAACCTAACTATTTCTTATCATTAAAATTAAGTAATTTGTCTAAATTCAGAAATTTACAAGGATTGTTTTGGGATGTGAACAGAAAAAGAAATTAATAGATGGGGAAATAAAAATTAAAGATTCTAGATATAGTATTCAGTAAAAGGGAAAAAGTGTTTCTGGTAAAAAAGTATTTGTATGATAAAAGAAACAAGAGGATTTAAAGTAAGTGATAAAAAGATCAGAGTAAGTGACAAGAGAGTCTAAATAAAGGGTAAATTTCAAAAAGTTTATGTTTGTAATTAAATTAACTATAATTAGTACAAATTTATTTAAAATTTAATGTACTGGTATAAAACAAAATCTAAGACATTGTTCTGCTCTTATCAAGGTTCTTCAATTAACTCTGTACAGTGAGGCTGAATTAACATGGCTTGTTACCACCTCCCTTTCCAAGTCAAGATGGGCCGCCTTTCTACCAGTAGTAGTTGGGCTCTCCCTGGCCTCCTCACTCACTCCTCTGGATTGGGGGCAGGAGAATTTGGTTATGCAGTAACCGCTACTCAGAAGCTTGAACAACAACTTCAGGAATGGTAGAGGCATCAGCCATCTGTTTTGCTTCCCTGCAATGGCAGATGACATCTATTGCCCAAGTTTCATTACAGAACTGTCGAGCCTTAGATCTCCTAACAACAGACAAAGGTGGAACATGTCTATTCCTAAAAGAAGAATGCCGCTACTATATCAATGAAACTGGACTGGTCGAAAAAATGTCAACGCCCTCCATTGTTTAAAAGAAAGGCTTAAACAGCAACAATCAAATGACCCTTGGCCAGGCTGGCTAAGATCTACTCTCATTACATGGCTGACTCACATTCTCACTTCTATATTAGTAATAGAACTTCTATTAATGATTGCTGCTCCTTGCCTCCTCAGGCTCCCCCAAAACACATAGATGAAGTTGCCATAGTGACCTACAACCAGATGTTCCTATACCCCTACAGTCTTCTCCCTACCAAACCAACACTTGGGCCATTTCCTTCCCCCAGCACCCCTAGCCAGCAGGAAATAGCTGGACAGAAATAGGCTCCCTATATCATCAAAAAGGCCGAGATGTTAGGTTGGTTTGAGGCAGCTAAGGGGAACAAAAACACCAGCCAACATGCATGAGTGAAAGAACAACCAATCAGATGCCGACAGACAAGCAGTGATGGTGCCTCACAACCACCTATCAATCAGTCAATCCCCCAACCAACCCCAGGAGGACACGGGACTTCCAAAGTCTTCCCTTTCCTGTCCCAAGCCCTCCCCTTCCTGCCCTAAGCTTCCCTTTCCTCTCTCAAGCCTTCCCCTTCCTGCCCAAGCCTATAAAAATTTCAAACCAGCTGAGCCTGTGCCTGATTCTCCCGGATCCACTCTGTTGGACTGGGGAGTCTTGCCCAGGCGCGTATCTCAATAAAGCCTTGCTCAGTGGTTTTAATTGCCTCCTTTTTGTCATCAATACCTGACCTTACACAAAGTATAAAACTAATAGAGGGCATTAGCCTATAAAGATGAAAGTTCAGTAAAAACTCAGAACATGATAATACTAAAAATGAAATATACATGAGTAGTACATCTGAAAAATGGTAACAGCAAAGCAAAGATAGGAGAGACTGAGGCCTACTTAAAGTGAAGGCAAGAACAATGTTGAAAATCCTGATAAATAAAAAACAAGATAAAGGCACTTCCACAGGGTTCTAATTGAATGTAAATGGAGTTGAAGGAGCTGACTGTGGAATGCTGACACTGCATCCTTTGCAGAGATTTGGCTGTGCAGTCGGAGGAACTTAGTGAAGGTGAACTGATTCACATAAATACAGGAAATGTGATGAAAAGGATGATGGTGTCCCAGAGGAAATGACACCTGTATAAAATTTCATATTAAAGGAAGTCTCAGCAATATTCCATGACATTGAAAGTACAAAGGATAAAATATTGGAAGCTAATTCAAACTTGGAAAGAAACATGACAGTTCAATTCGTCATGGCATTGAAAAGATGTTTGCTCCACAACATAAACTGTAATGAGAAGGTAAGCACTATTCAAACTTCAAACTATTCATTTTTGTTTTTTCCAGTACTGGTGATCAAAGTCAGGGTCTTACTAATGCTAAGCAAGTGCTCTACCACTAAGCTATATCCCCAGCTGTTCTTATTTTGAGACAAGGTCTCACTGAATTGGTTAGACTCACTTCAAACTTGCCATCCTCCTGCCTCAATCTCTTTAGTAAATGTAATTACAGATCTGTGCCACTATGCCAAGCTCACACTACACACTACTCTTTGCAAAACAAACAAAAACAACCAAAACCATTTAATTCTCAATGTTGCTAATGTTTTAAATTAATGTATTGGATAAATATTAGTTTTACTTTTTATTTCACTATATATTTATAAACTACACTAAGACAGTTTATAAGGTTTTAAGAAAAAATGTTAAAGGTCACAGAAAAATTGTTATATTTCTTAGCAATTATTAAGATTATGTTGCCTGATTTTAGTGCTCAGTCATTTTTATGATTGTACACTATTATGCAAAGCAAGAAGTATGGGTATTGCCAATGCCTAAATTTTTCTTTCACAGGTTTTCATCAATGTGACCATAAATGATTCAGAAGTTGTCACCTATTACTCCACTAATTAGTATAATAATTAGTCTCCTTCTGAATATATTGCATCAATTACCTGTAGTTTTATGATATTATGTTGAAAGATGCCCTTATCCTAGACAAACCAGACATGGAAGAGCATTATATACCTGGAAGTGGTAACTGAACCAATATACCACTGACTCTTGGGTCCATGTTCAACTGATCAGTTATATCCAAAAGTTCTTCCTGAGAAACATCCTTAGGTTTTAGAATGAGCTCACTACAGATACCTGGAAGATAAACAAGCAAAATCACTTAACTAACCAAAATGTGATTTTTCATTAATGATGTCTAGAAAATGTGTGAGTCATTTACTATGCACCTATCCCACTGGGAGGAAAGCCCCTCATACAAAGTTCCACACACCAGGAGGTAGGATTTCTCAAATAGATCAGGTGTTTTCTCATGATTCACATGCATTCTTTGATTATTATCCCAAGTGACAACTTGCACTAATTTGATACTACTTACCCTGGTTAATATATTTAACCAGAGTAAAAATACCACTACCACCAACACTATTAGGCCAACTGGGACAGAGTAAGTTAGGTTATTATTTCATTAAAGCAAATGTAATGAATATGTAGTCCCTTTTAATGTAAAGTATTCCTCTCACATCTCCCATAAAATATAAAATCATCCTGAATTCATTCTATTAAAAAATCTAAAGAAAACTAATAAGATTAACATAAACTTTGGTAATTAAATAATCTCTAATAATAATGATACGTTATTCAAATGGCACTTATTTGATAATCATCATTTATAAAGATCACACTTTTAAGTAAAAACAGAAAACATATTTAGCAATAATTACAGCTAAAAAACATACCCACCTACTGCTGAGGCAGCTTTCATCTTATTCCTGACATATGTATGGCTTGCTGGGTTGTCTCCCACTAAAATAATACTGAGGTGAGGTCTTCTGTGCCCAAAGGCAATCCATGATTCCACACCTCGATGTATTTCTTTCTGGATTTGTTTGGCCATTTCAGTTCCTGAGATGACAATAGCTTCATATCTATGGAAAAAGAAACAATAAGTTGTAATACTAAAAAGGTAATAAGGAACATTCATTCCACTGCAGAAATTTAAGGTACAAGAATGAAAAAAACAAGGATGAATGAAAAAAACAAATCCAAAATTTGATTTTCTCGATTATACTGAACACTCATTCTTCAAATTCATAAATACATTTGTAATTTTGTGAAGGATTCCAATTCTTCTTTTTAGTTCTACTTTATAATCCACCTGCTATAAGGAAAATGTCTTTCCCCAAAATTTATATGTTGAAATCCTAACCCCTGATGATAATAGGATTAGGAAGTGGGTCATTTGTTAGGCAATTAGGTCAAAAGGAAAGAGACCTCACGAATGACACTCAAGAAAGTCTCATTCCTCCATGTGAGAACACAGAATAAAGATGACTATGTATGAATCAAGGAATAGGTCCTTACTAGACACCAAATTTCCTGGTACCTTAACCTCAGATTTCAGCCTTCAGAACTGTGAGAAATAAATTTCTTTTGTTTATAAGCCATCAAGTTTATGGTATGCTGTTTTAGCAGCCCAAACAGACTAATACAGTATTTTATACATTTCTTTACAACTTTCATTCATATGTAAATATATTTTAGAATATCCATTTCATATATGTATTTTTAACTGTCAAGCCATGTACTCAAGATCTGTAATATAATACTGGCTGTATTATATTCTTTCTAAAGAGATAAATCATTGGTGCTTAGTTAAAAGCAGCATGGTCTATAGCATATGATCACACAAAACACCAATTTATAGATCAAAAAATATTGTGAAGAAAATAAAAAAGAGGAAGAAGAAAAGGAAGAAAGGAGGCCCTTATATAGCCTTAGTTCTTCCTAATACCTGTACACTTTTTGTTTTCTAATGAGGGTTGGCAGGATAAATATTAGCCAACACAAAAATGGAAACTTGTTGCTTCTTCCAAATGAGTCAATTGCCCTCTCTAATAGATTTATATACATATAAATCAAACTAGATGAAGACTTCCATTTCAGCCTAGCACTAGTGATCCATAGCATTTATCCAGGTTCATACAATTATTTATTATTTATTTATTTATTTATTTTTGGTAACAGGGATTGAACTCAGGGGTACTCGACCACTGAGTCATATACCCAACCCTATTTAGCGTTTTTATTTAGAGACAGGGTCTCAGTGAGTTGCTTAGTGCCTCACCGTTGCTGAGGCTGGTTTTGAACTCTGGATTCTCCTGTCTCAGCCTCCCAAAGTGCTGGGATTATAGGCATGCACCACCACACCTGGCTAGGTTCATACAATTTTGGTGCAAACAGTGTTCTTTTTTCCTAAGTCTGGTCTATGAATACATACATCAAATTTGCCTGGAAAGCTTGCTGAGTTTTAGATTCTGAAATCCCACAGTGAAACTTATAATTCAGAATATCTTCATGTGTTTATTTGCCATCTGCCATCTTCTTTGGCGAATTGCATAATTAAATCTTTTGCCCATGGTTTAATAGATTGTTTCCTTATTTTTGAGTTTTGAAAGTTCTTTGTATACCATAGGTTCCAGTTTTTAATCAGATATGTAACTTGAAATATTTTCTACCAGTTTGTGCTTTGTATATTTATAAAAATATTTCTTAATTTTTATAAATTCCAATTTATCAATTTTCCCTTTATGAATCATGATGTGAATGTTGCATATAAGAAGTTTTTTTTTTTTTTTACTGCTTTTTAATTATTTTATTTTTTTCCCAAAAGTTGCATTTTAATACATGTTGGCAAACATAACAGAAAAAAACAAATTATCAGAAGCTGTACACACTATTCACTGAAAACATTTGTTGAGGCAAATAGAAAAAAATTGTTACAATCATAATTTTTCTAACTTTGCACAAAATTATAAGCAGATTACATTCTTCATATTAAA
>CM053408.1:69095007-69130153 GCA_028644305.1 Xerus rutilus
TCTTTCCTGCCCCCCACCTCCCCCATGTCGCGTCTAGTGTTTCTCTATTTCTCTTATGTTTCCCATTCCCACCTCCCTTATTCATCAGCATCCATTAATTTGCCTAACTCAAGTACACTAAGGTTTTCTAATTTTTCCTTCTACAAGTTTTTTGGGTTCAGGTTATGTGTTTAGTTCTATAATTTAGCTCCATGCTAGTTTAATGAGCTTATCAGTATATTGTAAAATGATTTTTCTCTGCCTATTGACATGATCATCTGTATTTTTGGTGTTATTCCATGAAAATAGTAAATTGCTTTGATTGGTTTTCAAAGTTAAACTAACCTTGCATTTCTGGGATAAATCCCACTTGGTCATGATCTATGTTTTCCAGATACTGTGGACTTCATCTAAAATTGATTAATTTTTCTTCCAGGCATTAGTATTATTTATCTGTAGTTTTATTTTCTTGGAGTGTTTTTGTCATAGTTCTGATATCAGGGTGATGCTGGCCTCTTAGTATATATTGTGAAGTATTTTATCCTCTTAGATTTGTGAATATTTTGCATAGAATTTACATTAGTTTTCCTTATACATTTGGTGCAATAAAATCATATGATCCTGGAACTTTCTTTCTGAGGAAGTTTAAAAGTATCAAGGGCTATTCGGGTTATCTATTATTTCTTGACTGAGCTTTTGTAGTTTGTAGTCTTCAGACATTCTAATAATGAGTATACCATTACAATTATAGACTAAATAAAATACATTTAATTTTGAATTTTATTTTTCAAGATAAAATAATAAACTTTTTTCATTATGAATTTTTGTTTTCCATATTTTATCAATTTATTTAAGTGGCTTTTAAACACTAAAATATCAATTATCTTCTATATTAGCAAATATTAAGGGTTGCAGATATGATAACTAATTACAGCACAGTCCTTTTCTAACAGACAGTAAAAAATAAACACTTTCTATAAATTAATTTGTGTCAGCAATATTCAGTTAGGATAAAACACTATTAAAGAACCAGGTTTATCTGCTAACAAACTAGAATTCACTCTCACAGTAAAGAACACGTTTATATTTTAAAATACAAAACACCTGGTGTCTGTCTTATGTTTATATAATATGAATAGAAATGGTGCTGTTTAAGCTATTATTAATTCATTCTCTGTTAAACACAATAATTTGTTCATAGACTACTATGAGGCCGTCAGTCACTGAACATAATCCAGGGTAATTGTGGACTAGATGCTACAAAGACATGTGACCCTGAGAAATGTCAGCAACAACAATGGCATAAACTTATTCCTAGCTTCCAAAGAGACAAACCAACTATATACAGATTAAATTTGTCTGCACCCTGTATGTTAGAGTCTGAGAACGTGCAAGCTTCCTTTACAATAAAGCATTAATATGTTAAATCATATTGCTATGTATAACTGAAATGATATAGCCTGGCTGGTGTTTGTGAGTAAATTAGGAATTGAGAGAATTTTCATTAGTAACTAGCCTTTTGCATTGACTCCTTCAGTCACTTTAGAGTCCAACCAAGCCTACGTCTCTGTAGGAAACAATAAGAAACTGAGTGAAGCTACCCAGAATTAGCAGAGGCCCTATGAGAGAATGCCTGTATCAGTCTATATCCTGGAAGAACTGAAAACACACATTATCTGGCTCACAGAATCTAGTGAATAAACAAATGAGATTTTTCAATATGCATGCTTTTGAAAAGCTAAAAGGGTAAAGTGCAACAAACAAATTGCCCACTTTTATGGAAACTACATTCTAGTTAAAGAATACATATGCAAAAAAACTTTTAAGTAAATATTTAATATATCATGTGTGACATAATGATGGGAAAGGACAAATTTGAAGGCCAAAATTATTTTGTGTCAATGGTTAAGGTGACACTCCTAAAAGAGGTGACATTTGAACAGAAATAAAGGAAATAAAATAATAAGTAGTGTGGGGAAAGCATTCTAGGCCCAGGGAAGTACATAGCATAGCATGTACAAAGGCTTTCAGATAGAAGTGTGCCTGCCACGTTTGAGGAGCAGCAAGAGTTGCTCTAGGGAGAAGAACAAATGAACCAGGAAAAGACAGGAAGTCAAAGAAGTAGCTAGTTATCAGATCATACAAGGCCCTGCAGTCTTTAAAAGGAGATTGGTTTTTATTGTGAATGATATAGGCAGCCATTTGGAGATTTTGAAAAGAATGACATGATCTGAATTTCTTTTTGAAAATGAAATCTAGTGAAAATATGGAGGGTAGATTTATATAATCATAAGGAGAGAAGTAGATGCCTACTGAGACCAGTGTATTCCAGGTAAGGGATGATAGTGGCTTAGACAGGGCAGTAGTACTAGAGGTGCTGAGTTGTTTAATTGTGAATCTATTTTTAGGGCATTTAATGAGATTGGGTACAGGGTTTGAGAAAAAGGACAGGAGTCAAAGATGACATCAAATTTTTTTAACATCCAAAATGAGTAAAAAGGAGTTTTTACTAAAATGCAAATTCCTGATGCTTGCAAGCCTCTTCATGAGCTTCTTTAAACTCACTGCTAAAGAACACTATGCTCACCAAGTTCCAAACTACACACCAACTATATTTTAGCTCACCAATGATGTATGTTCTGATTTCTGGGCCTTCACATACACTATTTCTTCAGCCAGGCATTTTCTTCTTTCTCACCCCTCTAGCCTCCCTGGCAAGTCTGTCCAACACATCAAGTCTCAGCTTAGAAGCCATTGTATACCATGGAGGAATTGCCTCTGTTAGGGGCTTCCACAGCAGTCTGTTCTTAACCTTCAGTACTATTTTTAAATTCTAATTAAAATTAGCATCTCTCCCCAGTAGACTCTAAGCTTTCCTTTATTCTCTTAATATTGTCAAAGTTTTTAACTTTAATCAACTAGCTAAAAGGTTGTTTTGATATACATTGCCCTAATTAGCAGAGTTTGGATGTCTTAGAGGTATATTGGCCATTCAAGTTCTTCTATTGAATACCTATTGTCTCTTTTGACCATTTCTCTATTGGGTTATATTATTAATCTATGTTTTAGTAGTTATTTAATAGTATTTTGGTAATTATTTAGTAAAGGTATATTCTAGTTTAATAGTTATTATTCCCCCTAGCTTTATTAAAGCATAATTTATACATATATATGATATGCAACATGTTGTCATATATGTATGCATTGTAAAATGGCTAAATCAAGTTAAGTAACAGATCTATCATATCACAAACTAATCATTTTTTTCTGTGAGAACATTTAAGATCTAGTCCTATAATATTCAAGTATGAAATACATAGCCACGATGCTGTACAGTAGATCTCAAGAACCTATCCATCTTGTCAAACTAAAACTTTGTACCCTTTGATTAATATCTCCCTAGTTCTTTCTCCTCACCTATTGCCTCCAGTGACCACTATTCTGAGTTTATTTTAGATTTCACATGTAAGTGAGGTCATGTGGTATTGTGTCTAGCACATTGCACTTACCATAAGGTCCACCAAGTTCATTTATGTTATTTCAAAAGACAGGATTTTCTCTGTATGACTGAGTAATATTCATTTTATATAGTCATATAGCAGATTTTCTTATTCCCCCTCCATCAATGGACATATGTTATTTCCACATCTTGGCTATAATGAATAATGCTACAAAGAACATGAGGGTATAGATCTCTTCAACATACTGATTTCATTTCCTTTGGGTATATAACCAGAATTGGATTGCTGGATCAAATAATAGTGCTATTTTAATCTTTCTAGGAACTTCTACATTACTTTCCATAATTAATATATATTCCTACCAACAATACACAAATTTTCCTGTATCTCCATATCCTCAACCCTTGCTATTTCTTAACTTCCTGATAACAGCCATCCAAATGGGTATGAGGCAATATCTTATGGTTTTAATTTGCATTTCCTTGATGACAAAGGGTATGTAGCAATTTTTTCATAAATCTGTTGGCCATTTTTATTTCTTTGGATAAAAGCATATTAAGGTCGTTTTCTTTGTGTGTGTGTGGTGTAGGGGTTGAACTCAGGGCCTTGTGCATGCAAGGCAAGCATTCTACCAACTGAGCCAAGTCCCCAGCCCTCATTTGCCTATTTTTAAGTGGGTTGTTTATTGAGTTGAATTCCTTATATTGTTATATTAACCCTTATTAGATGTAGGGTTTGCAAGTATTTTTTCTTGTTTTGTATGTTGTCTCGACTGTCAAGTATTTTCTTTGCTGTGTGTCAACTTTTGAGTTTTATGCAATCCTATTTTTGGTTTTAGGGCTTATGCTTTTGGCTCATATCCCAAAAAATCCTCTCCCAGACCAATGTCAAAGAGTTTTTCCATATATTTTCTTCTGAAAGATTTATGATTTCAAGATCTGTCTTTAATCCATTTTGAATTTTGTATATGGCATGAGATAGAGTCTAATTTTGTCTTTCAGCATAACAATATTGCTTTTCCAAAACCAGTTATTGAAGAAACTTTCTTTTCTCTATTGTATCCTTTCTCCATAATCAATTAAATGTAAGTGTATGGGACCTCTATTCTCTTCCATTGATCTATATGCTTGTTTTTATGTCAGATTACTGTAAGTTGGTATTATATTTTGAGATCAGGTAGGGTGATGCCTCCATCTTTACTCTTCTTATCCAAGATTATGCTGGCTCTTCAGGGTATTTTGTAATTCCGTGTGAACTTAAGGACCTTTTTTGTCTATTTCTGTGAAAATTGCCTTTGGAAATTTGTTAGAACTTACAAGTTATGTCTAGACAACTAGCGGTAGTGTAAATGCTTTGATAATATTAATTCTTCCAATCCATGAGCATGCAATATCTCTTTGTCCTTTTCAGTTTTTCATCTTGGTTAACTCTATTCCTAAGTATTTTAATTTTCATGCTGCTATAAATGGGATTTTTTTTCTTTCTCTGGTAGTTTGTTGTCAGTATATAAAAATGCTACTGATTTTTGTATATTTATTTTACATCTTGCAACCTTACTGCATTATTAGTTTTTTGGTGGAAATTTTAGGGCCTTCTATATATAAGATCATGCCACCACCCCTGGGGGTGGGGGAAGAGAAAGAATTGTTGTTCTTTTTAAATTTGGATGTGTTGATGTCTTTTTCTTAATTTCTCTGACTCCAGTTTCCATACTGTATTGAATAGAAGTGGCAAGAGTGGGTATCCTAGTGGGTATTTCCACATATTTGTGAAATGTTCAATGTCATATTCTCACTGATATCTAGTTTCACATCATAAGACAATACTTGATAAGATTTCAATCATCTAAAACTTGCTAAAACTTTTTTTTTGTTGTAACCTAACAATTTATCCTATGTATTTGAGAAGAATGTGGCTGTTGGATGGAATGTTCTATATATCTGTTAGGTTAACTTGGCCTATACTGTTGTCCAAGACTACTGTTTCCTTTTGATTTTCTGTCTGGATTATCTATTTTTGAAGTTTATCATTGTTGTATTGATCTCTTATTTCTCTCTTCAGTTCTGTTGAAATTTACATATTTACCACCATTGTATAATCTTGAAGAATTGACCCCTTTATTATGTAATAACCTTCTTTGTCTCATTGACAGCTTTTGACTTATATATTTTGTCAAAGTATAATCACCCCTTATATCTTTTGTTTACCATTGTATGGAGTATCTTTTTTCCTCACTTCACTTTCAACCCATGTGTGTACTTAAAACTAAAGTGTGTCTCTTGTGGGCAGAATATAGGTGAACCTTGGTTTTTATTCATTTAGTCACTGCATGCTTTTTGTTTGGACAATTTAATTCATTTGCAGTCAAGATTATTATTGGTAGGCAGGGTCATTACTATTATTTTGTTAATCATTTTCTGGTTGATTTGTAGATCTTTTGTTCTTTCTTCCTTTCTTGCTTTTCTCTTCCCAAGCTGACTGCCTTATGGAGAGAATTCCCTTGTATGTGATGAGTTGCTTTACTCTTGCTGCTTTCAGAATTCTTAGAGAATTTGATAATATATCTGTATATTTAATCTATTTGGGGTTCTTTGAACTTGTTGAACTCCTCTACCCATTTGGGAAGTTTTATGTCATTATTTCTTTAAACTTTTTGCCCTTTTTCTCTGTTCCTTCTGAGACTCCCATAATTTGCATATTGGTTCACTTGACAGTGTTCCATAAGTACCATAGGACTTCTTCACTCTTATGTCTCTAATTGGGTAAATCTGAATGGCCTGTCTTTGAGCTTAATGATTCTTTCTTCTGTTTGATCATTTGCTCTTAGTTTGTTTCAGTATTCCAGAATGCTCAGTAGCTCTAGAATTTGAATACACACACACACACACATGCATATACATTCATATTTCTTTTCCTATCTATTAGCTTTTCATTATTGAGACAAAATATGAATTAATCTATTGATAAGGTCATAATTCTGTCACAAAATACAAGACTCACAATTGATAAAACAGACTTGCTAAAGAGTTATTAGGAACTTGCTGAGATATTCTATAGGTAGATTTGAAAATCTCACAGTGTATTATTAACATGGCTCTACAAAGTCTGGTTAAGAACCCAGATTTAGGGGCTGGGCTTGTGGCTCAGTGGTAGAGCACTTGCCTTGCATATGTGAGGCCCTGGGTTTGATTCTCAGCACCACATATAAATAAATGAATAAAATAAAGGTCCATCAACAACTAAAAACATATTTAAAAAAAAAGAACCCAGATTTAGGCCCATTACTCTCCAAAGAGGAATCCCACTCGAGTATAGTGATAGGAGGTCATTATCTACTTTCAATATGAAGAAAATTATGATGCATAAATATGTTTGAAATTTCTCATGAAATACATGTTATCCATAAATGTGTGCAAATAAAGCACAAGCTATAATCTTTGACCAACTGAAGAAAAAATCCATAACAAAATCTATAAATATTGTACACATAAACACACTTATTGTGTCTAAATTTTAAATTATGTTGAAAAAATTTATGTTTAATAAAAAATATTTTCATCTAGAAAATATTTCCAAATAAGGTCTCTGCGTATGAAATTAAGATGTAAGATAACATCAAACTGGAATACAGTGGGGCCCCTATTCCAGTATGACTGCTGTTCTGAGTGTGTTTATGACATAAACACACTCAGAATACCCTGTTAAAATTCAGAGAGAAGACTACAGAGGTAAAGATTAAAGTTATGTACTGCATACTAAAGAATACTAAGGATTGCTGGCAACAACCAGAAGCTAGGACTGAGAACATGGCCCTGAACATAACTAGATTTCAGACTTCTGGCTTCCAAAGAGTGTGAGGATAGAAACTACTGTTTTAAGCCACCTACTTTGTGGTACTTTGCTATAATGGCCTTAATAAATGAGCACACCTATACAGTATCCACCTCTCACTGCCACCTCCCAAGAAAGGCAGACTCCTTATACTTTCTTTTCTCCCTATTACTTTTGCTAGCTGCTAAATGGGGCTTCATTGGAAAAATAAATCATAGTAAAAGGGGTGTAAGGGAGTACTGGGGCAGTACTGTGCAATAAAAATTGCTCACCTAAAGCCAGACAGTATCTACTATTAGCAGCCATATTATCAGGCAAATCTTTTAACTGCTCTCAAAGGCAGGTGATTCCCCTACCTGTATAATGAGAATACTTTCTGTTTACCTTACCTAAAAGGATTTGACCAAGAGCTGATTGACTTGTTTGCAAAAATGGCTCTCTCTCCTAGTTTCTATTTAATAACACAGTCTATTCAGATAACCTGGAACAATATAAGAACAAAGTCATCATCATTTAGTATTATTTCTATGCACTTATTTACCTATACTTCCAGAAAATAAATTGTAACCATCTTTATCTATGGACTACAACTCAACATAGTGTTTAATAACCACAGCAAAGTAATAAACAAGAAAAATAATCACTTTTTGTGAATCAATAAATCCCTCCATAAAATAGTAAAATATCAGCAAATAAAACTTAGCCAAATCAACAGTACACTTAATTTGTACAGTTGACAAGTCTTACACCCTCTTTTCAATCTTAATCAGAATTTGAATGAGTCTCATGACCTGTTAAAATCTATAAAGATGAAAAAGCCTAACAAAATCATTAGCAATTCAGTTCTCAGCAGTTTCTAACATATATGTTAATCACTTTGTTTTATGGTATAACTTGAACATTTTCATGCAAATTAACAATACCCAAGGGAACTAGAGAAAAATTACATTTGGAATAAAACAAATCACTACTACATGGGAGCCTTTTGAGGTATTTTTAAAGTCAACATGTGCCAGTAAAATTAAGTTTATGGACGGTTTAAAAACATTTCATTTCACATCCTAAATATTCACACCTTGAAGTTGTTTTACTAAAAATCATACATTTCTAAGTCAGTAGAAGAGAAGTTAAGTTTTTATTATGCATGATTATTTTTATATTCAATTTTATAACATGTTCGATTAGGACCCTAACATGTAAATTAGAACATTGGTAACCACTTAAACAAATATGTGCTTTTTATAAACTAATTTTACCAGGAAGGATCTTTGATGCTAAGCTTTATGCTGTGAAAACTCCTGGTTCATATACTGAAACTTAAGAGACATATTCCCAGAATAACTGTTTTAAATGTTTAAGATAAAATATGGAGGATTACAAAGCCAGATTTTTTGATATATTGTAATAAAATTCTTTTTTTAAAATAAAGCATTAAATAACAGGATCTAATAGCAGGTCTTCTAACTACCATAATGTCAAAGTAATGATGAATATAGATGTTTTTAAGGTATCTGCACACACTCTATATTAAAATATTTGTGCTTTTTATTGGTCATATTATAAGTAATAACAGTATTATTGTGATTTGCTGCCAATATTTACAATGGAAAAAATGCTGAATTCATTAGATGTTAGTGACCTCCCACTGAAGTTTATGGATTCCCTGTATTGTGCCCATGAAGTCCTAGGTTAAGTACACCACATTAAAAGAATCTGATAAAATCAATTTTAAGATTTATATGCAAAATTAATGTTGATTCATAAAAATTCTACAAGATTTAGCTATTTTCATAAAGAGAAAAAACAATCGTGAAATAAGACAACAATTATAAATCACATGTAAAGCAGAACACTAGAGAAAATGTGCATGTTCAATCCTCATCTTTACTATTTATTTACTGTGTTAATTTGGGACAAGTTGCTTAATTTCTCTAAGTCAATTTCCCAATCTGTTGTGAACACTTCCATCAGTAGTTGTAAGGATTTAAAAATATACTGTATGTGAAAAATCTCAGCAAAATGCTTAACACTAAAGGCTCCTTATATATGAATAAAAATTTATTTCTCAACAATACAACTGGACTTATTAAAGGCAAGATGACGTTCATTGCAAAGTTATAAGAGAAAAGCGGGTACATCTATTTTAAATCATATATATGCCCTCACTTTAGAATTACAAATCTTTAGAGAGCCTTTTGACTCAAGATACATGTTTTAATGAGTGTAACCATACATCATTAAGTGAAGACACCTAGCTGGTATGGTATTGACAAGTACATGACTTGAATCTTAGAATAAATTATTTCACATTTTCCAAGAACTAAACATTAATAGGAAGATGGCTAGGTAAGTAATGAATAAATGATTCAATGTAATATCATGCACACATTAAAATGTTAAAAAAAACTAACAACACACAAAAAAAGCTCATGATGTAATATTTAGTACCTCTTTGGCGCTACTATTATGTTAATTTGGATTATGATTCATTCTGACCACAAAGATTTCTATTGTGAAGGTAGTATTTTCTTGGATTTAATTTGTACTTTTTAGTAGAAAATATCATTAGTTACTAATTGTTTTTTTTTCAATTTCACACTTATTTACAGTTCAAATTTCATCCAAGCTATCCCTAACTCTGTTGAAAACTTGATTATCTTTAAGCCAAGCTATTTTAAAAACCTTATTTGAACTCTATATGATTCCTTAAATATACAGCCATGAAAGATCTAGTACTTTAGTTTACTTAGGTTTTTTTTCTCCCTCTGCTGCTGTTTCTTATCATCCTATCAAGGGTATTAATATGAAAACATAACATAACTTCAAAGCACTTCATAAACAAAGATTCAGGTCATTAAAGATAATGCTAAATTATTACTCAGACCATGACTACCAAGGTCTGAGATTAACATCAGTCCCCTTTTTTTTCATCTACTGATCCATTTTAATTTAAAAAAAACTTAGTTTGAGAGATACATACTATCTCTGAACAGAGGGACACAGATGGGATGATTAAATTAAAGCATAAAATACCAAATTGGAAAATATTTAGTTTCTAAATTTAAGTCACAAGAACTGCTTAGAAATCAAAACTGTAGACAGATGGCTATTATATCTCACTTTCACTAGAATAAATAATGCAGTAAGATAGGAAAACCACACTACATTTGTCAACAAAACAATATGATTTTGAGAAACTGCCTTTGGTCTGTCTTTAAGATTAACTCGACAATGGCTGAAATCAGTCTATAGAAAATCAACTTTTATAATGGTCCTAACTATAGTCTGGGTCCTTCAAAAGAGGACAAAAGGGTCTTTAAGTCAAATGATAACTCTACTGCAGAGACAGAAATACTGAGTAAATTCTAGAGGAAAGTGAGAAAAATGAAGAGTGTTACTGCTAAAATTTGTCTTTGTTAAATGATTAAACTCATCTACCCACTCAAAAAGACATGAATATTTAAATAACATAGCATGTTTACTAGCTCCAAAAATGTATGTATGTGTGTGTGTATATATATATTTTTTAAAATGTTGGTCTAGGTGTAAAAATTATAGCCATTGGCAGTGAGACATACAGAAAGGTGAGGCTTTAATAAAAAGCTGTAGGGCTGGTACACAAAAGTTTACAGAGGCTAAGAGAAATAATAGTATTTGTAAGAAGGGAAAAAAGAGAATCTATCAAAATAATGATTGGAGAAATCACTAAGCAGCAGGATAAACATGAAACAAACACATGGGGTTTTCATTTAGTTATTGAAAATGAGTTCATTTAAAGTAATCTTAAAGCAGGATTCGGAAAAGTTCCTATGTTGTAGGATATCTGTAAATCTGCTTTGATCCTGGCATTAATATACAATGTCTACCCACATGGGATAGGCTGCTGCCAGGCTCCCTCCCTTCACTGAAAAGCACTAACCCCAAAATTCACATATTTACCACCCAGGATACTTCAAATTTGTTAACTCCTTATTAAGCACAGCATGTGTAGGTAATTTCAAGAAATAAGAAGCTACAATAAACAGAAGGGTTTATTTATTTAATAATTAATTTTCCCCAATTAATAATATCTAATTTTTCATTCATAAATGGGGGAAAATCTCATTTCAAATTTTATGGGAACACCACTGAAAATGTTAAATAATACTTCAAGATTTTGAATTTTCCAAATTCCACCAAATATTATTTCTTGAAATTTTCATTAAAAACTTCTCCATTTAAAATGCATTTAATATATCCCATTATTATTATAAGTGTCACAAATTATAGTCACAAATATAAAAAAATAATTTAAAATATTTTTCATTTCAGGCTTTAGAACACTCAAACTGGTGATAGATCCGATCGATTAAAACAGTCGATATCATTAGGGAAAGAGCTTATTAAACTCAAAGATAATTTTCAGTCAAAATAATGCTAAGCTCCAAATTTCTATCTATAGGAATGATATTAAATACAAGTGACATTCACTATGCAGAACTAGATAACTAATGTGTCACTATACATTTTTTAAAAGATGACTGAGGATAGGGACAAGTGGGGAGGCAGACAGTGGCAACCTCTGGAGGATGGAATCTCTTCTCTCTGCTGGTCCTAGAAGAGAAAAGAGACACCAATAAGCATCAACACACTGTCCAAAGTCCTGCCCACCAGAAATCCACCAGTCCACAGGTGTTTCTCAACCTTACAGCCAACCTCACCTTCAAATATGGTAATCAGTGCCAAAAGAATGTCAAAAAACATCACTTTATCCTACTTTGATTAGTTCTGTCTTTAAAAAATAAAATTTTCAAAAATATTATTTATTTTTACATAATTATAATCTACATTAAATGGTATGGAAAGCAGCCAGGCTGAAAGTAATACTTCCTATAATTATTTGAATAACATCTTTCCAAAACCATTTCACTCAATTATTTTAAATTATAAGGAGGCTATTAAATAAGATCTAAATTCTCCTTAAGTGTGTATGTGCTACTGCATATGAAACATGCACCTACAATCAAATCTTAGGGTTTTAACTATTGTTTGTGACCTATTCAATGGTCACAGGTCATGAAAAGGATGAGCAGATGGAAGTGCTTACATCAAGTTGATGACAAGAAATTAATCAACTTGTACAATTTGAAAAAGATTATCTAGACTCTGGAAAGAAGTCTGAAGCAACAGAAAATCAAAGAATGATGATATAACTAAATAATTTAGACTGACAATATTAAATGACTCCCACAATTCTGTAATACAAACAGCAAATACAATTCTTCAGAATTTTATTTTTCTAGAAAGTATAGCTGACTGGTAATTCCAAATCGCAAGTTCTTAGACACCATTTACAGTTTACAAAATCAGTCCTCTGAATCACTGTTATTTTCTCACATATCCTTATGGAAAACCTAGTTACTAGAAACCATGCCCAAAGTAAACCCTGTAGTAAATAATTTTAAATTTAGTCACTCAAGACCAAGATCCAAATGTACACAGTGCGGAACGAATTAATTTAAATTAAATAAATAGCATCTATGATTACATATTATTAGTCTTTTCCAAGTAGCATACTAGATGCTGGAAATAACGAAAAACACAGGACAATATCTGGTCATGTAAAACAGCAGAGAAAATGCCTTTTGGAAGCCTTGAAAGTTTGAAAACAAAGATTCCTCTGGACTTACTGGCTCTGAGTTAAGGAAACGTAATTTTAGCATAAGTTGTATTTTCCAACTAAAATAAGTAAAGTAGGTGAACTGTTCCTGGGTTGCACTGTGCATCTGCACTGTACTAGCCTGCAACCAAGTCCAGAGGGATGTAATAAACCTAAGATTTAACGCTTGAAAGAGGCTCGGGAAGAGCCAGAGAATCAGAATGAATGTCTGGTTTTGTGAAACCATTAAGAATTTTAGCTCTGGACAAGAGCTCAGCAAACAAAGGAATTCACAAATTCTGGACAATTCCTACGAAACGCAACAGTAACCAAAACAAAAACAAGTGTCTGAACAAGCAGACCGGGCTTTTATGGCATCTTTCCTGGGAGCTTCAAACGTCTTCCTAAGTCACTCAACTGCACCTGCTGCAAAGATAAAACGTTTTGATGCGTCAGCCCAGGGTTAGAGTACGTCCCAGCCGTGGAGACCAGGCAAAGGCCACCCGCCCGCGAGGCCACGTTCACCGCCAAGGCTCCCACGCGGCTCCAGCCCCACGCGCCGCTCCCGAGCTGAGGGCGCCAGTCACCGCACCCATGGCCAGTGGCTCCGCGGCCCGCGCCCGCAGCGTCCGTACCTCACGCCGCTGCTCCGAAAGCCAGCGGACCCGCGCCTGGCCATTCCCGGAGACACCACGCGTGGTGCCGCGCTCCCGCCTAGCGCCGGCCCTCGGCCCAGGAGGCCACGGAGGAGCAAGGAGCCACGGACCAGCACTGTCATGGCCGCGACACCGGCTTCCCAACCGGGGTTCCACCTCCCGCAGCTGGAGTCCTCTCCGCCCGAGGCCGGCTCTGCCCCCACCCGGTCTGGCGGAGCGAGCGCGTGGGCAAGCCGCCAGCTCCTGGGTCGCTGCACCGGGCGGGGCCGGGAGCCGAGCCCAAGGGTGTTGGGCCGTGAGGAGCCGGGTCCTCAGGGGCGGGGCTGGAGCGGAGCCCCTGGGGAGGCGGGGCCGAGAGGAGCCAGGTTCTCGGGGGCGGGGCCGGGAGGGGAATACTGGGCGAGCCCAGGGCACCCAGTGTGCTGGAGTGCTGGAGACCTCCGAGGACTGGTGTCTGCACCCGCCCGTGTTCCACTGACATTCCCATAGTGAGGGTTCAACGAAGACATCCAAACCAATAACTTCAGGCAGCCCTCCTTTTCTCCAAGCCAGACTCTGGCCCAACCGTCCCCATGGTTATTTGGAATTTGACTTGGAGTAGTAAAGTAATAGAGTCTTTGTTTCCCACTCCCTTTAGATGACCTTGGGATACCTAGAAGAAAGAAATCTAAGGAGATAAAGATTTGAATGTGCAGAGAAGGAGGAACTCTGAACAAATTCCTCTAAAAAAGCATGTGTGTGTATGTATGTATAGATATATATATATCAGACCATTCATTGTGCCAATTAAGACAATAAGACAAAACCAGCTGCAAAGTTAACAGGACATGTTTCTCCCTAGGGCTGGCTGCAGCTGTGAAGAGTCATAACAATCTCTTTTCAGAGCTGCTTTTTTACTGAGAAAATTTGTTCCAAAAGTTGCAGACTGTCAGAAAACTTGTTCTTTAAAAAATGCTATCAACAGTAAAGATGATTGATTGAGATCGTCATCACTACCTTTGGTGCATGTATGAAGACACAAATGGTGTGACTCTGTCTGGTATGCAACCAGAGAATTGGAAAAACTGAGCTCTATATATGTACTATGACTTGAAATGCAACTAAACAAATTAATTTTAAAAAATGCTATCAATAAGAATGAACATCCCATTCTTCCCTGGCTGATATGTCAATTTGACACAAAGAAGCAACCTAGAAAAACACGGAAAATTTTAGCAACTAGATTTTAGATCTAAATCACAATATATTAAAAAAATCCATTAAATCACAATGCATTTTTAAAAACCAATTTTAAATTGCGGCTATGCAAAAAGACACTCTTAGAATGAAAAATCAGACTGGGAGAAAATATTTGTGAAGCTTTCTGATAAATGTTTTGTACCCCAGATATACAAAAAAAAAAAAAAAACTCTTAAAACTCAACAACAATAACAAATTAAACAAATTAAATTTTAAGTCAGTTAAAAATCTACAGAATATCTGAACAGATACCAACCACACAAGATACATAGATGAAAAAGAAAGCACATCAAGAAAAATACTTAACATAATTTACCATTAAGGAAATGCAAATTAAACAACCATAAAATACCACTATATTCCTGGTAAGATAGCTAAAATCCAAAAGCTGACAAAGATATGGAGCAACAGGAACTCTCATTCAGTGTTGTGTTGACAAGAATAAAAATGATCCAATCATTGTGACAAAAGAGATAATTAACTTAAAAAGAAGAAAAATTTATTTTTGCTCACAGTTTCAGAGGTTGCAGTCCATGGCCCTGTTAGTGAGGACCTGAAACAGCACATCACATTATGACAGGAGTAGGTGGCAGAGGACACTGGTTCACTTCATAGCAATCAGATCAGGGCGCCAATATCCCATTCAAGGGCATAACCCCAGTGACGTGACTTCATTCCACTAGGCGCCATCTCTTAAAAATAACACCATCTCCCAACTGGTCCATAAGCTGGAGACCAAGGCTTTAACACATGGGCCTTTGGAAGACATTTGAAGATCCAAACTATAATAGTCACTTTAAAAGATAGTTTTGGAAAACTAACAAAACTTCTCTTAAAGATAAACATAGTTTAACTATGTTAAACAGGGTTATACTATGAGCAGTCATGTTTCTATTTACACAACTGATTTGAAATTTATATTCACACAAAAACGTGCACATGAATGTTGATAGCACTTTCATTCTTATTCTCCAAAAACCAAGATGTTCTTTAACAGGTGATGAATAAACAAATTGTGGTGTGACCACACAATGGTATATTATTCATCATAAAAAGGAGCGAGCTCTCAAGCCATAAGATGATGCATATGAACTTTAAATGAATATTGATTAGTGAAATAAGCCAGTCTGGAAAAAGTTGCATAATGTATGATTTCAATTATTTGACATTCTATTAAAGGCAAAACTATAGAGACAGTAAAAAGATCAGTAGTTGCCAAAGATTCAGGAAAAAAGAAGGTATAATAGGTGAAGCACAGAGGATTTTTAGGGCAGGGAAGCCATAAAACATTTAGAACTTTATAGCACAAAGAGTGAAACTTGAAGGTAAAGTAAAAAAAAAAAAAAAAATCATTTAAGAGGTTGGTGTTTTCCAAGAAGGAATGCAGACTGTGACAAGACAATCTAACTGCATTACAAATGTAATATAACCTCACTGAAAGGGATGAGGAAAGCTTCTGACCCAAGTAACTGGAACTGAATGGAGTCCTTAAAACTAATGGCAAAAGAGGGGCCGAGGCTGTGGCTCAGCAGTAGAGCACTTGCCTAGCACAGGAGGGGCACTGGGTTCGATCCTCAGCACCATATAAAAATAAAAAATAAAGCTATTGTGTCTGCCTACAACTAAAAAAAATTTAAACAAAAACTAATGGCAAAAGAAACAGCACACAAGCATTTACATCATTTAATAGAGTTGGAAATATAGGTTAACAGTTCTGAAATGGTACGCATATACACTAGAATATTTAAGTAAATAAATGAGGGATGGTAGAAAACAGATTTCTTGCTGTTGGAGTTAAGAATTAACATAAGCAAAGGAAGGAGAATAGAATGATCCGTATTCCAGTTGATTAGAGTTGGAACATCTTATGAACAGATAGTTGGCATGAAATAGATACAGACAGTTACAGATATATTTATAGATGTGTGAATATTCAGAAGTTAGTATGCACACATACTTCTCTTCTTTATCAGCTGAAACTGCCTAAGAGACAATACCTAGTAGCAATAAGTATACCTAGAGCCCAGATTTGACTTTAATATCATTCTACAATAAAAGATCCAGGACTCCTTGGAGAAAAGGCTGATTCTAGGACTTGATCAGAAAATAAATAAGACAAGCCTAGCTGTAATTCCAGAAAGTGAAGTCTTGCTCAAAGGATTCCACTTAAGGGAGGTATGCCAAAGACAAAGACCTAAATGGGCTCTTCGAAGCCAAAGCTGAAATGATCTGAACAGCAAAATAAAATAGTATGGGATTACAACCCAATGTAAAAAATTAACAATCATGATAACATACTCATATCAATACATAAGTAATTGGATAAATAAATGAATGGAAGAGAAGCGAAAAACATGTACAGATTCTAAAAATTTATGTGGATATTCTACCCTCAAAGAGAAAGAGAAAAGCTCTTAACTTCTTAAATGGGAACCGATCATAGTGACTTTCTTTCAAAAACTATAGTTTGGAAAGAAGAAAAGAGAGTGATTTCATAGAAAAACCTGACAAACACTTGCTTGGCCATGTTATTAATTAACATCAAGTGATAGAAAGATTATACAGATTCTTGATAAAATGAGATAAGAATTATACTTTACCTCTATAGTCTTTTTCCAGAAAATCATAATTCCAATGTAATGAGAAAAAATTTTTAAATCATCCCAATAGAGGGATATCCTAAATATAGCTTGTTGGGGTCCCCCCAGCCAGGTATCAGTCTCCCCCCTTGACCAGCGGGGAGGAGGAGATCCCCGGGAGTCCCCGACAAGACGAGCTGAGAAAGGTAAAGTAGTCCCGCATGCAATTACCACGCTTGAGCCGGAGAGTTCTGTCTCAATATAGGAACTGTTTATTAAGGGGAAGTTACAAGTTTATATAGGGGTGTTCAACCAGAGTATTACCTAATTGATTTATAACCAATCACCTAAAAGGTCATCTTAGTTGGCGAGAAGCCAGGGCTGGCTGACAAGAAGCCAGGACCAGTATCTGTCCAGGGCTAGTATCAGTTTGGGGCTATGGGAAACTGGCAAGAAGGTAGGCCCCGCTGGCATGAGCCAAGTTCAGAAGAAGAGAAGTCCAGCGGGACATATCAGTTGGCAAAGAACTGGGGCTAGGGGGAGAGAAGTCTCCGGGCACATCAGTTAGTAAGGGGCTAGGGCCAAGTCTTGGTGTTCCAAGACCAGAGAGAGCAGGGTGTTCCCGCCTGCTCAGCTTGATAGCTCATCCTTACATCACACCTGTGTGACCCAGTCCCCTACATAGCTGAGCAGTACTTGTCAGAATTGTCAAGGTCATCAAAAACAAAGGAAGTCTTGAAAACTGTCACAGCCAAGTAGAACCTTAAGAAGACGTGACCAAATATAATGGAGTAATCCGAATTGGGTCCTGGAACAGAAAAATGACATTACATAAAAGCTAAGAAAAAATAATTAACTTCAGTTAATACTAATGCATTAATACTAGTTCTTTAATGATGTGATATTAATAATGGGAGAAACTGGATGGATGATACATATGAACTCTTGATACTATCTTCTTAATTGTTCTTCAGATTCATAACTGTTCTAAAAACTAAAGTCTTTTTCATTCAGCCAGGGCAAGTATCAATCGGAATCAATACCAGGACAGGTTCTCTAAAGGGGACTTTATCCAAGTTGTATTTATTGCAGTTATTGACTCTGTCCTCTCCTAGACTAGAAATTTAAGGAGTGATACTGAGACCTGCCCGGCCAAACCTTGGAAATCAACAAGAGGCAATGGGGAATTAAGAAAGACATATAATACTGGGCACGGTGGTGCATACCTATAATCTCAGCACTTTGGGAGGCTGAGACAGGAGAATCCTGAGTTAAAAGCGAGCCTCAGCAATGGCAAAATGCTAAGCAACTCAATGAGACCCTGTCTCTAAATAAAAACACAAAATAGGGCTGGGGATGTGGCTCGTTGGTCAAGTGCCTCAATACCAAAGAAAAGAAAAGAAAGACACCCAAACATTACAGAGAGATAACCGGGACCAGGTTGGACACCATCCTCTGATGGAGGAACAATGACCCAGAACTAGTACAGCACATTTATTATATTATCATCAATGAATGATGATTATTATTTATCTGCAGTTATTTGCAAGCTCCATCTGATTATTATTCATCAAAAATTATTCAAAGATTATTTGTGAGAAAGTTTCTGTAAAGCAAACAGGCTTGAAGATAACAGCACTTGGGAAACATTGTGGTTATCTTGTTATGTTCAGAATTCTCTATCCCCAGCAGCTGAACTTAAGCTCAAGACTGATATAGCTCTGTGCCTTTGCACAGAGCTTCCTCATCCAGGGCATCACCATAGCAACTGGGCAATTTTGTCCTGCACATTTTCACAGAAAGTTCCCAGCACAAGCGCAGCCATAGCCATGAGGCAGAGACCATGATCCAAATCACCACTCTCCACATCTCCCCCTTTTTTATTTTTTAAATATAACTGTTACATGTCTACTCTGAAGTACTTGCACTTGTATCAGATGAGCTTGCAGAAGACTGCAAGAAAACAACACAGAATTAAGAGTAAGGAAATAAGTCCTAAGCAATACCATGAAGTATGATAAAGTATGTTTTAGCTTATTCTAAGGATTGAAACCATTCGGATCATCTAACAGGTTTTTGTTTTGTTTTGTTTTTTAATAAAACTGACAGGAGATAAGATAGGAATTCAACTTTTCCTGCATAAGTTGGATGTAATGGTGCAGTGGCAAGAGATTTAAACTAACATTGTGATAATTCCAAATTCCTAATAGATGCATCTTTATCTTTTCCCAATCTCATTGGGAGCTATTGTATAGAACAGGTGTTACACAAATAAACAGATAAGTGACATGACATCATAATTATTGTTTGACCTAAAGACTTTGTCTGATCACCCAAGCCTGCTACAGTAGCCTCTAAGGCTTTCAACTTAGCTTCAACTTTATTATCAATAGCCTCTTGATCTAGCTCTTGAAGTATTTTGTTCCAAAACACTGATGGTGGGGAGTGCTATGTACCCAATTCCTTCCTTTATTATTTATTATAATCAGCTACCTGTCCTTTGTCCAGTCTCATTTTCCCCTCCGAGTAAGGGAACCCTTACTGCAGTAAGGGGAAATAAGTGATGACTGCTCTGGCTGCTTAAGGGGTGATGAAGGGCAAGCAGTTTGGGTTTCTCTTTTATGAATGTTTTGGTCAGTCAAGGAGTCCATTGTAAAAGTCTGGTTTGGAAAAAACAGGTTGTAAAGTCATCTCATAGAAGGTGGGTGCTTCTATGAAGAGAAACAAGAAGACATGAGTACTGTAATGAGAGTAATACAAAATAAATGAATATGATGATGATAGAGAACAGCAATTTTTTTACCAGTAGGTGTTAAAGCTAAGAAGTTATACTTCTGTAAGGCACTAACAGACAATAGTTATAAGGTTTACAAGGAAAACACAAAATGAAATTAATAAGAGTAAAAGCATATTGAATTTGTATAATAGCTATGAACTAAGAAACATAATTTTTATAATCTCAAATCTTTTAAAGTTTAATTTGAAGAACACAAGCTTGGTAAAATGTTCTTCTAAACCTGATATTTTAAAGATATGTATACTTGGAATATATGAATACATCTAGTATACATAGAAGCCAGTAACAGCCATGAGGCATTCAGATACCATGATCCAAGTCACTGCTCTTCACAGGCTGATATCTTTTTTCTTTATTTTTTTAATCCTCAGTGTTATTCTAAAACATGCTCAGTATCTATCAGTTTCATTTTAATTAAATCAGGGATTATAAAAAGATTACAGAAAAAGCAAAATAGACACCAGAATACCATGAAGAAAAATTTATTCCATGATTACTTCAAATGTTTCAATGAAAACTTTGGAAGTTGCTTTAGAGAATGTAGTACATTTTCATGCTACAGAGATGTATATTTCCATGTAATTTTTCACAATAGCCATGACTTTTCTTAGGGCATGTGATTTTCTATTCTCTGTTTAATAACTTATCATATATATGGGGGTATGTATAATTTATATTTATTTATATATGTATATATATGGGGTGTGTATAATTCTCACTATTGTAACAAAATATTTGAGAGTGATTATCATTGGGATGCTGACACAGTAGAAACACAAGTTCAAGACCAGTCTGGACAACTTACTGATGCTGTCTCAAAAAAAATATAGTTCAGTGGTAAATCACCTGGATTTAGTCCTCAATACAAAAAAAAAATGATTATCAGAATTCAAACAGTTAAAACTGGCATCAGAAGGTAGCAAAATAGGTATAGTTTGCCTCGAGGAAAATAGAGTTGTACCATCTAATGATAGGTGCACTAGCTTACGCTGAACAAAGAAGAGCAAAGAAAAACATTGATCATTTGCTCAATGAAGAGCTCAGATGTGAAGGAAAAAACTAAATTCAAGGAATAAACAAGATACGAGAATCAGGAGCAATGCCCAAGAAATAGCCAGATGAGTAGCTATGGACTGAGAGGAAGCAGCAGCCAAAGGAGCTGAAGAAGGTTGTCTTGGTAATATCAACCTGAAGAGCCAACTTCCAGAGAATATTTTAAGATCATTACATTTTTTTGGCCTAGAATGGTTCTTTTGAACTATAGATTATTGTTGCCTGCTTTTCTCTGTTTCTTTAACAAAAAACCAAAAATTTATTAAATTTAATATTTTAAATTATAACTATTTTAAAATTCTTTGGACTCAATAATTATAAATATATGATGTATAATGTGATTTTTTGGATACATATATACCTTGTAAAATCATCAAAGCAAGGCAATTGGTATATCTATCACCTCATTTCTTTGTGTATTCTAAATCCTTTCTTGTAGCTCTTTTGAAATGTACAATAATTACAGTCATCCTGTTATGTGACAGACACCAGAACTTCTTTCTCTTATCTATCTGAATTAATGTGCCCATAACTAACCTCTTTCTATCTCACCCTCCATTCTGCTGTTCCCAGCCTCTGGTAACCCCTATTCCACTCTCTACACTATGAAATCAACTTTTTTAGTTTTTGCGTATGAATCACGTAGTATTTGTCTTTCTGTGCCTGAGTTTTTTCACTTAATATAACATTCCCCAATTATAATCATGTTACTGCAAATAACAGAATTGCATTCTTTCTTATGAAAAAGAATTTAGGTCTGAATAATGTTTCATTATATATAAATAGCACATTTTTATACCCATTCATCAGTTGATAAACATTTCAGCTGATTTTATGTCTTGGCTTTTGTGAGTAGTACTAAAATAAACATGAGAATGTGGATGTCACAAAAACTGCAATAGCATAAAAACAGATACATGGACCAATGGTAAAGAATAGGAGACATAGAGACAAGCCCATACAGATATAGTCATTGAATCCTTGACAAAGGTGCTAAAAACATATACTGGAGAAAAGACAACCTTTTAAGCAAATGGTACTGGGAAACTTGTTATGGATATTTAGAAGGATGACATTGGACACTTATCTCTCACCTGTGGAAAAATCAACTCAAAATGGATCAAGACCTAGGAATTAGATCACAAACTATGCAACTCCTAAAAGAAAATATAGGGACAACACTCCAGCATAGAGATACAGGCAACGATTTTCTTAATAGGACCCCTTAAGCTCAGGAAATAAAACCAACAGTTAATATATGGAATGACAGCAAACTAAAAAGCATCTACACAGAAAGGAAATTATTAATGTGAAGAGAGAATGTACAGAATAGGAGAAAGTCTTTGGTAGCTACTCTTCTCACCGAAGATTAATATCTATAATATATGAAGAACTCAAAAACACCAAAAAAAAAACAATTAATATATGAGCAAATGAATTAAACAGATACTTCTCAAAATAAGAAATACAAATGGCCAACAAAAATACAAAAAAAATGTTCAATATCATTAGCAATTAGGGAATGCAAATCAAAACTACACTGAGATTTTAGCTCATACAAGTCAGAATACGAACAGTCATTAAGAATATGAACAATAATAAATGCTGGAGAGGATGTGGAGAAAAAGGAACACTTTTACACTGTTAGCGGGATTGTAAATCAGTACAACCACTATGGAAGTCAATACAGAAATTCCTCAAAAGATTAGGAATGGAACCACCACATGGACCCAGTTATACCACTCCTTCGTATTTACCCTAAAGAATTAAAAACATCATACTGTAGTGATACATGCATACCCATGTTTATAGCAGCACAATTAGAATTATTCTAGGTGTCCATCAACAGATGAGTAAATAAAGAAAATGTGGTATATCTACACAACGGAGTTTTATGCAGCATAAAGAAGAATGAAATTATGTCATATGCAGGAAAATGAACGGAACTTGAAAACATTATGTTAAGTAAAATAAGCCAAACTCTGAAAGCCAAGGGTTGTATGTTTTCTTTCATATGTGGAAGCTAGAGAGAATAAAGGGAAGAAAGGTGGAGAGATTTCATGAAAATCAAAGAGATCAGTAGAATAGAGGAAAAGGACCAAGGGGAGGGAGGAGGGAAGGGAAAGGGGAAATACTGGGAAATTATATTGGCCAAATTATATTTTTTTATTTTGTGTGCATGTACAAATATGTGATGATAATCCCCATCATTATGTACAACTATAATGTGCCAATAAAAAAAAATGTGAAGCCTGAAGTGATGGTGCAGGCCTATAATCCTAGCAACCCCAGAGGCTGAGGCAGGAGGATGGTAGGTTTGAGGTCAGCCTCAGCAACTTGGCAAGATCCTGTCTCAAAATAAACAGAAATAAAAAAGACTGGGATGTAGCTTAGTGGTAAAGCACCCATGAGTTCAAAGCTTAGTACCAAAAAAACAAAAATATATAGAGGAAAAAGCTAGAGATAATATGTCATCAGCAAGTCATGGGGTAACTTTAAGACAACAAAAACAAGGTAACTATAGTTCCCAAAAGAATGGAGGTAGAGACCAAACATGTTTTAATGCCCTCAAATTATGTTGCCCTTTTTTTTTCTTGTCAAAAATCTAGCCTCAAAGAGTAATGAAAAACATACTTTGTGCACATGAATGAATTGTTCATAAATTAAAATGGAAAAACAGAACAGTGGGTTCCTAATGTGAACTCTGGGAAGAGCTAACCAAATTGCAATCATTACATGTTAACACTGGCAGCAAGAATAAAGCAGATATGCATCAGCCTTCAGGAAGATTATAGAACTTGATGTTCCAGGGCAGGAGGTTTGGCAGAGCTGGCAATGAGCAGCAGTCAGGATGTCTTAGTTGGCCTGATGAATTAGGTGCACCCCATGCAGGCACTCATAGAAGGCCTTTTTTTTTTTTTTTTTTTTTTTTGAGATTTCACATCTCAGTATTCCACAGAGGCTGGGTGTATTGGGGTAGAGTTGAGTACTACATACTGATGTAGAAATAGTGGAAGAAAATGGAGACAACAATCCTGGCGCTGAGCCTTGGCTCTGCCGTTGGTAGGTTTTATAACCTTGGACAAAGTTCATTTCTCTTTGCTCATTTCCTTTCACTAGCAAATCATAGAAAAATGAAATGATTGTGATACCTCTTAGCTAAATAATACTTGGAGGGTTCATGAAATGCCTCTTGGAGGAAGTAATTTATAAACTAAGAGTTGAAGAGTCAGTAAAAATTAACCAGATGAATGGGCTAAAGGTTAAGGAGGAGATGAAAGATGTTTCAGTAAAAAGAAATAGAATGGGTATGATCCTGATCCAGAACAGAAAATGGTAATTTCTGGGAACAAAAGAGTGATTTATATAACTAGAGCATAGAGTTTCATAGCTAAGAAATTAGGAATTCTAAATTATTAGCAGCAAAATAAGTTTCTCAAGGTTACCTGGCTATCAAGGACCTGATCTGTGACTTGCTCTTGTCTGCACCCGTATTTTTTTTTTATGGTACTATGTATTGAACTCAGGGATACTTGACCACTGAGCCACATCCCCAGCCTTACTTTGTGTTTTATGTAGGGACAGGGTCTCACTGAGTTGCTTAATGCCTCACCGTTGCTAAGGCGGCTTTGAACTCGTAATTCTCCTGTCTCAGCCTCCCAAAGTGCTGGGATTAAAAGTGTGAGCCACTGCACCTGGCTTGCACCAGTATTTTAACTATAAAATATACACAGCCTTTCTACTTCACCATGCAAACAAGAGAACATCATTGCTTTGGATGTTATAGGTACAATATTTTTCAGTGTGTTCCAGGGGTCATATTGTGAATATTCTCTAGAGTTGAAATTTAAAATCATAGGGAGGAAATATTAGACTGGGAGTCCTTAGGTATATAAAAAGAAGCTAGAAAGATGAGGAAGTGAAACTGAGTCAAATTGATCAATGGATAAACTATAAGCATTTTTTTCTACCATAATCCTCCAGAAATACAGAAACAATCTCAAAGCAGAGTTTGTGACTAAGACAAAACATTGATGCTTAGGTCTCTATTGTAAATTTACATTTCACTAAACAGAAAAAGAACCTGAGCTGTGTGCAGTGGTGCACACCTGTAATCACAGTATTTGGGAGGCTGAGGCAGGGGGACTGCAAGTTCAAAGTCAGCCTTAGCAACTTTGTGAGTTCCCCCATTCACCTACACCTGGGGACACTGGACAGGATCTTGACCTTCTACCTCTGCACAGCATGCCACAGAGTGGCATTTCTGAACACGTCGCCCAACGCCACTGCCCGGCCTGGCCTACACCCTATTTCTGAAAGCAGATGCTTCCATTTGGGGACTCCTTTTGCCATCTTGGATCTGAGCAGAGAGATACCAATAAACAACAGACAATGCCATCTACTGGATGAGAAGGAAAGCAAGCCTTTTTATTTACCTTGAGACTTTTTCTCCCTCTATTATTCTTTTTTTCTTCTCTTCCTTTCTTTTTCTTCTTTTCCCTCTCTCACTATTTTTCTGCCCTCACATCCTCAACATTTGTGAAACCAAGTATTTTTTATGCATTAGTCTACTGAGGACAGGGATATCTGATTAGTATACTACAAGTGTATTATATAGTCTTATATCTTTTCTTTACATGTTTTATTTTTCTTAATTTTTATGTTTCCTTGTTCGTTGTGCTCTGTTTTCTTCTTACTTACTTGTCTTCCCCAAATCTCTTTCTCTTTTTTCTACTACTAACCAACTTCTTTTGGATTCCTCTTTCACACTTTCTAGGATCTAATAACTCTATACCTTCACATCCTACCTCCCTAACATCTCATCCTACACCCCACTCCCAATTCTCTTTAGTCCACTAGCAGAAACTGTAGACTGTTCTCAAACCTATTGTTTTTATAGTAGATATTAATTGAACTTATAATTCCTATACATTATGACAGAGCCATAAATGTCCTACTAGAAGCTACTTGGTCTAAAATTATATATTGTTTGTATTGACATCTGTTAATATTGGTTTCCCCCTTAATATTGGTTTCTTTAATATTGTAACCTCATAGGGGATCTATAAGCCTATAGGATTAAGACTGTGGACTGCCTGAGTGCCATGCTGTGGCCCCCCATCTACCAACTGGCAGCTGTTCCTGTCTCCTTCCATTTAGAGTCAACAGCCAGGACTGGGAAGACCATTACAAAGATCCCTGCAGGCCTGGCTATACCAGAGGTGAGGTATTGGTAATTGGCAGGAACATTACAAGATTATAGGGTAGAAAATGTAATACCTCAAATTGGTACTGCTAGAGAGGAAGACACATGAACAACATGAAAAAAGAAGGAAAGAAAATGCCCCAAATAAACCATGATGCTACAATAATAGAATCCACTGACAGCACAGTAGATAAAATGTCAGAGATGGAGTTCAGAACATACATAATTAAAATGATCTGTAAAACACATAATAATATAAGAGAGCAATTACAGGCAACTATTGATCACTCCAACAAAGAGATAAGAGAGCAAATTCAGGGAGCAAAAGATTACTTCAAAAAAGAGATAGAGACATTAAAAAAAACAAACAAGCAGAAATCCTTGAAATGAAGAAAACAATATACCAAATAAAAAATTCAATAGAAAACACCAGTAGACTAGATAACTTGGAACATAGAACCTCAGACAATGAAGATGAAATATATAATCTTGAAAATAAAGTTTACCACACAATGAAGATAGTAAGAAACTATGAACAAAACATCCAAGAATTATGGGATAACATCAAAAGACCAAACCTAAAAATTATCAGGATAGAGGAAGGCACAGAGACACAAACCAAAAGAATGCACAATCTCTTCAATGAAATAATATCAGAAAATTTCCCAAACATGAAAAATGAATTGGAAAATCAAATACAAGAGGCTTACAGGACATCAAATGTACAAAACTACAACAGATCCACACCATGGCACATTATAATGAAAATGCCTACCATACAATAATAAAGATAGAATTTTAAAAGCTGCAAGAGAGAAGGTACAAATTACATACAAGAGGAAACCAATTCAGATTTCAGCAGATTTCTCAACTCAGACCCTCAAATCCAGGAGATCCTGGAACAACATATACCAAACTCTAAAAGAAAATGGGTGCCAACCAAGAATGTTATATCCAGCAAAATTAAGCTGATGATTTGATGTTGAAATAAAAACTTTCCATGATAAACAAAGTTAAAGAATTTACAGTGAGAAAGCCTGTACTAGAGAACATTCTCAGCAACATATTTCATGAAGAGGAAATAAAAAACAACAATGACAATTAGTAAAGGGAGGGGCTACACTAAAGGAAAAGCCAAAGGAGAAACCAAATCAAGTTAAAAACCAAAAATAAACCAAAATGAGTGGGAATAGTGGGAGTGCAAACCATATTTCAATAGTAACCCTGAATGTTCATGGCTTAAACTCATCAATCAAAAGACAGACTGGCAGATTGGATTTAAAAAAAAGACCCAACAATATGTTGTCTTCAAGAGACTCATCACATAGAAAAAGACATCCACAGACTGAAAGTGAAAGGATGGGAAAAAAACATACCACTAAAATGGACCATGTAAACAAGAAGGGGTCTCCATCCTCATATCAGATAAAGTAGACTTCAAATCAAAAAATAGTCAGAAGGGATTAAGAAGGACATTTCATACGGCTTAAGGGAACCCTACTTCAAAAAGACATAACAATCATAAATATCTATGCCAAAAACAATGGAGCAACAATGTATATCAAACAAATCCTTCTCAATTTTGAGGATAAAATAGACCACAACACAATAATACTGGGTGACTTTAACACATCTCTCTCCCCACTGGATAGATCTTCCACACAAAAACTAAACAAAAAAATGATAGTACTCAAAAAACAATTAATGATTTAGAATTAACAGATATATACAGAATATTCATCCATCAACAAGTGAATACACTTTTTTTATCCATCAACAAATGAATACACTTTTTCCTCAGCAGCACATGGATCTTTCTCTAAAATACACCATATGTTATGCCACAAAGCAACTCTCAGCAAATATAAAAAAATAGAGATACTATCCTGCATTCTATCAGACCATAATGGAATGAAATTAGAAATCAATGATAAAATAAAAAATAGAAGCTACTCCATCACCTGGAGACTAAATGATACACTATTGAATGATGCATGGATATCAGAAGACATCAAGGAGGAAATAAAAAAATTCTTAGAGGTAAATGAAAACTCTGCTACAACATATCAAAGTCTCTGGGACACTATGAAGGCTGTGTTAAGAGGAAAGTTGATTGCATTGAGCTCATTCATTAAAAGAAGAAAAAGTCAACAAATAAATGACCTGACATTACATCTCAAAGCTCTAGAAAAAGAACAAATCAACCCCCAAAGAAGTAGAAGACAGGAAATAATTAAAATCAGGGCTGAAATCAATGAAATTGAAACAAAGGAAACAATTTTTAAAATTAACAAAACAAAAAGCTGTTTCTTTGAAAAAATAAACAAAATTTATAAACCCTTGGCTACCATAATGGAAAGAAAGAGAGAGAAAACTCAAATTACTATAATTTGAGATGAAAAGGGAAATATTATGACAGACACTATTGAAATACAGAAGATAATTAGAAACTATTTTGAAAATCTATACTCCAGTAAAATAGAAAAATCCCAAAGACACTGATAATTTTCTAGGGGCATATGATCTGCCCAACTGAATCCAAAGGACACACACAACTTAAACAGATCAATTTCAAGCAAGGAAATAGAAGAAGCCAACAAAAGCTTACAAACCAAGACGAGTCCAGGACCAGTTGGATTCTCAGCCAAGTTCTATAAGACCTTCAAAGAAGAATTAATACCAACACTCTTCAAATTATTCCATGGAATAGAAAAGGAGGGAACTCTTCCAAACTCATTCTATGAGGCATTGAAGAAAGAAAACATCAGACCAATATCCCTGATGAACATTGACACAAAAATTCTCAATAAAATTCTTACAAATCATATACAAAAACATATTAAAAAGATAGTGCACTATGATCAAGTGGGTTTCATCCCAGGGATGCAAGGTTGGTTCAATATATGAAAACCAATAAATGTAATTCATCACATCAATAGACTTAAAGTCAAGAATCATGATTATCTCTATAGATGGTGAGAAAGCATTTGACAAAATACAACACCTCTTCATGTTCAAAACACTAGAAAAACTAGGGATAGTGGGAACGTACTTTAACATTGTAACAGCTATCTAAGCAAAACCAAAAGTCAACATTATCCTCAATGGGGAAAAATTGGAAGAATTCCCCATAAAAACAGGAACAAGACAGGGATGTCCTCTTTCAACACTTCTATTCAACATAGTCCTTGAAACTAGCCAGAGCAGTTAGACAGACAGAAGAAATTAAAAGGATAAAAATAGGGAAAGAAGAAGTTAAACTATCATTATTTGCCAATGACATGATTTTATATTTAAAGGATCCAAAAAATTCCACCAGAAAACTTCTAGAATTAATAAATGAATTCAGCAAAGTAGCAGGATATAAAATCAATACCCATAAATCAAATTCATTTCTATATATCAGTGATGAATCCTCTGAAAGAGAAATTAGAAAAACTACCCCATTCACAGTAGCCCCTTTAAAAATGAAATACTTGGGAGTCAATTTAACAAAAGAGATGAAAGACCTCTAGAATGAAAACTATAGAACATTAAGGAAAGAAATTGCAAAAGACCTTAGACGATGGAAAGATCTCCTGTGCTCTTGGATAGGCAGATTCAATATTGTCAAAATGGCCATAGTACCCAAAGTGCTATACAGATTCAATGTGATTCCAATTAAAATCTTACCATCATTCTTTATAGAAATAGAAAAAGCAATCATGAAATTCATTTGAAAAAAATAAGAAACCTAGAATAGCCAATCCTTAACAAGAAGAGCAAAGCAGAAGGCATCACAATTCCAGACTTTAAATTATATTACAAAGCTATAATAACAAAAACAGCATGGTGTTGGCACCAAACTAGACATGTTGATCAATGGTATAGAATAGAAGACACAGAGACAAACCCACATAAATATAGTTATCTCATACTAGACAAAGGTGCCAAAAACATACACTGGAGAAAAGATAGCCTCTTCAACAAATGGTGCTGGAAAAACTGAAAATCCATATGCAGTAAAATGAAACTAAACCCCTATCTCTCGCCATGCACAAAACTCAACTCAAAGTGGATTAAAGACCTAGGAATTAGACCAGAGACATCAGTGTTCTAAGACTTATCTTTGAATGCAAAGAACATCCCTTTCCTGCCCTCATGGCCCAATGACAATCCCCTCAAGTATCCCTGTCCCTGGCTCACTACCTTGATGTTTCCTGCACCTAATTGAGGAGAAAGTAGGCCCAAATCTTCAGATTGGATTAGGCCCCGACTTCCTTAACAAGACTCCTAAAGTGCCAGAAATAAAAACAATAATCAATAAATGTGATGAATTCAAACTAAAAAGCTTCTTCTCAGCAAAAGAAACAATCAATGAAGTGAACAGAGAGTCTACGTTCTGGGAACAAATTTTGCCACACACACATTAGATAGAGCACTGATCTCCAGGATATATAAAGAACACAAAACACTGAACACCAAAAAAATAAACAATCCAATAAATAAATGGGCCAAGTGGCTGAAGAGACACTTCTCAGAAGAAGATACATAATCAATCAACAAATATATCAAAAAAGATTCAACACCTCTAGCCATTAGAGAAGTGCAAATCAAAACTACTCTAAGATTTAATCTCATGCCAGTCAGAATGGCAATTATCAAGAATACAAAAAATAACAAGTGTTGGTGAGGATGTGGAGGAAAAGGCACACTCATACATTGCTGGTGGGACTGCAAATTGGTGCAGCCAATCTGGAAAACAGTATGGAGATTCCTTAAAAAACTTGGAATGGAACCACCATTTAACCCAGCCATCCCACTCTCTGGTCTATACCTGAGGACTTAAAAACAGCATACTACAGTAATGTAGCCACTTCAATGTTTATAGCAGCTCAATTCACAATAGCTAAACTGTGAAATCAACCTAGATGCCCTTCAATAGATGAATGGATAAAGAAACTATGGTATATATACACAATAGAATATTACTCAGCATTAAAAGAATAAAATTATGGCATTTACAGGTAAATGGGTGGAGCTGGAGAACATCATGCTAAGAGAAGTAAGCCAATCCCAAAAAACCAAAGCCTGAATGTTCTCTCTGATAAGTGGATGCTGATCCATAATGTGGAGTGGGCATGGGAAGACTGGAGAAACGTTGGTCAAGAAGGAAAGGAGGGAAGGGATGGGACATTGGGGCAGGAAAGATGGTGGAATGCGATGGACAACAATGCCCCAGGTCCATGTATGATTGCATATATGGTGTAATGATATTATGTACAACCAGAGAAATGAAAAGTTGTGCTCCATTTGTGTACAATGAATCAAAATGCATTCTGCTGTCATGTAAGCCCAATTAGAATTAAAAAATGTATATTAAAAAATTATAATGAATGAAAAAATTAAACTGCCACTCATAGCAGATGACATAATTGTAGAAAATGCAAAATAACTTAGTGATACATAATTAGAATGCTAATGGATACAAAAGTCAGAAAAAACAGTTTTTAAATACCATTTACAATATCAATATATGAAATGCAAGTTTCTAGAAATAAGTTTAAGGAAAAAGTCCAAGATGAAAATGTTTAGATGTCATTAAAAGATCTCGATTTTATAGCCTATTTCAAGTTCATAAATGATTTAATATTTTAAAGGTGCATCACTATTTCCCTCCAAACTGACCTATAAATTCAATGCACTTTCATTCAAAATTCCTATATTGACAAGCTCATTCTAAGCTATAGATGAAACAATTGAGAAGAAGCACTGCTAAAGAAGAAAAATGCTGTGAGAATTGTCTTTTCAGTTACCAAAATTTTTTTGTAATGCTACAGTAATTAAGATAGTGGTGCACTCATGTATATGTTACATGTTGACCAAACAGGCAAAAAAAACCAAAGTTCAAAATCAAACTACACTTGTATGAAATCTAGATTTATGACAGATTGGAAATTGGTGACCTTTCAAACACTTTGTGCTGGGAAACTGGTTATACATATGTGGAAAATAAAATTGAATATCTACCTCACATTATAGAGAAAAATAAATTTTGAGTATATGAAATTTCTAAGTATAAAAGACAAAAACAATTCATTTACCTGAAGACAATATAGCATGTGATTATGGTTTTGAGAGCTATAACAGAAAAATTAGACTATAGAAAATTCATTTCAAAAGGCATTACAGAGACAATTTTGTACCACATAATAAATGATAAATAATTAGTTACAAAAACACCATTTAAAAAAAAAGCTTTTATGAAATAGCTAATAGAGCAGCAGAGCAAGTGGGCATTATATAGTTACTTGGCAACAATATTAAAAGTCTGCCAGTTCTATGGGATGGCCGGTAGGTGGAGAAAGAGGCACTTTCATGAATTGCTTTTGTGCATGGCAAACAGTAAAACCATTTTGAGAATTGTTTGGTATTATTTATTGAAATTGAATATATAAATACTCCATGAGCCAGTAATTCGACTCCTACATATATGTCCTATAGCATCTCTTAAACATGTTTTGTGGAAACTAGTACAAAAATTTGGGGAGCTGCATTATTCATAGTAGCAAAGCTATAAGTAACACAAATTTCTCTGCAACAGTGGACCAAATATTGGTCTTATCACAAGATGAAATGACATTTCACTAAAATTAATAAACCTATATTAAATTCTATAAAAATGACTCTACCTTATATAAAATTCATAAGCATTCTATTGAATGATAGAATTAATTGATATTTAATGTTAGATATTAATTAATGATATAATTAATCATATATTTAATAAAAATAAAATACAATATATTAATATAATTAATGATAGAATTAAGTGATAATTAATGATAGAATTATAGAGCATTATCTAATTTATCCAGAGTTCAAAGGCAAATGATACTAAAGAATTTTTTAGAATTCCAATCATAGTTGTAAATTTGTAGAGATAAGTGAAAAATAACTAACACTGATTTCAAGATGAGGGTTAAAGTGGGAGGATGTCACAGTGAGGGAGAGGGATTTAGATATGGGCAAGTACAGAGAGTGCTTCTGGTATTTCAAGAATGTTCTATGTCTTGGAGTTGGAAATTAAAATATTTATTTTGTTACTGTTTCTAGAATTATACACATACATATGTATGTACACACATATACATATAATATACATATGCATGTATAAATATTTTGTCCAATATTTAATACTATTATGTAAAACACAATTTTTTGTCTTTTATACAATGATTTTACACTATCTTTTATATTTGACATATTGTGCAACTTTAAAAAACATTTTAAACCTAAAAAATAAGGTTGCATCTTTTGAACATTTTCTATCCAAGTGTATAATAGACTTCCAAATAATCTAGAATTATCCATGTAACCTTACTACTTGTCCTCTTTCCTTTTTTTTCTTTTTTCTTTCTTTTCTTTTTCTTTTTTCTTTTCTTTTCTTTCTTTCTCTTTTTTTATTGAGAGGCTACAGGACAGTTTATAGAATGGAACCTTGAAGACTGAGCAGTTTTTCTTCATGCACCATGTAAAAATAGTGCCCAACATCTCAGTTTCTTATACTCTTAGTTCAATGAAGTTTAAAGGGTTTCAGGTCTGAAAATTCCACTACCAGAGCCTTTATTTTCCCTTCATGTTTACTGCTTGAATGGTTTCTTTTCAGCTACAGTAGGAAGCTTCAAGTATTAACCAGACATTTTCAATGAATTTGTAAAAAATAAAATGTTTGAATATGTTCACATTACAACTCATGGCTCTCACAAGCATCAGATGTGTGAAATAAGCATTGCAAAAGTCAGCTATACTTTTTTATACATGTGGTAGCATATGCCTGGTGGATTCAATACTGGTATTCCTTATGCACTACAACCTCAAGAGTAATTTCGTTGCCTCTCCTTCCTTATTGAAGAATGAAAGAAGCAACTTATCAGATACAAGCCAAAAAGGAAGTAGAATATTTTTTCCCAGTTTGTTTCCCTTGGGAGGGATGAGACATAGAAAATGTAATAAATCTGCTAAGAAAGACAGAACATTTTGCTGTATCATTTCCTGGAGTTGAACCAATGTAATTTTGAAGGATATAATGGCATTTGCAGTTAATTATGATTCAAAGAATGCTGTCATGAGAAAGTTGTGTCTTTCTGAAAACCATTTGGATACAAAGCAGGAATTAATACAGCTTACTTTGTCTTTTCATTTTATGTTCCCTTGCACAATCATAGCAAGAGAGAGAGAGAGAGGGAGAGATAGAGGGAGGGAGGAGGAAGGAAGGGGCCACAGGGAAATGTCACCCATCCAGGGCATGCCCCCAGTAACCCACTTCCTCTAGCCATGTCCTACCTGGGAGTTACAGCTCTCATAATCCAATCATTTCACCTCTGAGCATTCCTGGATTAACACAAACACTTTGAGGGTACACTTCATATCTAAACCATAACACCCATCATGCTATTGAAGAACTTTCATCTTTCCTTTTTCTTTTTTTTTTTTTTTTTTTTTTTTTAATTATTTTATTTTTTTTCCCATAAGTTGCATTTTAATACATGTTGGCAAACATAACAGAAAAAAAACAAATTATCAGAAGCTGTACACACTATTCACTGAAAACATTTGTTGAGGCAAATAGAAAAAAATTGTTATAATCATAATTTTTCTAACTTTGCACAAAATTATAAGCAGATTACATTCTTCATATTAAACATCTTTATATGCACTTTCAATG
>CM053408.1:69136129-69147993 GCA_028644305.1 Xerus rutilus
GCCATGGGACTCAGCGGGAGGATCGCAGTGGAGCTTGGAGTGCGAGAGCTGGTGGCGAGGGACTGCTGTCCTGGCTCTGTGGCTCCTCGGGATCAGCGAGCCCCTTTTATGCATGGTTGGCGGGAAAGGCCAGAACCCCTGGCCAGGGAAATTCCCGGAGCTCCGGGTGTTTCCCCAGGCGCGGAAGGAAGACGCCGCCCCGCCCCTGGCTGGAGTAGTGGGGACACACCGGTCCCGCTTCCCTCCCCGCACCCCCCTAACTCTGGGAGACCTGTGACCCCGAGATGTTCTCTTTCTGCCCCAGATTTTCGAAGGAGAGTGAGTGGCCGCCTGTGAGGGAGACAATGGGCACCCAGACTCCTTCAGGAGGCGATGTCATCAGCTGACACTGGACAATTTGAGGAACCTTGATCATCAGGATTGGAGGAAGGAAGATGGAAAGTGGAAGACCCGCCTTTCTATTTGTTCTATACCCATAAATATCTTCTGGCTGAAGAGTTTACTTACGTCTGCATAATACACTCTTGAAATATATCACTCTCAGATTACACATAAGAGTATCATTTTTCTTCCTGGTATTTAACAAGCACAAATAAATCACACTTTGTGTCATATCTTTTCACACAGCCCAGGGAACGGACAGTGTCAAAAGTTTAATTCGACGTTTAATTTAGGAAACAGTGTCGAAATCCTACATAACTTCCTTTCTCTGTGAAATTCTGGAATTTCCAAAACTGGAGTAAGTTGACAAGAGTACCACATATTGGTGTATGAGGGAGCTGATGAATCCATTAAAAAAAATGACCTATTAGTGGTCCTGGAGCTGTTCTGGGGAGGTAGTGTTACACTGGACTTGGAGGGTGCACAGTTCCTAGTTTTGTCCAAGAGCCCAAAAGGTCACAGACATCAAGAGCACGTGCCCAGGGTAATAGCACCCTTTGACCATCTTAAGTGGCAGAAGGAGGTGTTCTTGTGAAATATACATATGCTGGATCATAAATCTTGTCCTACTTTGCTTGATGAAGACAAAGTTTATTTATTTTCCACCTTACATAGCCTTTCTTGCCTCGGGTAATTTGATTTCTTGTCTAGAAAAACAATCGTCGTCATGATTTGCTTTTACCGATTTCTAATAAACTGTTTTAAACTGTAAAGACAAGTCTTTCATTCAACAATACCCTTTTCACTCTTTTTTTTTTCCCCCTTTTCACTCTTAATGAGCTGCATCAGATTACAGGACTGTTTCAGAGGGTTCAGGGTTGGTTCTGGATGTAGAGCTGTGAGGAGGACTACAAGAGGAGGAAGGGGAAGGCTGCAGAGCTGCTAGAGAGGCACAGAGCATTCAACTCTGCCAGTTACTGGGACATGATGATCTACCTGCTGATGTAAAGATTCTTGTCTGTAAAGGACATATGTGGTAGTATCTACCTGGCAAGGTTGTTATGATGAATATGTGTGTTAACATATAAAATGCCAGTACATTTTATTACTCAATGCTATAGAAAATTATAAATAAATAAAAGAAATTTATTTTTCCTGTATCACTTATGCCAAAACTCACCTGCGAATAAAATTCTTATGCACAGAAGGAATTTTTGAAAACAAAACAAAAACTTCTCCAATATAAAATTTTTCTATTAGATGTTTTTTTCCTTAAGAGGAAATAGGATGAGTCTTTGTTGTCTAGTTTAATTGGTGGATTAATTTCTAATCCTAGTTTTAGTAATTTCAACTGCAAATGTGAATGAAAGTAAAATTGTTCCTTCTCAATTACTAGGAAATAATTATGAATAACTAGATTTCCGTCTTTACATTTTCCTCCAATGATTTTCAATAGTCTAGTATAAAAGAACAGGAATTTTATTCTAAATTTCTATGATCCTAAAAAATCTAGGGTATTCTATGACTAAGATTTGATAAGAATAAGATGACAGTAATTTTATTTTCCTGTTTTAGTTAGTATTATAATTTTGAGGTTCAAGGGGGAAATTTTTAACAAAACAGTTTTATTAGGAGAAGCCCAGCACAATGGTACACACCTACACTCCCAGATATTAGGAGTGTGAGGCAGGAGAATTGCAAGTTATTGCTCAGCTTGGAAGAATTGCAGAGACCTTATCTCAAAATAAAAAATAAAAAGGGCCAGTATGTAGCTCAGTTGCAGAGCACTTGCCTAGAATTACCTAGAATGTGCAAAGCCCTGGGTTCAACCCCCAATACTGCAGGAAAATAAATAAATAAACATTTTATCAGGGAAAATTGTTTAAAACAGTGAGAAAAAGAAATAAAGGAAAAATTTAAAAAACAGGAATTTATAGAAGATTATATTTTTTAAAAAGGTGTAGGACGTGAAAGATGAGCTAAAGTTTATAAAATATCACTAATTCATCAGTAACTGAGTTTATTTTTGCCAGTACTACTATTGTTATCTTTATTCTTCTAGAATTCTTAGTTGGAAATATTCTGTTTTCTTGAAATAATTAGTACTTCAGAAATATAGTAGCAATTCTTTGTTTTCCTTTTTCCATATTTTAATTGTAAGTAAAGATGGATTCATTGTTACAAATTCATACACATACACACACACACGCACATTTTAACAATACAACTTGGCCAATATCATTTGAGTATTTCCTCTTTTCTTCCCCTCTTTTCTCTCACAAGTCCTTTTCCTCTACTTTACTGATCTCTCTTTGTCATGAGAGGTCCCTCCCTGATATCTTTCTTCTCCATTTTCTTTTCTAACTTACACATATGATCTTTAACTTTCTGAGTTTGGCTTATTTTTCTTAAAAGAATAATTTCGAGTTCTATCCATTTTCCTGCAAATGATATAATTTCATTCTTCATTATGCTGTATAAAATTTCACTGTGCATGTATACCACATTTTCTTTATCCATTCGCCCATTGATGAATACCTAGGCTTTTTTCATAGTCTTAACTATTGTAAATTGTGCTGCTCTAAGCCAGGCATGGTGGCGCACACCTGTAATCCCAGCACTTCGGGAGGCTGAGACAGAAGAATGGCGAGTTCAAAGCCAGCCTCAGCAACAGCGAGATGCTAAGCAACTCAGTGAGACCCTGTCTCTAACTAAAACACAAAATAGGGCTAGGGATGTTGCTCAGTGGTTAAGTACCCTTGAGTTCAATCCCTGGTACCAAAAAAAGAAAAAAAAAAAGTGCTGCTCTAAACATGGATACACACATGGCTATAATATGATGACTTTAATATTTTTTTATTTTTATTTTTTATTTTTTTGGAACTGGAGATTTAACCAAGGGGTGCTTAACCACTGAACCACATACTCAACCATTTTTTATATTTTATTTCAAGACAGGGTCTTGCTGAGTTGCTTAGGGCCTTGCAAATATTTCTGAGGCTGGCTTTGAACTCATGATCCTCCTGCCCCAGCCTCTTGAGCCACTGGGATCACAAACTTGGCCCATCGTGCTAACCTGACTTTAATTCTTTAGGATAAATACTGGGGTGTGTGGTACAGTTGGGTCATATGGTGGTTTCACACCTAGTCTTTTGAGGAATCTCCATACTGATCTCCATAATGGTGGTACTAATTTACAATCCCACTAACAGTGTAAAAGTGTTCCTTTTTCTCCACATCCTCTCCAGCACTTATTATTTGTATTCTTGATGACTACCATTCTGACTGGTGTGAGAATAAAATCTCAGTGTAGTTTTGATTTGCATTTGCCTAATTGCTAATGATATTGAATTTTTAAATAATTATTGACTATTTGTATTTCTTCTTTTAGATAGTGTATCTTTAGTTTATTTGCTAATTTATAATAGCTATTCTTTTTAAGTTAAAATAGTTTTGTTTTTCTGATTATATACATGTATACTTGTTTTTTGTAGAAAAAATTTAAAGGGTACAAAAGATAAAGAGATTGTTTAGTAAGCTTTTTAAATTTTAGTCTAAGGAACAAATTTTAGCAGACCTTTGCTTTTATCTTCACTATCCCTAATAACTGACATATTGTATGTGTTTGTAAGATGTTGAGTGTTAAAGTGTTATCATTCATAACACTTTGATACAACAGCAATGTTTTAACTTAATATTCTCAAGCACCTTATAAAGTCCCCTCTGCTCATATTGCAATTTATAAGGAAATGGAAGGAAAGGAAATTGAAATAATTTTTCCAGGTCTCATAGTTGATAAAATTCAGAATTTGAGCCCCAGGTAGCATGGCTTTAACAACTACATCCACAAAATATTCTTCTGAAATAAGTTATTCATAACTTTAGGAGAGTTCTTTTGAATCCTAAAGCTTAAGAATGGCAAACTGCTAAAATGTTTTCAGTTTTTATTTCTCTAACACAGAGATTTTTTGTGGCATATATATACTTAATTTTAAAAAACTACATCCATTTACTTATCTACTCACTTTTCAAAATTAATATACTCCCCTTCGAAAAAAATTAGGTCAGCAGGAATGAATATTCTACCCTGGGAGCTTTCTAGAAGGGAAAATAAGCATTTTAGTTGGCTCTCATTTGCTGAGATAACATTCACAGTGTTCTGCTAAACCAGTTTGAGCACTTTATTGTGTTTTAATAACTGAAATATTTTGCTTTCAGCGTTAAAAGAAGGTTTCTCAGACCTTTATTTTCCTTATGACTTATGAAAAATAAGAACTGCAAGATATATTTGCTTTAACAGTTTCCAGATTCAATCCAAAGCACTGTCATAAGCAAACAATCAGAGTGAATAAAGCATAAAAAAAATGTGTATAGTAGTTGCCAAAAGGATGGAACATTTCAATATTTGCAGAATGATCTAAAACTTTATATCTAGACTTACATGATAAACAATTGCTTACAAAGTGAAATACTAAAGACTTTTTTCCTTTTATAATATACCAGATCTTGTGATTTCATCCCTTCGAGCCTTGTCCTTTTTTTTTTTTATACCAGGGATTGAGCCCAGAGGCACTTAACCACAGAGGCATATCCCCAACTCTTTTTTATTTTTATTTTTTGGTTTTCAATTCTGAGACAAGGTCTCACTAAGTTGCTTAGAGCCTTGCTAAATTACTGAGCTTGGTTTGAACTTGCAATCCTTCTGCCTCAGTCTCCCAGATCACTGGGATTACAGGCATGCACCACCATGCCCAGTACCTCATCTTTTTTTAAAAAGAAAATTTAAGAAGCAATGGTGTTGTACTAAAATAATCCAAATATTTTTTTATTTTAGTAAGTGTCTTCCTCAGCCAATTATTCACTGTATGAGCTAAATGAAAGGTTTAATATGTCAAAACTTTAAAGTCATATAATCACCACTCCAAAAAGAATGGCAATTACTAAAATAATAATTCCTTTATAAGTTATCATATTTATTATATTTTGCAGTTTTTCTTTTCAGTATCTAATATATCTTTTAAATCCAGAGTTGTTGCTGCATCCTGCACACTGATGGTGCAACAGGAATGGGTGGGTGGTGCAGAGCTGCTCTGCTCAGCTGTGCTGTGGGGAGTCAAGCCATCTCAGCTGCCTGCCCTGTTTTGTTGCAATTAGTACTTAATTACAATGAATGACTCTGACACTAAGAGGAAAAGGACGACGCTGCCTGAATGTGGTATTAAATCCACAGACATATCCACTTCTGTAGTTCAAAGCATTTTGAGTATTAATGTCATTCACCTTGTCCTATCTCTAGTGCATTTGTCATTTATACTTGGTTTGAGTCCCTGATTTCTGATACGAAAACACTGGCTTTCCTTTCCTTATCATTCCTCTTTCCTTCCAGTCTAGGGTTCAGGCAGTGATACTCCTCCAAATCTCCCAGGGCTCTCACAACCCCAGGTTGTACTGGCTAGTTCTTCTTGTCCAACTACAACCCTAGTCATCTTGGTAGGCTCAGGTGTGGGCAAGTGACCTAACCCTGTCCAAGTCAGAAGAATTCCACAGAGTCCTTTTTGTCAGGAAATGGTTGGAAAACTAAGCTCTTGCTTCCTGCTGGGGTATAGCTAGTTGGACAGAAGCTTGGAGTTTTGCAAAGGTTAAGGAGAGCCTGTCTACACTGAAGCCAGCACAGAGGAAAGCAGCCGAACCTTGACTGAGACTGACACCAAAGAGCATTTTTGAACTCCAGGATTCTGCTTTATCTTGCCTACTAACTAGACTTTCCATTTCACAGGGAAATTAAATAATTCCCTTTTCATTGAGCAAATTTAAATTGAATTTTTGTTACTGACTCCACTTACTGTTAGAATTACCTTTCTAACCAGAAAGGCATTCAACTGGAGCTTAATTCCTTTCTTTCTCCATTTGTTTCAGCATTTTCATTTACCATTTCCCCAGCATTTGTAACATGGGAATGATGTTGGTTGCCATGGATATAAAGAGGATTAAGACAGACTGCTATCCTCAAACTCTCCATGCAGTAGGGGACATGAATGTAGAAACAGATTTTAGAAAAGCTGGTAAATACCATGATAAACTACTCCAGAGGCACTAGGAGAAGAGGGGACACTTAATACAATCTTACAGTGTGGATTTGTGAGAGGTGTCAGAGAAATTCTCTTGGAGAATGTCACTAACGTGAGTTTTAAAGAATGAATATGGAATGTGAATGGAGGATCTCTGAGGCATGGAAAACCGTCCAGAGGGAGAGGATCCAATGAGCAATTGGATCCTGTGTTGGGAAGGAGTGTGGGGGCACTGAAAAGAGTGGGGAGCAGGGCTCTCCAACACTGGAGGCTATGTGCCTACAGAATCTTGCTTGCCAGTTGGTTTGGATGTAACTTCCATGGGGAGCCTCCACTTGCATCTCAAGGTGTTTTTATGATCCACTCTCTCAAAGCACAAGATGACCTTTATTGACTATCTACCATGTGGTGGGTGGAAGACTGGTTTAACATAAAGGCTTAAATCAGTACCAAAATTAGGGGGTGGTGGTGTTAAATTTAAAAGACGTTTATGAGACATGTACAACATACAAAGGACTGTGATAGGTTTTGCAAGAGACAAGTAATGGAAGAAGTCAAAAGAAAGAAAATTCTTCTTGGATATGTAACTTGCACATTTCCTTCTGCAACATAGCTAATCTTTTCTTTAATTCCTGTAGAAAGGATGTCTTAATGATTTCAACAATCTTTAGTTATTTAAATTCATTTTAATTAACATTACACCATCTATTACATTAGATTTGGATGTTATTCCATGATACATTTATAAAAACAGATTTAAAAATAAACTTTGCATTTCCATTTTCTTAAGATTGTTTTTAAAATTTTTGAGGATGTACTATTTAGTTAAATCGCATTGTTTGTGTAATGTAATCCAAGAAATATAGGAATGCCAAAATTACACAAGAGTATATCAGAAAAAAATTTAAGAAATGAGGAAGTGTCTTCATGGAAATATTTTTATACTAGATGGTTACAGTGGATATGAAAACAGCATGATGACTTTGATATTTTGAAAGCAAAATTTAGGAAGTTGAGTGACGAATTGTAAACTACGGCAAACATATCACGTATATGGATATATACATTTCAAGTAGGAAAATTATGAATCATCAAAAAATGATGATCAGAAAATGTTCTCTGTACCATTTCAACATTTTGAAAGTTTTTGATACAAACTTCATGGCCCATATATAGTCCATTCTGGTTTTTTTGTTTGTTTTTGTTTTGTTTGTTAATCCTGGGGATTGAACACAGGGACTCTTTACCACTGAGCTACATCCCCAGTCCTTTTTATTCTGAGACAGGGTCTCATTAAGTTGCTCGTACTGGCCTCAAACTTTCTATTCTCCTGCTGCAGGTTCTGAGTCACTGGGATTCTAGATGGGGGCCACCACACCAGCTTTAATCTCTTAGAAAATGTTCCTAATGCCCTCAAAAAATAAATGTGATTTATGCAATTACTGGAGTGAAGTGTCTATATGTCAGTCAGGCCAAGTTTGCTGATTGTATTGCTTAACTCTTCCACACTATTACTGACATTTTTACTGTTTTATCCATTAAGTACTGAAAGAGTTAGAAACTTGGGCTATTAATATGGATTTGTTTATGGCTCTCTTTTGGTCTCCCCATTTTTGATATGTTTGATAATGTTATTTAATTTCATAAAATTTAATGATTGTTTTGACGCTTGGAGAATTGCCTCGTCTTTATTTTGAATCAATCTTCTAAGATTACTTCTTTGCATAGCCTAATACACAAAATAGACCTTCATAAATAAGTCAGTTATTTATAAATACATTGATAACATATTCATAGCTGTTAATAATAATTAACATATTAATATAGTTATGTTTGGTTTCTTTTAGTTTTTTCATGATATAGCACTTTCAATTCTTTCATTTTAAGATACCTAGGGTTTAATATCTGAAGTGTATTTTGTTAAGCAACATAGATGTCTAGTACAATCTCATAATGTTTGACTTTTAATTGGAGTGCTTATTTCATTTAAATTTACTGTCATTCTTACTATAGTTGCATTGAAGCCTATTTTACTATTCTATTTGCTCTGCATTTTTAGAATTCAAGTATTAAATCTGGAATAATTTTAGATTTACAATGTATTTGTATGAGTAGTACTGAAAGTTCCTGCATCAGACCTTTTGTTCAGTTTCTGCTAGTGTTCACATGTAACATAAATGTAGTATACTTGTTAAAACTAACAATTTGACAATGGTACATTGCTAACCATTAAACTACAGTCTTAATTCAGATTTCAGCAATTTTCCATCAGTGTCCTTTTTCTATAGCAGGATCCATTTTAACACATATATTGCATTTAGCCCTCCTGTTGCCTTTGTCTCCTCTGATCTGTAACAATTTATTAATGTTGTCTTGTTTGCCCTGACTGATAGTTCAGAAAAATACTGGTTGACTGTCTTGTAGAATGTCCCTCAATTTGGACTTTTCTGATGTTTTTTCATGACTATACTGGGAATCTAGATTATGTGGAAGCATTTAAATGGAGTTGAAGTGCCCTTCCCATCATATTCTGTCAGGGGCTCCATGATATTCATTCACATTCCTTGACTGGTAACAATAATCTTGGTGACTTGATTGAAATTGTGTATGCCAAATTTCTTCCCGATAATACTTTTATTTTCCCTTTTTCCTAATCTTTTCTTTGGAAACAAATTGCCCACACTCACGTGCGTAGGACAACTAAGCATCAGCTTCAAGAAGGGAGAGACTGTACTCATGAGGAATTCTTCCATAAGGAGGATTCATCCCTTCTTTCCTGTCCCATGTACTCCCCCACCTGTTTTAACCTGCTCTGTTCTTTTGCATTATTGAGATGTTTTATTTCATTTCATTTTATCTCCTTTTCAGATTTTTAAGTCTCAAATTTTGCACATTCCTTTTTAGAGTCACCTTAGAAACTGCAATGCATTATTATGCCATTAGAATTTTCCTTAATTTAATATTTTCTCTAAAAATTGAAGAAGCATATTATATTTTAAATCCATTTATCTCCTTACATATACTTTCTGCTTTTTTTGTCATCTGTTTTACTTTATAGTATGTACATATCTCCACAGGTCATAATTATTGTTGTTACTTTAAATAGCACAGATTTTTTTGTTCTTAGGCAGAATCCACTTTCCATCTCTTACTACCAACCTCACAAAAAGGAAAAAAATTGCATAATTATTTGCGACACCACTTACCAAAGAGCGTGAAATAGAAGCTCTTGTTAAAATATTTACAAAAATCCATAAGTTTGTAAAAAGGTACATTTTAATAAAAGACAGGTCATTGTGAAAACAGTAATATTTTTATATAAACCCAGAATTATCACGGTGGTTGGAGGAGGGCAGTGTGTACTTTCTAATAGTGTCAACTATTCATTCGCTAGTGAGAGAAATTTAAAGAAAGTGTCAGCCAGAAGAGCAGGCATGCAGTTAGATATAACTTACAGACGTGGAGGGAAAATAAAACAAAGGGTAAACATGTTATTTTTCAGTAAAATTTTTATTTTCATATCATTTGTAAAAATCTGATGGTAATTATAACTTCTCTGTTCTAAGACAAACAGAAACAATGCATAATAAATATTAAACAAGGCATTATGCCCTACAAGCAAGACATAAAATGTCCAAGGGAAACTTCAACATATAAATGTTGACTATGTAATGTGACTTTCAATAAATAACTGACAGTCTTTTTAAAAAGTACAAAAACAGATGTGCACACATTCCCTCACCCTAATATTGATCACACTGTGCAATCAGTTGGATCCTCACCCACCATCTTCTATCACAGTGGCTGACACTTCTCTCCCAATAAATATCAATTTAATGAGACAGTTTAAACCCATCATCTTCAAGTTAAATAACAATCAAGACTGACTCATGTTTCATGAAACACATTCACATAATCAAATACTAACATAAATATTAAATAGAAGCTTTGAAAAATAAATAAATAGATCCATAAATAAATAGAACTCTCATAAGAAATAGTAAAAGACATTAAGCTTTTTCCAATTGTTCCCAGAAGCTGGCTGTTCTCTTCCATTTTCAGGTCTCCTAAGGCAGGGACCACCCTGCAGGAGCCATCAGGAGGGGCTTCTTCATTCAAGGTCAGTTGGTGTTGTCCCTGTGATGGGAGAGGTTAATGTTACTGGTGCAGAGGGAAGGTACCCCTCTCTTAGTTGGGTCCTGGAGGGTGGAGGGATTTCTGAATTGCAGTCTCCTGCTTTCCCCTACAACCAGTGAAGACCTGACCTTATCCTTCCTAAACAGCAGAGAATTTGGGTTCCTGAATGTTTTTATAGAGGAAAAACCAGGAAGTGAAGTCAAATACATCATTGGCTCAAAAGAGGAAAAACATATTGCTCATGGTCTGTCACACTGAATTAAAAATTTACATGTGTGTCTTCCCTTAAGCTACACCCCAAGCCAATGAAATAGCTACTGTTATTTACCTTTTGTTAAAGCTCATTAAATAACATCCACAGGGATGCTAGCCTTGAATTTAGGGGAACTCACTTAATGTCTTTTCTCTTGACTAGTAAGATTTAGAGGCACACCCTGACCAAAACACTTTTCAGGTATTGAACCCATTAGACATTGAGGTAAAGACAGTTCCTCAATAGTTGGAGGCTGTGTAGCATCACTGCCAATTCTAATTCCTCTTTAGGGCACACAAGTACCTGCATTCACTGAATAGGATTTGGGCATGGGGATAGAGGAAATTGGAAATATGTCTAGCATCAGAGAAGATTAATAAATTTATAATACAGTTAAGTATGAAAACACTGATCATAATTTTTAGGCGTTCAGCCACCCTTGAATTTTCATGAAATAGTTTTCAAGGGGCAGATACCAGCATGACTCTTGTCACATGGGTAAACAGAAACCATAACTCACTTGTTCAGCATCTTAAGGATGATTTTCTTGACCAAGGGAGCTTCAGGGTTCAGACAAGCTTCCTGTCCATTCTTGAGAGTGGCTCTGAAGAGAGAAAAAAGGATCCCCATGAAGTAGGAGGTTCAGCTGGGGAGCAGCTGGAGGGTCAAGGTGACTCAGGTCATAGCCTCAAGCGGCTGAGGGCAGGACTTACATGACTTCTGTCTGGGCGCAGTGGGGTCCTGGGGGAGTCACCTCCACTCTTTGAATGTTCTTGAAGTGAATTCCTTGCACAGTCTGCAAGCACTGGCAGCGCAGTTCAGTGACCACGGGCGCCCCTGAGGAGAGAAAAGACCGGGTCAGTGGGGCTGTCCGCATTGTAGGCGCCCCCACCCCGTTCCCCCATACCGAGTCCCATCCCGGGGACCGCTGGGCGCGGGTCCTACCTGCTGCGCGCCGGCAGGCGACCACCAGGAGCAGCAGCAGCAGCGCGACCCTGAGGATCCGCGGAGCGCAGGGGACGGCG
>CM053408.1:69156843-69190983 GCA_028644305.1 Xerus rutilus
AAAAAAAAAAAAAAAAAAAAAAAAAAAAAAAAAAAAAAAAAACAACAAATCTTCAATCCAGTTTCTACTAGGAACCAACAGAAATGTGGAGGTGACAGCTAGTTGCCCCAAGATTCTCAACATCCTGGAGATACTCATCTATGGTTTGAACATTTCCTTCAAAGCTCAGGTTGAAATGTAATTGTTATTATAACAGTGTTGAGAGGTAGGACCTTTAAGGGGTGCTTAGGTCATGAAGGCTCCACCCTCATGAATAGATTATGCTTTTATCTCAGAAGGGGTTGGTTATAACAGGAGTGGGCTCCTGATAAAAGCATAAGTGGGGCCACCTTTCTGCTTCTTGTGCTCTCTTGCTCGGAATTCCACCATATTATGATGGATCAGGAAGTTCCTTGCCAGATGTCAGCGTGACGCTCTTGGACTTCTACCTCCAGAACTGTGAGAGACAAACATCTTTTCTTTATAAATCATTCAGTCTCTCACTCTGTTATAGTGACAGAAAACTGACTAAGATACTCTTGCTTACTTTACCAGCTCAATACCAAATGCTGCATCAATGAATTTCCCAGACTTTCTGACACTAGGTCAGGATATGATGTTGAGATTGGAGGCAGATGATAGGTAGGATCTAATTGAATTTTACTTCTACTGGCTCTCAAATTATCTTAGATGACACTAATAATAAGGGAGACTCCAACATGACTGTCAAAGCTTGGTTCTATTGTCAAGAGATGAGAGCAATACTTTATATCTACAAGTCATTATCCACTAAAGGTCATAAAGCCAATTTTGGGGTTATAATCAGATTTTAAAATATAATGGAATAAAATAAAAATATTTTAGAAGGAAATTATATTATAAGGTATCACAATTGCTTAACACAATATAATCACAAAGTATCATATTGCAATACTTCTTGTGTCTTATACACATGGGTAATTATATAAAACTAAATGGTTGATGCAGAAAATGTAAGAAAAAAAGCTTCTGGGAGCAAAAAGATGTCTTTGGTGACTTTTTTTCCCCCAGCACTGTGGACTGAACTCAGGGTGCTCTACTGAACTACATCTCCAGCCATTTTTGCTTTAATTTTAATGGCAATTATTATTATTATTATTATTATTATTATTATTATTTTATGGTGCTGGGGATTGAACCCAGGGCTTCCCACATGCTAGGCAAGCACTCTTTTACTGAGTTACATCCTCAGCTATTTTTTTGTTTTGGTTTGAGATAAGGTGTCACCAAGTTGCTGCAGCTGACCTGGAAAATGTGATCCTTCTGCCTCAGCCTCCCTGGTTGCTGGAATAACAAGCATGCACCACAGTGTCCAGCTTTTCTTCAATGATTTAGCTACATTAATCAAGCTTGTGACTATATAATGAGTTGCTTGCTTGTAGAATTTATCTGCTGAGAATTTCCAGTAATGAAAAAAAAAAAATAATGAAGCACATTCCATTCTAATGTCATCACTCCCTGAATGTTTTCACAACAGAGATCTACCGTAAAGTGTTGTATAACTTGAACTTTTCCGAGCAGGAATGCCTGCATCTGTGTTCTTGCTGATAAGAGCAGCAGCTTGGCAACATGGCTCAGCAGAGTTAAAATATTGACATGGCACCAGCATTGATTGATTTAGCAAATGTTTTTGGTCCGTTGTTCAGTTGGTTCAAACCTACTAAGCATTATATCCAACTAAGAATGTTGCTTTAGTAGGTATAAAAGGAAAATAAAGAAAAAAATTTTACTACTGTCCTCCATTTCTCAGTTGTTAATTTTGTCAAAATATCAATTGAAGTATTCATATTTCAACATTATTTGCTGATTTTTGCCAAAATATTTTGCTAAGTGTCTAATTAAATCTACCAGACTGTCTATGGTAGCATTAAAATAACAATATTAATATGACAATTATAAGTATTAATAATTACTTACATTTAATAAAAACATACTTTCTTGTGCCTTTTTGTATCTAATATAGGACTATGCATGTGTGTTTATAACATCTTACCGTAACCCAAGAAATAGATACCAAACGTACCTGTATCACAGATTTGAAAATCAATGTATGTGCTACATCAAAAAGTTTGTACCTTACACCAATAATAAAAGAGAAATTTTGAATATATGTGGGTGAATGATATTGTTGTATCTGTATTTTAACAAAATATTTCTTGTGACATTGAAAGTAAAATATAGGGGGAAAACTCAAAAAAGCAGTAAAACTCTTTGAGTAATGGTTATCTGTTCCCTCTCTAATATATCTCTGCTCCACCTCCTGCATGTATTCCATATATACAGCATAATGAACTTTTCTCTAATAATGTAATGGCCATTCAAGTTTCAGTATGCTTCCCCTTCTTGACCATTAGTGAATCTCCATTCTTCTTTTTGAGACCAAGTTCACCTGTCTGTAGTGATAATTTGCATGTCATTTTCCTGTATGAGTAACACTATATGGAAAAAAATCTGGGAACTTGGGTCGGTCAGATTTGTTCTGCTTCTTGCATGACAGATGGCCTTGAGCAAGGTCTATGAGGTTTCTGAGACTGCTTTCTAAGTTATATAATGGCAGTATTATTACCTACTTTGACATGTATTATTATTACCTACTTTGAAATGGAGTGTGGATAAAATGCTTAAGATTGCAGACAGGAAAGCCACATCCAGGGTGAAGTGTATGGTTTTTTTTTGTTCAGATATAATTTCTTGGCCAGTCAATAGAATATTATGTTAATTATAACCAATTTTTATTAATATATTTTAATTACACAGAATAATGGGCTTCATTGTGGCATATTCATATATGCGTTCAACATATTTTGATCATATCTACCCTCCCAAATATTCTCCCTTACCCTTCTATCTTCCTCTTGATACCCTTCCTTTTCTCTAATAGTCTCCCTTCTGTTTTTTTGTTTGTTTGTTTGTTCATTTTTTGGCACCAGGGATTGAATCCAGAAGTGCTTAGCCAAAGGCTGAGTCACATGCTTAGCCTTTTTCATTTTTTTTATTTTGAGATAGAGTCTCACTAAGTTTTTGAGGCTGGCTTTGAGCTTGTGATCCTTTTGCCTCAGCCTCCCCAGTCGCTGGCATTGCAGGCATGTGCCACCATGCCCAGTTTCCCTTCTACTGTATCTTTTCCCCCTTGGATTCTACATATGCGGGAAAACATATGATCCTTGTCTTTCTGAATCTAGCTTATTTCACTTACCATCATGATCTCCTGTTACATTCATTTTCCCGCAGATGACATAATTTTGTTCCTCTTCTTCTTTATCACTTTATGAACAAATGATACTCCACTGTGTGTGTGTGTGTGTGTGTATACACATACTCACCATACTTTATTATCAATGAATCTGTCAGTGGGCACCTGGGCTGGTTCTATAACTTGGCTATTGTGAATTTGCATGATTAACATGGGTATGCAGGTATCTCTGTGGTATGACAACTTTAATTCCTTTAAATGTATATCAAGGAGTGGGATAGCTGGATCATATGACAATTTTATCTTTAGTTTTTTGAAGAATTTCTGTAGTGATTTCTATAGTGCTATACTAGTTTACATTTCCACAAATAGCATATGAATTTCCTTTTGCCTGTCATCCTCTCTAGCATTAATTTGTGTGTGTGTGTGTGTATGTGTATTCTTGCTGATAACCATTCTGACTGGGGTGAGATGAAATCCCAGTGTAGTTTTGATTTGCATTTCCCTGATGGATAAAGATGTTGAATGTTTTTTCAGGTAATTATTGGCTAGTCATACTTCTTTTGAGAAGTACCAGATAAGTTCACTTGCCTATTTATTGTTTGGATTTTGTGTGTGTGTGTGTGTGTGTGTGTGTGTGTGTGTGTGTCTTGAGTTCTTTATATATTCTGGATATTAATCCTTTGTTGGAAAAGATTTTGTTCCATTCTGTAGGCTATATCTTCACTCTGTTGTTTCCTTTGCTATACAAAAACTTTTCAATTTGATGTAGACCTATTTATCAATTCTTGCTATTATTTCCTCATTGGTTAAATTTTACCCCTAGGTGTTCTTTTTGGTTATTACGGGTGAAATTGTTTTCCTGACTTCTTTCTCAGCAGGTTCATTATTGGTGTATAAAAAAGCTATTGATTATCATATACTGACTTTGGATCCTGCTATTTTGATGAATTTGTTTATCAGCTCTAGAAAATTCTTAGTGGAACATTTAAGGTTTTCTACATATAGGATCTTATTTTCTGCAGGTAGGGATAATTTGACTTCTATTTTTCCTATTTGTCTCTGTTTTATTTTTTCTCTTGCCTAATTGACGTGGCTAAAATTTCAAGTACTATTTTAAATAGGAGTGGTGAGACTGAACATCCTTGTCTCTATAATCAGTTCTTGATCAGATAATACAATACCGTATCATTAAGGGAAAACGATTGCTGTCTCGCTATTAACGGTTCCTCAAAAATATCTTTGAAACTTGTTCACTAGCAGGTAGCCATATTTTGTAGAGGTTTAAGCACTTAATCCATTCACCTTGCCTATCTTAGGAAAGATAACTTGGTCTGGCTTAAGCAAGTATCTTGTACTATTAAAGTTAATTACTTCAGTTTTTTTTTTTTCAAGTACTGGAAGATACTGGAATTTCAAAAGCAGCAAATTTATTTCTCAACTTGCACTTACCAGGTAAAAGGCATCAAATTGCTCATGAATTAGGGGCTGGGATTATGGCGCAGTGGTAGCGTGCTCGCCTAGCATGCGTGAGGCACTGGGTACGATCCTCAGCACCACATAAAAAAAATAAAATGAAGATATTCTGTCCACTTACAACTAAAAAATAAATATTTTTTTTAAAAAAACAAATTGCTCATGAATTAATAGGCTGACATCCATTGTCATTTCCTGTGGGACACTTTCACAGTTGGGGCAAGAGAAGACTGGATACCAGGTGCAGTTCAACATGTGTTTTGGGATACATTCCTGAATGTTTAAGATTTGCGTTGAATTTATGGGAACAATGCCATGGATCTGGGTGGAGAGGAATGCATCTCCTAGAGCCAGGCTGAGAAGTCAGATCATCCTGCCAAGTGTCTGCCCTGCTCAACCTTTAGCTACTGCTTGTTTCTCACATGCACTGACTCAGGAAATGCTGCTTCATGGGCTGTAGCTACTTGTCAGGATTATGACTCAACAAACTGAAATATTAGCCAAATGAAATTTTATTTCACAACTCAGGCTGCTCACGCATAGCACATGATTGTGAATATGATCATCAGCAGCCTCAGCTGTGCCAGGCTTCAGTTCACTAGGAGCAGAGATGAAGCAAGAAGAGAGACATCATGACCTTGGCTGTAAAGGGCAGCAGGATGCCAGCAGATGCAAGGTCATGCTGTTTTCCTCCTATGGAAAGTCAGGCCGCTGACAAATTTATGCAAACACAACATCTTGAAGGCAACTTCTTTGTGCCAAATGTTTCCTAATTTTCTTTAGCCTAGCCTATGGATGAGATTAACTTATTTTAGAGTCTGGCTTCTAATTTTCTTGGAAGCTGGGGCTAAGGGGCTCCATTTCACAGAAAGGTCAAGGTCTGAGATGCAAGGCTGGGAGTGAGTCCCAGAGCAGGGTGAGAACGAGGCGGTTTCACTCAGTTTCACTGACCTCCCTCCCATGCCTTCCTCCATACCCCTCCCATCTCAGAGTAGCCAGAGTTCATCCAAGAAGTAATAATTATCATCTAAACCTGGGAACAGAGGAGCCTGGCACTTAGGGGTGACTCCCTTCACTTTATCCAAGCTCCTAGTCAAAAATATCCTGTTGACTGACAGGATATAAACACCAACTCCCTAAAGTAAAACAGTGACAATTTCCTTAAAAGAAAAGATAACCCTAGAAAATGTAAGTATTCGGTAATTGGAGAGTCATCTTTCCAAGGGTCAGGCAGACTTTGGTCCCTGCTGTGCTCAAGCCAGTTCACAGGGCTCACAAGAGCTTATTTTTAAGTTGTCAGGAACTTTGTTAGCTAATTAACTATTGGTATCAGGAATTTGTCCCCAGTGAGAGTGTTTATACCACAGATATCAGCAAGTGCTACAAATCTGGGTTATTTTTTTCTTTTTCTCTCTTCTTTTCTTTTTGAAAGTTAATTTGACAGCACACTATAGTTTATAGCTCGGAGGAACATGATCCTCATGAACATGACTCCCAGTTTCTTCCCTTTCCTATAGCCTCTGTCTTCTCATTGTCCTCTGCTGGGATCCTCTATACATTTTTCCTCTTTGCTGATTTTCTCTTTCACTTACTGATTTTTCCTAACTTTACCATTACGGCAACCCTCACACACTATAGATTATTAGGAGTTTGTTCTCACTAAACAGATCAGGGTGTACTACTTTTAGGCCTAAGTAAAGGTTCTAGTAATGAAATACACGATGAGGGATTTTTTTTCCCTCCAGGATCATAAATCTGAGCATCTCCCATACCTGCCCTGGGGCTAGGGAAGTATTCTTTTGTTCTCCAAATTACTATTAAGAGATACCAAAAAGTAGCCGGGCGCGGTGGCTCACGCTTGTAATCCCAGCACTTAGGGAGGCTGAGACAGGAGAATCGCGAGTTCAAAGCCAGCCTCAGCAGCGGCGAGGCGCTAAGCAACTCAGTGAGACCCTGTCTCTACATAAAACACAAAATGGGGCTGGGGATGTGGCTCAGTGGTTGAGTGCCCCTGAGTTCAATCCCTGGTACCAAAAAAAAAAAAGAGATACCAAAAAGTAATTCTCAGTGACTGGCTCTCCCAATCAGCCCTAATCCTCTAACTTACTGTTTTTTCATAAGCAGAAACTGAAGCAGTATGCTGTATGCCACAGAAGTAAAGTATGTTTTTTTAGGTGGCTTAAATATTCCTGAGAGAATGGAAAAAGGGTGTATTTCAGAACTGAATAGAAGGAGACAACATTGCCCCCATACCTGTGTACATTTCCAGCCAAATACATATATCCTAGGACCATGATAAATAGAGGTCATTCATAGTTTTAATAATGGGGTTTAAAATAATTAGACAATATGTATTTTATGATAGGAACTGTTCCAGAAGTTGAGGCTAAGACAAATTCCTAGAGCCCTTGTTTTTTGTTTTGTTTTGTTAGAATCAAGACTATGCCAGCTTGGCAACTCTGTTCCAAGAAATTCTTACATAGAAATAAGACTGTGATTCAAAGGAAACCTTTACTTCTTGCTTCAGAGAATTATCGTACATTAGTTTATCCAGGCCATCAAATTTCTCAGCTGGCCTAGTACCTCACTTGTCAGACGGAAGTGTCATTATCAGGGTCCCTGTCAAGACCCTCACCAATCCTAAACTATTGTGTCAGCAGCTTTGCCCAATTCCAGTTAGTTCCCTGCCTTGACAGAATGGTTTTAAACCTTTTGAGCCTAGATCCCCTAACATCCTCTGAGACATTAAGACTGTTAATGCACCCTCTTTGTTGGTGCATTAAAAGCTAAATCAAACAAACTTAGCTTTTCCTTATCAGAAGATTTTTCATTGTTGATATTTCTGAGTTGGCAGTTGACACATTCCACTGGAGAATAGACTGTAAGAATGAATAACATAGTATCTATAATGAACTATTTGGACATAGTCAACATCTTGTGTTCTACACCATGCAGTGACACATTTGCCCTGGAAATGTCTGGCTATGTTGTTCTACAAACTTGGTGCTCTGGTTTTGGATATAGTTTGAATGTGTTGCCAATTGTTCATGTGTTGGAGATTAAATTTCTTAGTCCCCAGGGTGATAGTATTGAGAGGTGGTAGGACCTTTAAGAGGTGGGGCCTAGTGGGAGGTATTTAGGTTATTGTGGGCATGCCCTTGGACAAGGGGTTGTCAGTTCTCATGGAACCCCAGATTCTCTCTGGCTTCCTGTTTTGCCTTGTGCTCTCTCTCTCTTGCACACACTGCCATCATGATGTCATCCTCTGTTAGGTGATACAACCAGCAGGGACTTTGCCAAAGGTAGTGCAGTGCTGTTTGGACTTTCAGTCTCCAAAACTGTGAGCTAATAGGTCTCTTTTCTTTATAAAGTATTCAGCCTCAAGTATTTCACTATAGCAAGAGAACATAGATTAATACCCTTGGCAAACACATATTTTATCTTCTGTGACATTCTGATTTTAAAATATTTTTACTCTCCAGTGTATGTCCAGGTCTGGATGTCCCTAGTGGTTTGTCTACTCTGGTTCTTAATGCTTCCCAGTATTCTAGATAAGTTAGATGCCTGAAGAATGGGAAGTGAGTCAGATAACCAGGATGAAGAGCTGTTTTGAGAAGTAGAGCCAGGTGCAGTGGCACAAGCCTGTAATCCCAGCACTTAGGGAGGCTGAGACAGGAGAAATCACAAGTTCAAAGCCTCAGCAACAGCGAGGCACTAAGCAACTCAGTGAAGCCCTGTCTCTACATAGAACACAAAATAGGGTTGGGAAGTAGCAAACATAAAACACAAAATAGGTTGAGAAGTAGCAAACAGGGCAAGAAAACAGAAGTGATCTCCTCTTGTCTCTGTTGAAATGTTCTAGGCCTAAGTAATAATTCATGGACCCAGCACACTATCCCTTTCTCAGAGGAACTTGTTGTTGGCTGTATACCCTGGATACTTTGCTAAAGGCTATGAGAGAGGGAATGGAGAATGGATAGAGTGCTGGATCTAGAGTCTAAAAAAGAAATCCACTGGCCTTGTTCTATCTATAGGTTTGTGGGTCTTTAGGTTACAGAGGACATCATGATAAAGAATACTTGCTGGGCAAAGCTGCAAACAAAGTGACAATTAAAATATATATGGAGGATCTGTTGTGGGCTAGGTAGTATCTTGGCTTTTCTATGCTTGAATTCATTTGATTCTCACACTAACTTCACAAAGGATTATTAGCTCTGTACAGATGGAGTAACCAGGACTCAGAGAAGCTATCCTGAATCACAAGGAGCAAGTAGATGAGCTGAGATCCTAATTTGGAGGATTTTCGTATTTTGAAAAAACTACTTTTTAGTTACCCCAATTATTTTCATATATAAGAGACTACACTGGAAAACCCATTAATAGATTTGAATTGCATTTTCAAATTTTTGCATTTATAATAGCACTGTAAATAGATATAAGTCTAGCAAAAATCATGATTATTTTATGTGGAAAAATGTAATTGAATTTTGATGGCACCTTAATAATCCTTACTGTCATTAATTTAGCATTTATTTGTTGATAAATACTGGGCTAGGTGGTTTACAAAAGTACATCTTAAGTAGTTTTTACTGCCTCTTTTCTGAATTTCTTCTATTGTCCTAGTTTTACCAAAGGGAGTGGGGAGAGAGAAAGAAAGAGAGGGATTGAGAGAGAGAAGTAAGGTCACACGGTGAGTAGCATGGAGAGGTGGGATTCGGATGGAGGCAGGATACTGCGAGATGCCCTGCTGCTCTCTGACCTCATGTGAGGGTACAAAGATCACCCCGCTGAAGATAGACTTGAATGCAATGAAACAATTTGTGCATGAAATTTACAAAATTATGTCAAATCTAAATTTCATAGGGTCTGAAGATTATACCATCACAAGGCGTCTCTTAAAGAAAGAATACACATAACAATGCAAAATTACGTACAGAAAGAACTTATTTTGAATAAGAAAATGAATAATAACAAACTACAAATTAATAAAGATGAACAATACCACAAATATAAATTTTGAAAGAACAGATTGCTATCCACAATGTACCATTCACAATAGTCTGTTTGTATAAATTTGGATTTTCAGCAACAACTTGATTACAAACAAAAGAAAAAGGCCCAACAGTGAATGAGATTAGCAGGTATCCTTTTCTTTGTGTGCTCTACCTTGGGATGAATGGATGAACAGAAAAGCATATCCATAATAGTAAAATAACTCCCAAGTTTTATTTGTATTGAAAGTTATTTGCTGTCTTGAATTTAAATACTAACAAAATTATATTAGATAGAATATAGTCTTTTAAAAGACTGTCCACATCACCTCTAAAATACTTCTACTCTATATCTTTGGTTACATACTTGTGATTTCCACTTCATATAGCAACAATTTTTGAGATAATTTTCTATACAAAGAATAGAAGATATTTTAGTTTTTCCTTTAGAATATCTGCTCAAAATTTGTTTTTATTATTGAAAAAACAAATAGCTGCCATTCATTCCAATCATTATTGATTGGAAGGGGTAAAGAAACTTTTAGTTCTAGGTCCAGACACTGAAGTGAAAAATAAAAATCATAATCATCTGTCTTCCATAGGCATTATGACTATGAGTGCCTCCCAAATCAGCCAGCAGCTCAGCTTTCATTTGTAACCTAATGGCAAATACAAGTCTATGCAGAGCAGATGACCATCTTACCTCAGAAGATGGTAGGAGGGAAAGTGTGGGAGGGCTCTGTCCATGGAAAGGTGCCTTCTGCTGATGGAAATCAGGCATCCACTGGCTATCGATGGAGAGCATCTTGCTGTTGTTTCAGAGAGTCATTTCCCAAAGTTTCCTTGCTCCTCTAACAGCATTGTTCTTTGTGTGTCTAGTGTCTGTTAATCTGTAATGTAAAAGAAATGCTCTTGTGCATTAATGCTGTAAATTTAACTTACTAAATGACATTAAATTTTATCAATGAAAAAACGAGCAATTATTAATAGTTGGATGCATAACACATGCAACTTCACATACAAATTTACTCCTTGTGTGTCCATTCTACTACAGGAGCATGCTCTGAAATCACAGACCTTCTGACAGATTCTGTGTAACATGATCAAATTCCAGTTAAAAATGATCATTCCAATTAAATAGGGTAAAAGTATGCAAACATTTGTAATCAAATTATTGAGTATATTCCTGAAATGGAAGTGTTTATTTTTTCTAGGATTGATGCCAGCTCAATACTCTGCTTACAGATTTTTACTCTGATGACTGAAAGAATTTTTCTCTGACTAACTTCCAGCTATCTCTATTGCAGCCTTGTTTCTCCCATATCAAAGTCATTTTGGAGTGTATACTTTAGGGCCCATTCTGAGTTCTGCATCAGGAAGCTGGGTGATTGCACACAGTGAACACAGGTGTACTCCCAGAAGATATTCTCACTCTAGGATCTAGTAAAAACAGAACCATTTGTAACAGGACTGTGAATCAATAAAATATTTATCACTAAACCTAGCCCAAATACGAGTATCCTCAACTCAACTTCCACTTAGACAAATCTCAAAAATACATCTACACCGGCGTCACCCAATATAAGGAGAAGTGCAAAGAAAGGGACTAGGAGTGACAGAGAGAGAAAAAAAGCAATTCTAATCTATTTGCTTAAAGTATATGACTTCAATAAATTTATAAAAGGATATGACCACATAAGAACATTACTAGGGCCCCTCCCAAAGCCTTGACAAACCCCTGAACAAAGAGGTTAATCAGTTTCATGGTACATTCACCTATGACTGTAATAAATTTTTGATCCATCTGATTAGCAGTTGTTGCTTAAATTATGTAAAAATGTTCCTCCTTATGTTTTGGTTAGTAACTGTGACTTTAGTAACTAGTAACAGTGGCAAGCATAAAAAGATTCTATTGTATGGCCAAAGTGATGAATCATGCCTACCTACGTCACCGTAATGGTATTATGAAGCTTCCGTTAGCTTAAGTTTGAAGAACTTTTTCTTTCCTTGGCACTAAAGTAGTATTTTGAACTAGTCACATAGATTTCCATCTGTCTTTCTGAATCTCCAACTCAAACCAATTTCCTATCTGCTATATTAAAATTTGAATGTTAAGTTTTATTTCATCAAATTTGTAAATGAAGTCTAATTTGATTCCTCTTTTGTAACTCCTAAAAGCAAAGCTCTTGCAGGACATATTTGATTTATCTTTAGCCTAACGAAGCTCAATTGCTTTTTTTTCTCTGAAAACATCTGTGATGGAAATGCTTAGAGAAAGGGATTTAAAAGGGAGATTCTGAAATCCTTGGGGAATTCCAAAAGAGGACAGAGCTTTATAGCTGTGTGAATTAATGAAATTGTCTAGGAATTAGTCAGTCATGTGTCAGGCATTGAGGTCAGAATAGGGCCAGCAGAAAGAGACTAGCCTTGGACACAGAAACTCCTGGCTGCTGAGCCAGAAGGACTGTGAGAGACTATTTAGCAGATTTTTCTTGAATGTCCTCTATTTGTGAGGTGCTTGGGATTCAGGTTCAGTTTCCATTTTTAAGAAGTAAAAACTCAAGAAGCTACTTAAGGATAAGTACGGTTGGCTACAGAGAATTCCCAGGCCAGGGAGAGAGCAGACCTTGATATTTTAACATATGTAAGTAAGGAGGTAGGGGTTGAATTAATGAACTCGCAGAAAGTAATCCAAGCAGTAACACTACCTTGATTAATTGTAAAGGTTATATTATGCAAAGAAGGGGAAGTGTATTCCATATAAAGATAATCAGATGACTAAAGACTCAGAGGCATGACAATTTGATAGACTAAAGCTGAGGGTGGGTGGAGGGACAGATAGATCCAGAGAAGAATCTGTAGAGGCCAGGGGGCCAAGTAGAGAAAAACTTTATCAGGGTCAGAATTGCAAACTCTATCCTGAAGAGAATAGCAAGTGGATAGACACTGAGAGTTAAAGCCAGGGAAAGACATCACTAGATTTGCATTGTAGAAATTTCATTTGGTCAAAGTGAGTGAACAGTGGAGGAAAAAGCTTGAGGTTAGACCAGTTAGGAAATTTCCACAGTGACCAGAACAGAGAAAGGTGGACTTGGCTTAGCACAATGGCACCACAAAGAGGGAAGAACTTCACTAAAAAGTTAAATAAATAAATAAATAAATAAATAAATAAATAAATAAATAAATAAAAGACTAGGTAAAAGATCATGTCACAAGAAACTTCTTAGACACAAGTAGAAATGACTTGACACTTCATGAAGTGTCAATTATAAGGGGGATAATCATAAAGGAGAACTACTGAATGATATTAATAATCTCTGACAACACAGAAGAGGGGAAATGAAGAGGACACAAAATTGTATGCATGGTAGCATCCAGATTTTGTAGCATACACATAACACACAAGACTGAAAGAAAATACATTAAAACCTTAATACCCATAATCTCTGAATGGTGAGATGACAGATAATTTTTTTCTTTTTTTATACTTTTCTATGAACTGAATCATACTTGTAGTAAGGAACTGTAAGAAAAGTGAAGAAGAAAAGAAAGACAGAGGAAAGGAAAATTGAGATGAAGGAAAGATTTTAAAAAAAAGGAGATAGATTTGAGAAATGTTAAGGAGACGTGTTCAATAAGAATGGGAACTAGGAATCATTCTACAAAGAGAGGTGGAGTATTTACCCCCCCGAAGCCCTTGGGAGTATAGGAGAGGGCATCAGGTGTGTTATATCATAATGGGGGTGAGGTAGACACAAAGTGGGGGCAGAGGTAAGACAGGAGGTGAGTTGTGTCCTCTTGTTGGGCCTGCTCCTGATTTGGCTGCTGACATGAGCACAGGGGTAATGTGCAGGATAGGAAAGCTGTAGGCTTGGAGTCTGATTGCTTGTATAGAGGCTGCCTGCTGAGGTCAGGCCCATGAGTGGCTACCCAGCTCTGTCCAGTGCCTGTCCAGCCCCAGTCTTTGCTTCACTGACTCAGCATTTAAGGGCCTGGCTATTTGTATTTGAATGTGTGAAAGAGAACTTTGTGGAAACACCCAGTCATTAACTGCCTTGGCAGTTGCTTTTTTTTTTTTCCTAAGCCCTTGGAAAATGAAAGTAACAATAATTATTACATTAAGAATAATAATGACAGTGATGCTTTAAAAAAAACCACAGGCAATACCATATATTTGCAGGAGGATCTTGATATAAGATTGATAGTTTTAATGAGTGAAAGTTCAAATACTTGGGATGACCTTTCTCCATGAGAAGTGAATAAGTGACCTGCCAACCCATCCAGTGACTTCTGTCACTAGAGCTGCCTCTCTGCAGCAGGCCCAGAGTTTCTGAAGGTGAAAGTATATGGGTCCAAATGCTGGAAATTCTGGATCTCCTTTCAACGCCACATTTGCCTTTAAAAACTCTATGCTCAGTTTCTAAATTAAGTCCTCCAAGACAGGTGAGAAGTCCTGATCATGTGCTCCTGTGAACTCTCTGCCTATGCTATGACACTCCACTTGCTGAATTTTTACCTGCCTGTGCATAGCTTCACTGCACTGCAAGATCTACAAGGAAGAAGCATCATATTTGCAGTTATACTAACAATACAAACCAGTGTTGGAACATCACATGCTGAAAAACTGTTTACTAAATTATTAATAACATTCATTTTATTAAATAACATTATTGAATTAGTGAATAAATTAGATTCAGAAAAAATTAAGAAGTCCAAAACATTAGGAACCATATGTTTAGAAAATAACATTTGCTTTGCTTTGCTCTCTTGAGCAAAGTAATATAGATTTTAACTCTCCCTACTCACCTCCACTCCACCCTATGTCCAAATGGCTTCTGTGAGCTCCTGTTCATTACTTGAGTCTGGGAAAAGAGTAAAAATGCTGATCAAAATAAAGTATTTACTGACTGTAACTACTTCAACAGATCTTCTGCTTATTATACCCAGACACTGAGTATAATAAGCAGTGGGAACTGAGCAAAGGAGATTCACTTGGTGTTATGGACTGAATTTTGTATACTAAAAATTCCCACATTGAAGCCAAGTGCTGTGGCCCACACCTGTAATCCGAGCAGCTCGAGAGACTGAGGCAGGAGGATCTCGAGTTCAAAGCCAGCCTCAGCAACAGCAAGGTGCTAAGCAACTCAGTGAGATCCTGTTTCTACATAAAATACAAGATAGGGCTGGGGATGTGGCTCAGTGGCTGAGTGCCCTTGAGTTCAATCCCTGGTAGCCACCCCCCCCAAAAAAAAATTCCTACATTGAAATCTAAACCTCTAGTACACCTCAGTATGTGACTGTTTTGGAACACAAGATCTTTAAAGAGGTAATTAAGGCTAAAGTAGGTCATATGGGTTGACTTTAATCCAATGTGACTGGTGTCCTTGCAAGAAGAGGAGGAGGCACCAGGGAAGTGCACACAGAGGGCGCAACCAGAGAGCAGCTCTCTGAAAACCAAGGAGAAAGTCCTCAGAAGCAACCAAAATTATCAAACACCTTTTTTTCTTAGACTCTAGAATTGTGAGAAAATAAATTCCTAATGTACAAGCCACCAAGTCTCTGGTATTTTGTTATGGTAGCCTTAGGAAACTAACATTCTTACTAGTTGTTACCCACCTAGAGCATAAACTGATATTACTATGTTCTATTTCTTGAGGGAAAATTCCTTTATCTGTTCTTTCTGCATGTGGAAATAGGAATATATTCTGATACAATGCACTGAAAAGAACACAACATGGAGCTAAGCAAGGCGGCACACACCTGTAATCCATGTGATTTGGAAGGCGGAAGCAGGAGGATCACAAGTATGAGGCCAGGCTCAGCAATTTAGTGGGGTCCTAAGAAACTTAGTGAGACTCTGTCTCAAAATAAAAAAAATAAAAAGGACTGGGGATGTGGCTCAGTGGTAGAGCACCCCTGGGTTCAATTCACAGTACAAAAAAAAATCGTCCTTTTGTATCACTGCCCCAAACAAATCAAATCATAAAGAAACATCAGACAAATTCAGATTGAAGACCTGTTCCAGAATAAAGGAGACTAAAGAGGCATAACAAATAAATTGCATATACGATCCTGAATTGAATCCTGGGACAGTTCATCCCCTATCTTTGTCTATCAATCAATCAATTAAGTCATTCATCTATCTGTCTTTCCATCCATCTATATAAGGGATATTGATGGACAGTTGTCACAATTTGTAAAGTCTGTAGATGAATTAATACTATTATATTATTAATCATACTTAGGTGTTTTTTTGGTACTGGAGATTGAACTCAGGGGCACTCGACCACTGAGGCACATCCCCAGCCCTATTTTGTGTTTTATGTAGAGACAGGGTCTCACTGAGTTGCTTAGAGCCTCGCCTTTGCTGAGGCTGGCTTTGAACTCATGATTCTCCTGTCTCAGCCTCCCTAAGTACTGGGATTACAGGCTTGCACCACCGTGTCCGGCTTCATACTCGGGTTTTATAAGATAATTTTCTTGTTCTTAGGAAATTCTGAAAAATCTGAGTGAAAAGTATTCTGGAATTTTTATCCTCTTCTTAAACTTATGTAATTTTGAAGTTATCTCAAAATATAAATATTATTAAAATTAGGGATATAAATTATAAAAACAAACTGAGAGGTATGTATATTAAATAAACTGGTTAATATAATACTAAATCAGGTTAAACTTTAAGCTTGTGAATGATAGTTAAAAGACCATGGAGCATTTAATTCTGTCAGGGTAAGTTCCCGTACAGGTGCAAAGTGCAGGGCACATATTGGATTTTGAGTAATTTCCAGTTACGTAGTGCAAGGATGAAGGCCTACACACATTTAGTGTTGCAATCATGTAAAATGTCTCAGGAGACTCCAGCCCACACAGTCTCTAGAGAAAATCAAACAGACCGGTGTCTGAAGCTATGAGAAACTTAATGAAGTAAGGATCCATCCTAACATGACTTCCCAGATGTCTTGTGCTCTACTGCTCTCTTGGCAGTTTCACATTGGGTGAGGCAGAGCAACGTTTCCAATCAATAAATTTTCTTTTGCTAACAATGATTTGCTAAAAGCAAGGCTATCAACAATGCTTGGAGATATTTAAAAAAATCAATTTCTATTCATTTAATGTTGCCAGGACTGCAAAATGCAAAATGACTTCTGTAGGCCCTGGATACTTTTACCATGTGGGACTCTTCCACCATAACACTTCAACATGTTTTTCTATATTTTAGGAAAAATTTAGGGAGATTTTTGTGGACCTTAAAAGTTTTTCATTCTTCTGTTGTGAAAAATAATGCTCTCTTTGGATCAAAATCTTCATTTTTTTTCCTTCTGATTTTAAACTAAATTAAACATGTTTTGTCAGGTGCTGTGGTTTACGCCTGTAATCCCAGCGACTCAGGAGACTGAGGTAAGAGAATTACAAGTTTGAGGGCAGCCTCAGCAATTTAGTGGGGACTCAAGCAATTTAAGAAAACTCTACCTCAAATTAACAAATAAAAAGGACTGAAGATGTGGCTCAGCAGTAAAGTGCCCCTGGGTTCAATCCCTATCCCCCCACCAAAAAAAAAAAATGTGCTTGGGCCTCTAAAATTATTGTGGGCCTAGGTCCTATGCATACTGTGGCTAATGCCTAAGTCAGTCCTTATTTACATTAAATTTTAAATTATTTCATCCCATGTCTATATCTTTAAAGAAAATGTTTAAATTTATGTAGGCATATGATTAGTACAATTCAGAGCTTGTTTAACAACACATGTATTTAATATGTCCAAATATAAAGTTGAATTGAAATTTAGTTGAATTGAAAGACCTGTACATCATGACATATCTTATATCCATTTATGATGAATATTATCTTTCATTGAGAAGCTGCAGTTGGTGATTACTGCTTATGAACACTGAACCAGAGAGCTTGCATCTATTTACGCAGTATTCTGTTGATAAAGACTCAGACAATAATAATTTCCTATCTGTTCTAAAGACCCTTGATACCCCTAGACCATTCAGAGAATTTTATTTATCATAGTGTGTTTTTAGCATCCAGCTTCTCCACTTGCATTTTTCTTTTGTCAAATAAACTGAAGTTTATTGTTGTTTGGTTGGTGGGTTTGGGAGCATTTCCATGACATACGCAATGTTCTATTTAGTCTTTCTGAAGGTAATTTCTCTGTTGAAGAAATTAAAGTTTCCCTCCCATAAATAGCATTATATTATCACAGTAAGAGCTACAAAATCAAATAGAGAAAAAGTTCCATATGGAAATTCAGTATTAACTTTAAAAACTATAAATATTAATCTTTATATAGGAAGTTATCCAAAACAGTAAGAGAGACAACTAGTATCAAGGGCCAGCCTTGTAGTCACTTGTTTCTTAAAACTGAGATGTTTCCTCAAAATTATCATATTTGAGTCTAAAGAATATCTAGTAGAATTGTGCCCTTTGGTAAAATTAGTCTCTTATCCCTCACTGTTTTCACTACTACTACTTAGTGGAGTGTGAATGAGGTCTTGTATTTAACACCAGAACACATATTTTTCACAGCTTTCCATGACAAATTTATCAAAGAACTAAGATTGATTAAGAGTGGATCAGACTATAAACATCAAGTTATCATGTAAATGCTATCAAAAATGCTTAGTTATTTTGCTCCTATAATGTAGAATAGGTGCTGAGTGTACAGAGGTAAAACAACATCAAGATAAAATGTCTGTTGGTGAAATTTAACATGGTACTTTCATCCATCTCCCTTTAGATGCTAGTATCTGTGGGATTGGGAGTGTCTTGCATTATTATAGGCCCTCAACTCCTTTCTTCGAGGAAATGAAGGAAAGAATAGCCCCAGGGGGTAATCCTTTTTGTTGGAAACTGTGATCCTTTCCCTCTCCCAGAGGGTTATCTCCCATTTCCTTTTCTTTGGTAATCAGCTACTGGTCTTTGCCCCTGTCTCAATCTAATACACAATTACATTTTTATTTGCATCAAGTGGAACAAGCTTGGCTTCTATATATAACTTTAAAAACTATTTTAAGTATTATTTTAAAATATTTCTGATTCCATCAGTAAACTCTTAAATTCAAAAGGAAGACTTATGAGGTAAACAGAATATTGGAGCTGAGCAATTACTAAATGTATCACATGTTTAGCATCAATTTTCCCTTCCTTTTAGGTATGAGTAAAGAAGACAACGTTCAGGGCCTAAAGGGAATCTAATATTATTACCTCCCCTCATGAAAGATTAGACACAAAAGCCTTTATGCCCTTAATATGCAGGATCTAGTCATTTCACTTCAGTCTGTGTGAGGAACATTGTCTGCACTGAACATAGATAAGTGAAAGGACAAAAACTCTTGCCTGACAATGTTTAGTGACAAGTGAGCCATCACATAAGTTTGTCATCTAAATTCATACACTATATGACTCAAAACTATAACCAACCCTCAAGCTGAGAACCGTGTGTGATGGGATTCTGGGCTGGTACTTGGCAGTTGAGTAATTTGGCTCCAAGCCAAAGTCTTATGTGTGCTTTCTCAGGTTCAAACCATAGGCAGGTACAAGTCTGCCTGGAAGGCCTCACGGGAGGAGGCTGCCTCCCCACATCAGATTTGGTGCATAGCTGGTGCACTGCTGTTTTCTGGAGGGAGTTTCTGTCAAGGACTATTCACCCCCTCTATCACCTACTTCCCCACTAGTCCTGCTGAAAAGCATATCTGCATTCTTGGCCTAAGCAACTCCATTCAGGGCGCTTCTTATTAGGGATGGTGGCTGAGACTTTTTTTTTCCCATTTTGACTTTGACCTTTCCATTCTTAACCTTCCTCCCTCTTTGTCCCCCTCTTTAAAATGGTAGTGCCCTCTACAACTTATTACTTATGACTACTATATCCCCAATATCAAAAACTGACAAGAACTCTCCCCAGCACAGTGGGTTTTTTGTGCTGTGTACCAGAACAAGCAGGCAGAGGAACAGCCTAACAGGAACCAGGCTCTTTGTTGGAGGACTCAGCTTGATCCAGAAGGGAGACAGCACTGTCCAAGAGTGTCAGGCCTGCTCAAAGTGCAAAGGTAACAGCTTTTTGGCACATCTGCAGGGTAGCAGGGACCCAGTCAGGGACTCAGTATAGTGATGTCATCACATGGAGAGGTGGGGTTTTAGGTGCACCTGTGCACTTCATCATGCTTCTTCCTGTGCCCTCCGTGTCCCTCTATCTTCAGTCTCCGCCTAAGGGTGTGCGCTTTACTATCTAATAAGGTAAAGGTGGCTGTGGGTTACTTTGAGGACAGTGCTATGCCTGTTTGCCCCTCACCCTCTGCAGTTGCTCCTTATCATCTGGGAAAGTCCCTAATATTGTTTTCAGAACAGGGCAGACTGTTTTCCTAGGTCAGTGGCTTTATCTTAGTGATTTTGCTGTTTGGCTCCAGCTTTTTGGTATTTCTGCTGACCACATAATCTCAAATGCTGAGTTGACTTCTCAGCCTCCCATCTCCTGGAGTGTTATCTTATTCCCATAGCCCCAAAGACTGGTCAGCTTTTTACTCCTACTTTTCTGGCATGGCTGTTAATCCTATAAGACTAAGAGCTAGTGTGGCTATGTTATTTCCCTCAAGAGATTTTAATCCCTTAATCTTAAAGAACCATTTTTTGTGAGGGTTCCTGACTGCATCAGAACTGTTTCAGAAAGGAAGTTTTCAGAGAATCTCAATTGTAAAAATAAGTGCAAAATTTCTTAAAAAATGCAGTACTAAAAAACTGAAAATCAGTAATTTAAAAATATAGCAAGCAATGCAAGATTGATTTAGGGTATGAAAATTGTACAATATAATTTACCATGTTGAAATACCAATGAAAAATATAAAAACATTGAATAAATAAAACTCCAATATAATTATCATGATTGACTTTGCTTTATTATATATATATATGTGCACACATATATCAGACACAAATGTGTGCACATATAAATGTAGTATTTCTAATGAAAATTATCAGGTTGAATTTTGGAAGGAGTTTGGTTGAAAATATTTGAATAGCCTGGCTCTGTGGCTCAACGGATTGCACACTGAACCCTAAAATATTTGAAAATATGTTTAAATTCCTATAAATCAATTACAGTAGTTCAAAATTGTTTTCCAAGATACATCTCAAATAACGTTTTAGATTTTTGAATCAAAGTGGAAATAGATGAAAGTTCCTAAGTATTTTATTTCTTGTATGTTATCATTACAAAAATTTATTTTTGAAGTTTTAGAAATACATATTTGCCATTACATTGCCTAAAATTTCAAAATTTATATATAGATGTGTTAGATACTAACATAATATGTATAAATTTATAAGAAATATGTAAATTATATAAAATTTATATAAATACAAACATTATACATTACATAATATACAATCAAAATACACATATATTAATTAAATAAATATATATAAATCTGTTCCTTTTGTTAATGCCAGAAAGTTTTTACTGCAGGCAGGGCTCGTAAAATTGAGAATGTCAAGGTATGTTCACTTAGAATAAGTAGGAAAATATAGAAGTTAATTGGATTGAAAATGTTGAATGAACATCTTATACCTATTTTTTATATTAGCAATATGAATTTAGGAGAAGGAAGAGAGAAACAGTATTAGATGCATATTAAATAAACAAATAGGACTAGACCATGAAGTCATCCCTGAGGCCCTGGTCCTGGTGGAAGGCACTGAAATGAGCATAGACAGCTGATTTAGGGATCATGAGTAGTTGGGTTCTTTTCCATAGGTCAAGCCAGTTTGTACCCATACAGACTAAAGTCTCACTGAAATGCACTGAATTACTGTTGTCAGCATGAGTATAGTTATACAGCCATCATAGAAGCCACCTTAGTACTTTCTGATACAAAGAAAAACTGTCAATCAATGCTGATCAAACAGGGTCATAATGTTTTAAATGTGAAGAAAGCACTTGGTATTTAATAATGATGAAATAGATTCAGTGCCATTCAATGTGGTCGGTGGATCAGCAGTATAAGGATACTTGGGACTTCATTAGAAATGAAAATTCAAGACCTCACCCAGACCTATGGAGTCTGAATCTTTGAGGGTAGTATCAAACAACCTGTATTTTAGCAAGCCTCCACTAAATTTTAAAATCTTTAATTTCCTCTTTAACTAATAGGCCCTTGGGCACATGTAGTAGACAAGTTAGAAGAAAGGCAAAGTTTTGCTATATTAAATCATGGATTGAAATAGATAAATCATAAAGCCATTTTATAATGAACATTTTATTTTTCTATACCCCAAGTCCTGAGAGGACAACCTTGTGCATGGCATATAATATAGATAGTATCTCATAATTATTATATGATTGAATAAACAAATGAACAAGTTAAGAGAATGACCTCTCTGTTCTAAGTCCCAATGTATATTATGCAGGAAATAAAATTCCAAAGCAGACTGTGGGATTAAGGAAAGAGATGCACCTGGTTACTTTGGGTTTAACAGATATGGCAGGAAAGAGGGGAATGAACCAAGACAATTTTTATGCTCTTTAAGGTCCTAGCATTAGTACCACATTAGGCTAATAAGAATTAATTAGCTAAACAGAAGATAAGGATGAGGGGAAAAAAGTAATGCCCACTCCTTTTCTTTCTTGGGCATCATTACCAAAAAACTTATAAATTGGAAAACAAAGCAGCTTTTACTTAGGGGAAGCTCTGGTACCTGAGAAACCAAAGGGAAGACTGGAGGAAAATCTTTCTGCTATGGTCATGGTCATATGACCCTAGTGTACATCCAAGGATATTAGATGTGTATACTGCAAGAGACCATAACATTGAGTAACTCCTGGTAATTACAGAACCTTGGAGAATTGTTTTCGTTAGAGTCCAATGGTCTGAGAGCATTTGTTAAAGAACAGTAGGCCTATATAATTATTATAGAAACTCTTTATCAGAATGTCCTACAAATTGTCATAGTATAAAAACAGTCCTGAGAAAAAATAGGACTAACAGTGAGTTTTCATACTTCTGCTGGACAACCAAGGCTGACAATGTTTAACTGCCATGTCCCCTCATGAACGGTTCACCTTGCTGAGAAGCCAATTGTACTGGTCAGGGTTCTGTAGTGAAACAGGCCCAACAGAATGTATAGATAATTAGAAGAGAGGATTTATTACATTGGTTTACACATCAAGAGACTGGATAGTCCCATAATAATCATCTTCAGGCTGGAGAGCTGGGGAAACCAGCTCAGTCCAAGAAGTTGGAAGTTCCTCAAAGAGGGATCAGTAGTGCAGCCCCAGTCCAAGGCTGGCAGCCTAGAAACCCTCTAGAGATTTTCTGGTATGAGTCTGTGTTCAAAGGCTGAAAAATCTGGAGTCTATTATCTGTGGGGCCATGGGAACCACAGAAGAATTAAGCACACATTCCCGGGTCAGCTTTTCCTTCTTCACCTTTTTGTTCCATCTGTGGCCTCTGCCTGTTAGACAGTGCTGCCCACAATCAGGGCAGATCTTCCCCTCAGTTCACTCACATACATACCAATTGCCTACTAAAACACCCACATGAATACACATAAAATTGTATTCTATCAATTTTCTAGGCATCTCTTAATCCAGCCAAGTTGATGACTAATTCCTATTTACTTCTCTCGAGGTCTAGAAAAAGAAAAATCTAAATGCTTAAGTGAAAGAGAGGATGATTATTGCAAATCCTTTGTTTATATTTTTCCTAACATATTTTATTATCACAATTTTTATCACAAGGCTGGCTAGGATATTGCCACAAAAGGAGAGGAAAACTTCAAAACTCTTGAAAAAAGATTTAGATCATTAAATAAAATATTGTTACAGATTGGGTCTTCAGGAAGATTATGAAATGAATTTTGTTAAAGGTATTAATGGGGATTAAAACCTAGGAAAGAAAGGGGAAGGATGGAAGACTGGGAAGAGAATAGTCAAATTGAAAGTCTTACAAAGACCACCCAGAGCAAATACTGTTGTCCTGAATAAAGCTGAAGTAACCGGCCTTATCCCCTCACCGGTTAACAGAGGCAGACTACCCCAGGAAGAGTGTGACCTTGGGCAGTACAACTCTCTCCTGTTGAAACAGCAGAATCTTCCTCAAAAGGGGATCTGAGCAGTGGAACTCTTTACCTACCACAAGGTGCCAACACTGGAAATAACTACAGTCAGGTAAGGTGACTCACACCTGTACTGCCAATGACTTGGGAAGCTGAGGCAGGAGAACTGCAAGTTCCAGCAATTCAGTGAAAACCTGTCTCAAAAAGTAATAATAAATGGCTGAAGATATGGCTCAGTGGTAGAGCACCCCTAGGTTCAATCCCCAGTACCATCCCCGCCCCCAAAAAGAAATACAGAATACAGCACAATGGAAAAGTAACAATTTTACTTTTGAAGATGTTGCCTGATATTCCCAAAGCAATAATTAAAGGATGCATGATTCAAGGAACATTTTAGCATTAAGTGTAATTGAATAATATCTGCTTGCTTTCAAACACAAAACTGAAAAATTCTGTTTAAAAATTCTGTTTAACTATGACATAGTTAAAGGTCAAAAGTAAGATCATAAGTGATATGGCTTGAATTTGTACCCCAAAGTTCATGTATTGAAAACTTAATCCCACTTACAGGTGGAATGTGTAAGTGTTAATTAGACCATAAGGGATATCTTCTCATGAATGGGTGAGTGCCGTTATTGAGGTAGTAGATTCACTAGAGCAGGGAAGGAATCCTTAAAAAGTCCAAGTTCAGCTGCTTTCTCTTTTTTTTTGGGCTATGTGTTGCTTTCCACCAAATTAGAATGCAGCAAGTAGAACTTCACCAGATAGGGCTTCTTAATCTTGAACTTCTCAGTCTGCAGATCTGTGAGAAATAAACTTTCGTTGACTATAAACTTGCCAGTCTCTGGTATTCTGTTATAATAGTATTAGACAGACTGATATAATAGGAGTACTAACTAGAATATCAGTTCTTATAATATTCTTTCACATTTTCATGATTTTTATATTGTGTTTTCTAAAAAAAATCTCCAATCCAGAATGTGCTGAGAAAATGAAATTTAAAGCTTTAAAATTTAATTCAATGTTAAACGTGTCAATTTATTTGTTAATACATTCATGGAATTTTTTACTTTCATGTAGAACTTTTTTATTCCACATTTTCAGTGGAATATTTTGAGCCTTCCTCAGATCTTACTTGCTCTCTGCATAAGCTTGACCAAATTGTTTATTCTCTCTAAACCTTAGTTGCTATTAGGGTTTGAATCTTAAAAGTCTCCAAAATCTTAAAAGTTTCCAAAGTTAAAATCTCAGTCACCAGACTGGTAAAGCTATTGAGAAGTAGTGGAACTTTTAAGAGGTGGGCCCAGTGGAAAGAAATTAGTGGCTCCTCTGCCCCTGTTTCCAGGCCATCATGAAATCAACAGCTTCACTCCACCATGTACTCCTGCTATGATGTTTTGGTTTGCACAGGCCCAAAGCCACAAGGCCGAGAGCCTACAGACTGAAACCATGAGCCAAAATAAATCCTTCATGTTTTTCATCTTAGGTAGCTTGTCACAGCAATGGAAATCAGACTAACACATTAGCTTAATTTTTAAAACGGAGATAAGATGGCACTTACCTCAGAATCATTCAGTGTCAAATGTTATTGAGGGTTAACCTATTGATGGCTTATTGCAGTGATGGCACATAGAAACAAGTCACTATATTGTGATAAAGTCAATCACCTTTTCATTAGTAAGACATCAGCGTATGTTAGCCTTTTGCAAAATATATTTGTTGAAAAGTAACATGCTGTAGGAAGGAAAGCCGAAAGTCTAATCTGAGTGATGGGGCTCCAGGACTTTTCCAAGTCTGTCACAAGGTGGCCCCAAATCCATATTCTTCGCTGCTCTGTATTCATGGAAATGGACTCAAACAGCAAGAAGATGCACTGCACCCAAATCTGTGGTGACAATGATTCAATGTGTAGGCAGGCCACTTAAAAGCAGTTATTCATTTGACTAGAAGAAGAGAGAAAAGCAATCCTTGTATGTTTGATATGGACAAGAAAGCTGTTAAATGCGTCTACATCTTTTTCTTCAACTAGTCTCAATAAAAGTAGGGAATAAATATTCCTGTTTAATGCTGCAGTTAGTATATGGCCTAGTAATATGCAAAGTTGGCTGAGAAAAGTCTGTAAATCTTTACCTTTTCACTCTTTTATTGTAGCAATTATTTAGTTTTTTATTTTATTTGAATATTTATTTTATTTGAATACTTTTTAATTTTATTTGAATACTTAGTTTCAAAACCCTGTCCTCTTTATCCTCTTCTACCTGAAATATGAGGGAAAGACTGTAGATTGTAAATCATGTAAGATTCTGTCATGAAAACCTCAGATTAAAGGTCTTACAAGATCATGACTAATTCATTACTTCTTCCTGTTATCTCAGAATCCTTGAAGTCCAAGATAGATTCTCAAACATTTGTTCTCCAGGGAAAAATGCCTTCCAGACTAGTAATATAATGCTAGAAGAAATGCTTGATAATTGACTGAAACAGATAGACTCTATTTGAATAAATGGTAGAGTAATTAATGTAGATGACTGATATTCTGCTTTAACTCAATAGTACTGTAACTTTGACAAGTCACTTCAAGATAATTATATTTACTTCATGGGTGTGTGGCGTGTGCATGAGTGAGAATTGGGATAACATGAACATTGCATGATAATGCTACATTTTATTGTTATTACTACTTTCACTCACAATGCAATGAAATAATGGAATAATTAATTTAATTCTCAATGGAAAGATCCATACAAAGTTCTGGGGATGTTTCTTGACTTATTCTGGATTAGGGTTCGAATACCCGTTCCAAATGGTACAGCATCTTCCAAGTCTGCCTGTTTGTTTTTTGTGGTGAGAGAGTGGCCAGAAGTGATAGCTCAACTTGGAATAATGTACCCTAGAATTTAGTAGAATGACCTGAGAATATATTTTAGCCCCAAATATAGAACATTAAAATTTTTGAGAGTGTTCATAGGCTTTTAAAAGTAAACAGGGGTCTAAGGATACAGCTCAGTGGTAGAGCTCATGCTTAGCATGCAAGAGGCTGGGTTCAATCCTCAGCACCACAAAAAATATCAAAATAAAAAATCACATTAAGGATGTTTAGTTTGACTGTGCATGCACTACTACATATTTTGATTTTTTATCTCAGAGAACAGAAGCAGAAATAACATGGAATTGTTGAATTTAGTAATCTTCAGAAGTCTTTCATGCTTCTGTGTGGCAAATAGGAAGGTAAAATTAGACCATCTAATTGTAATGTAGAAGATCACAACTCATAATCAACTGACTCACCTAATGCTCAAAATTTCCAGCTTAGTGTTTAATTCAATTTGTTAAAATTTTATTGCCTAATCATAAAAGCCAAGTGTTTTTAACAACTATGTATGAAAACAACATTTGTAAAACTAGGAGATCACAAGTTTACATATATTTTAGAGAAAACTGTGAAGTTCTTATTTTCCAATATAAATGTGTAGTTAAGACACAACAACTTTCATCAAGAATGTATTTGTATGCTTGAAACGTTTCAAGGTGGAGTCAAATGTGATATTCATTCCTGATCTGTTGAAACTAACCAAAAGCTAAATTACACTTTTAAAACTAAAACTGGGAAGAAAGACAGACTAACATAAGTGGTTGTATACATACCTGCCTGAATATATACATAGTCATTGAGATATATACACACCCACATACCCAAATACATACATAATTATTGATATATGTATATATATACACATGTATATGTGTATGGATATATATATACACACACATATGTACACACATATGTGTGTGTGTGTATATATATAATAGATAGATATGTGTGTGTGTATTTATATGCCCTGTTGCTTTTTTTTTGTAGTATTTTGGGGATTAAACCCAAGGCCTGTGCATGCTAGGCAAGCACTCTTCCACTGAGCCACCTCCCCACTGAGCCACCTCCCCAGCCCATCTGTATATTTTTATATATTATTTCATGTAGTCTTATTTTAATACTGAAGATTGAACCCAGATGCATTTTACTACTGAGCTATGTTCCCAACCTTTTTTCTTTTTTTGTCTTGAGACAGAATCTAAGTCTTGCTAAGTTAGTGATAATCTCGTTAAGAGGCTGAGGCAGGCCTTGAACTTGTGATACTCCTGCCTCAGCCTCCAGAGTTACTGGTCATCTAATTTTAATAGCAATTTTATACCATGAGTATGTACTGTTTTATTATGCAATCTTTGATAATGCAAAGGAAATACAAAAGATGTAAAGGATGGGGCACAGTGGAGAGCACAAGAAACACAAATGCTCATGACTGCAGCATGAACATTGGAACTCAGTGTTCACCAGTGTTAGTGAATTTTACTTGCTCCTCCACTATTTTGTCCCTCTGCTGCTATTTAATTTAGTTATAATTCCAAACTTTAACTCATTGTTTCTTGAGAAGTATAGATTTCCATAGAAAATAATTTTTGTATAGTGATATATTAGTTTTTAAAAAAACTACATCACTGTTTGGGCAGTCATAGATTTAATATAAACACTGTAAGCATAATTCCCGTACACTATACTTTCTGTTCAGATGTCAGCAGCTGTTGTTGTGGTTTTAATTTAGTAGTTAATCAGGATTTCATAATTCTCACTGACTCTGTGCTGATTCCATCAAGGAAGTTCTATTATACATTTATATAAACAAATGAAGTCCTAAAAGTGCTTATATAAGCATTATGGGTTCCTGGGATTCTGGGTTATCACCCTTTGTATTAAATGGGCTGAGGAAGTGAACAGGCACTTCACAGAAGAAATACAAATGGTCAACAAATATATGAAAAATGTTCAACACCACTATTAATAGAGAAATGTAAATTAAAACTGCACTAAGATTCCATATAACTCTAGTCAGAATGGCAATTATTAAGAATACAAGTAACAATAAATGTTGGTGAGGATGTGGAGAAGAAGGTTCACTCATACATTGAAAATTACTGTGACCACTCTGGAAAGCAGTATGGAGTTACTTTAGAACACTTGGAATGGAACCACCATTAGACCTAGTTATCCCACTACTTGGTTTATACCTAAAGGACTTAAACACAAGTAGTATGATCATGAGTTTATACTATAGTGATGCAGCCACATCAGCTCAATTCATAATATCCAAGATATGGAACCAACCTAGGTGTCCTTCAGCAAATGAATGGGTAAAGAAAATGTGATATATATACACAATGGAATATTATTCAGCCATGAAGAAGAATGAAATTATGGCATTTGCTGATAGATGGATGGAACTAGAGACTATCATGCTAAGTGAAATAAGCCAGTCCCAAAAAACCAAAGGCTGAATATTCTCTCTGATATGTGGATGCCAACTCATAACAAGGGAGGATAGAGAGGGGAAGTATAGAAGTTCATTGGATTAGACAAAGGAGAATGAAGTGAAGGGAGGGGGGATGAGAAGAGGAAAGACAGTAGAATGAATCAGACATAACTTTCCTATGCCCATATATAAATACACAACCAATGTAATGCCACATCATGATCAACCACAAGAATGGAATCAAGATTATAATGATTGTACTCCATGTATGTATAATATGTCAAAATACACCATATTATCATGTATATCTAAAAACAACAGATAGAAAAAGTCATATATTCATATGTGGATGGAGGAGTAAATGCGGGGCACTTCATGACCTACTTTCTCATGTCATCACTTATGGCTGACAATATGCGCATGCTGAATTAGGCAGGAATACAGCCCTTTGATGAAGGCTTGAGAGCAGCTGAAGATAATGTATGAGGTGAGCCTAGAGGAGCTAGGAGAAAGTAAGGAAGTTATCAAAACCTGACAAGGATATGTCAAGAGGGATGCAGAAACCAGCTTGAAGGAGTTCTCATGGAGAAGGGAAATGTGAGCAAAGATGTCAAGGGACTAATGGATTAATCAGGTACATACTCGGTAGAAGAGAATTCCAGGGGGAATACAGAGTCCTAGAATGGAAGAATGACTGTTGTGAGTTTAAGGAATACTAATGTAATGGTTAATTTGAATTGTCAACTTGATTGGATTAAGAAAGGCCAATAATTAAGAGGCTTCTGGGTGTGTCAATGAAGGTGTGTCTAGGAATGATTTGCATGTAGGATAGCCAACTGAAGTGGAGACCCTCCCTATGCGTGGGTAGCACCATCCAATAGGATGATGGCTTGGATAGAAAAGTTGGAAGACTAAGGAAGCGGCAGCAGATGCAAGCTCTATTCTTCCTCACCGGGTTCTTGATTGCTGCTGCAATACTCTGAGGATATGGGACTCTTGGTTCTTCGCTCTTCCAAAGTGGACTCTGCCAGTGATTCTCCAGGGAGTTTCCAGAAGCCTTTGCTCTTAGACTGGGGTAATACCATTGAACCCTCTTGTTCTGGGACTTCAGCCTCTTGGACTGTGCACCAATGGTTCTCCCAGCTATCCAGCCTGCAGATCACCATTGAGGACTATCCAGCTTCTGGTCACAAAAGCCAACCTAAATAATCTCATTTATATAATTTTGCTTCTTGTTGGTTATTTTTCTCTAGAGAACTTTGACTAATACATGTAAGGAGCCCATGATGGCTGGTGTGAGTAAGCAAGGTGCAAAACCCAGTCAAAAATGGTGTTGGAGAGGTAATCAGGAGCCATATCACAAAGGCCTTGTGACTGGTTTCTAAGGGCTTGGGCATCAACTGAGTGACAGGGGAATCCAGGGTGTATTCTGAACAGAGGAGAGTTCCAGTCCTATTTTCCAGTGGCAAGAATAAATATAGGAGAGCTTAGGATACATTGAATAGCTTTTGCAGTCCTCCAGGTAACTGAAGATAGTGGCTTGCACTAGGAAGATAGCAGTGTGAATGGTTCCATTTTGGAGGTAGAGCCAACAAGATTCCCTGCTGGATTTAGTCTGGAGGATATGAGCAAGAGAGTGGCTAAGGGTCTCTTTAGTCAGTCTATATAATATTCTAGGCAACAGATATATGGTTTGAGACAGTAGAGTTAGCTTGGCTTGGATTCAAAAGATATTGGGAAGAAAAATTAATAAGTCTTGGTAATTAAATTTTTATTTTAACTTCAGATGTACGTCTTTATCAGTTTAGGAAATGCCTTATAAAACATTCTATCTTTATGTTAAAGGCATCATCAAAAATTCCCCCCATGGGTAACCTTGAACAAGCTATCTCATTTGTTTTATTCTGAATCATCAAATTCTTGATATATTTCATGTTACTTATGGAAAGTAAGTGTGAGGAATATAAACCCTAACTAATGTTTTTAAAATACTGAAAACTAAGAATGAGAGAGGGGTAAAATTAGCTTCAATACTTATCTGTGTGTGTGTGTGTGTGTGTGTGTGTGTGTGTGTGTAGTAATGTCTAGAATTTTTCTTTTCTTGCTCCTTTTAATTAACTCCTTTCACTTTGATTTTAGTTAGGAACGTTATTTGACAGGAAAAAGTAGGGTGCATTGATCATGAGTTTCATCATCTTCATACTAACTTGGGCATATTCTTGTAAGAGTTCTCTAAGCACAATTGCAAACCCAACAATTGTCAAACAAATTTTTGTCTGGTCATCTTCAGCTTTTATTTCAAAGCTTTTTAGCTTTCCTCTCATCTCTGCTCACAGATGGCCACTCAGAGTCTCCATCTCACCTTCCTAAGACGGATTACTTCTTATCCATCTTCAATGTTCATTTTTACTCCATCTTGGTGCTGCAGACAAAATAAGTCATCGATCTGGTTTTAATACTTTACCCTAAATGAATGAACTAAAGGTTTATCAAAGAATTTAAAAAGAATTTGCAGAACTAATTGCTACTTCTAATAGGAAAATGGATGGGGTTATATTCTTATTGCAGACCATTTTTTATTATAATTTTAATACACATCAATTGAGCAAATCAATGGGTTTATTGTGATATTTTTATGCATGCTTATATTGTACATTTATCATGTCCATCCATCCTTCTTCCACCTTTCCCCTTCCTTTTGTTCCTCATTTCCCTCTGTCTCTCCTTCCTTCCTCAACCCCCTTCCTAGTCCCTAATAGCTCCTTTTCTTCTTTCAGGGTTTTGTTTTGTTTATTATGTTTCCAAGTATGAGAGAAAAATGTGGAACTTGTTTTTCCTTCATCTGACTTATTTTGCTTAACATGTTCTCTGGTTTCATCCTTTTTTTTTTTTTTTCGCAAATGACGGGATCTCACCCTTCTTAATGTCTGAATAATACTCCATTGTGTATGTGAATATATGTATCTATCTACAAATACACACACACTATATTTTCATTATTCATTTATCTTTTGACAAGCACGTAGGCCAATTCCATATCTTGGCAATTGTGAATAAAGTAGTAATAAACATGGGTATGCAGCTATCTCTGTTGTATGCTGAATTCACTTTCTTAGATTATATATTTGGGGATGAGATAGCTGGAATATACAGCAATTCTAGTCTTAGTTTTTTGAGGAACTGCTATACAGGTTTTTACAGTGGTTGTACTAATTTATATTCTCACCAATAATATATAGAGTGCTTTTTTTCTATGTTCTAACCAGCATTTGTTATTTATTGACTTATTTATTTATTTTTTCTCTGAGCTCAGCTTTTTATTCTATATTAAAAACAGAAATAAATACTTTGATTTCTAGATGACTCTAAATTCATTGACTATTTTTGTAACTTGTACAATGATAAATACAACATATATACTTTGTGTCTGGTTCCTTACACCTATTATATGTGAAAACATTATCCATGCCCTGTATGACTAGTTTGTTCTTTCTTATTACAGCATGTCACATGAATAAAAGTGAATGCTTTATGTACTACACAAAAACCTGTTTTCAAAGCTCACATGATATGGTTATACATTAACTTTTACATCCTCATATTCTCTGTTCCCTTAGATTTCACACATATACAAATTGATCTAGTCTCAAAGATAATATCTTCATTAGTTATATTGAATAACTAAACCACATAAAAATAACAAATTATACACACAGAAACATGACATTAAGCACCGAAAAACTAACCCACAGATACAAAGCACACACCATTCTTATTCAAAAAATACTTTCATATTCACATTTTTTTAATATTTAATTTATTTATTTGTCCTATTTAGGCTTACATGATAACAGAGTGCAATTTGATTCATTGTACACAGATAGAGGATAACATTTCATTTCTCTGTTGTAAGTGATATATAATCACAACATACATGCGGTCATACATACAGTTAGGGCTATGATGACCATCATATTCCACCACCCTTACTGTCCCATGCCCCCTCCCTCCTTACACCCCTGTGAACAGAGTTCCTCCATTGTTCCCATGTCTTTCCCCACATTATGGATCAGCATCCACTTATTAATGAGTACATGCGGCATTTGGTTTTCTGAGACTGGCATATTTCATTTAGCATGTTCTTCAACTCCATCCATTTACCTGCAAATGCCATAATTTTATTCTCTCTTATTGCTGAGTAATATTCCATTGTGTATATATACCACAGTTTCTTTATCCATTTATCTATCGAAGGGCATCTAGGATGGTTCCACAGTTTAGCTACTGTGAATTGAGCCGTTATAAACACTGAAGTGGCTGTGTCACTGTAGTATGCTGCTTTTAAGTCTTCTGGGTATAGACTGAAGAGTGAGATAGCTGGGTCAAATGGTGGTTCCATTCCAAGTTTTCTAAGGAATCTCCATACTGCTTTCCAGATTGGTTGTACCAATTTGCAGTTACACCAGCAATGTATGAGCGTGCCTTTTTCCCCACAACCTCGCCAACACTTATTGTTGTTTGTATTCTTGATAATTGCCATTCTGACTGGTGTGAGATGAAATCTTAGGGTAGTTTTGATTAGCATTTCTTTGATTGCCAGAGCTGTTGAACATTTTTTCATATGTCTGTTGATTGATTGTATACCATCTTCTGTGAAGTTTCTGTTCAGCTCTTTGGCCCATTTATTGATTGGGTTGTTAGTTTTTTTGGTGATAAGTTTTTTGAGTTCTTTATATATCCTGAAGATTAGCGCTGTATCGATGTGTGCGTGGCAAAGATTTGTTCCCAGAATGTTGGCTCTCTGTTCACTTCATTGATTATTTCTTTTGCTGAGAAGAAGCTTTTTAGTTTGAATCCATCCCATTTGTTGATTCTTGATTTTACTTCTTGTGCTATAGGAGTCTTGTTAAGGAAGTATGGTCCTAATCTGACATGATGAAGACTTGGGCCTATTTTTTCTTCTGTTAGGCGTTGGGTCTCTGGTCTGATTCTCAGGTCCTTGATCCACTTTGAGTTCAATTTTGTGCATGGTGAGAGATAGGGGTTTAGTTTCATTTTGCTGCATATGGATTTCCAGTTTTCCCAGCACCATTTATTGAAGAGGCTTTTT
>CM053408.1:69191483-69378179 GCA_028644305.1 Xerus rutilus
TTTTAATTGGTGCATTTAGGCCATTTATATTCAGGGTTATTATTGAAATATGATTTGTAATTCTGGTCATTTTGGTTTTTATTTGGTTTTTACCTTCAGTTGTTTTCTCTTTTGAATGGTCTTTCCTTTAGTGTAGTTCCTGTCTTTGTAAATTTTCATTGTTGGTTATCATTTCCTCCTCATGGAATATTTTGCCAAGAAGGCTGTGTAGTGCAGGCTTTCTTGCTGTAAATTCTTTTAACTTTTGTTTATCATGGAAGGTTTTTATTTCATCATCAAATCTGAAGCTCAGTTATGCTGTATATAGGATTCTTGGTTGGCATCCACTGTCTTTCAGGGCTTGGAACATGTTATCCCATGATAGTGTCTGGGTTGAAAAATCTGCTGAGATACGAATTGGTCTCCCCTTGTATGTAATCTGGTTCCTCTCTTGCGTGGCCTTTAAAATTCTATCCTTATTCTGTATATTGGGCATTTTCATTGTAACGTGTCTTGGTGTAGATCTGTTGAAATTTTGTACATTTGGTATCCTGTAAGCCTCTTGTATTTGATTTTCCATTTTTCATATTTGGGAAATTTTCTGATATTATTTCATGGAAGAGATTGTGCATTCCTTTGGTTTGAAATTCTGCACCTTCTATCCCAATAAATCTTAGATTTGGTCTTTTGATGCTGTCCCATATTTCTTGTATGTTCTATTTATGATTTTTTTACCATCTTCACTGTATGGTCAAGTTTATTTTCAAGATTGTATATCTTGTCTTCATTATCCAAGTTTCTGTCTTCCTGGTGATATAGTCTGCTGGTGATGCTTTCTATTGAGTTTTTAATTTGGTTTATTGTTTCCTTCATTTCAAGAATTTCTGATTGGTTTTTTTTCACGATCTCTAGCTCTTAAAGTAATCTTTTGCTACTTGTAATTGCTCTCTTATCTCTTTGTTAGAATGATCAATGGTTGCCTTTATTTGCTCTCCTATTTCTTTGTTGGATTGATCAATTTTTGCCTGTAATTGTTCACTTATGTCATTCTTTAATTCACTGATCATTTAAATTATGTACATTCTGAATTTTTTCTCTGACATTTCATCAACTGTGTTGTCAATGGATTCTGTTACGGTTGTATCGAGGTGTATCTGGGGCACTTTCTTCCCTTGTTTTTTCATGTTGATTGTGTACCTTGCTTTCTTGAAAAACCGATCTGAGGTATTGCAGCTTCTATCCTACAATCTTGTATTGACACTCCAGATTACCTGTGTCTCACCTTGGAGCTACTTCTGTTCTCCCAGTGTACCCAGATGGGCACTACTGCCCCTAAAGTTGGTGGCAGAGGTAGTGGGAGTGGCCTTGGCTGGGCTCCTCAAGGGGCCCTTGAGAGCTGTTTTGCCCCTCTCTTGTGCTCCTGCTGGTGAATAGGAACTCTGAAAAGGAACTGGAGGTGGGCCCAGGTCTCAATTAGGCAGGATCACAAGCAGGAGAGTCTGTGTGTGACCCTTACAGTGAGTGTGAGCTCCCCTGGGGCTGGAGGCTAGCAGGCTCTGGTCTGCCTTCAGCTGGGCACCCCTGGCATTCCCTAAGGGTGGTTTTGGGCCTTCTGTCTCCCCTGACCACAGGAACTCTGGAGCAGAACTGAGGCAGGCCCATAGCACACTTGGGTGGGGCCTCTTCACTCTGGGATGTCTGCAGGCCACTCTTACCCTGGGTGTGCCTTCCTCTGTGGCTGGTAGCTATCAGTCTCTGGTCAACCTTTGGTTGGATACCGGTGGAGTTTCCTGAGAGTGGATTTGGGCCCTCTGTGTCTCCTGCTGGTCGGCAGGAACTCTGGAGCGGAACTGGGCTGACCCAGGCTGCCCTTGGGCGGGGCTGCCTCTGCTGGGGTCTCTGGAGCGACTCTTACCCTGAGTTTGGGCTCCCTAGTGGCTAGCGGCTAGCAGTCCCTGGTCTCCCTTTGACTGGACACCCGTGGAGTTTCCTGAGGGCGGATTTGGGCCCTCTGTGGCTCCTGCCAGTCTGCAGGAACTCTGGAGCAGAACTGTATTAACTTATTTAAATAATAAAGATTCCAACTGTGGTGAAGTGGAATCTTATTGTAGTTTTGATTTGCATTTCCTTGATGGTAAAGATATTGAACATTTTTTCCCATGTACGTATTGGCCATTTGTATTTCTTCTTTTGAAAAGTATCTATTCAGATACTTAGCCCATTTTTTATTGAGTGACTTTGTTTTTGTATTGTTCTTTTCTTTTTAGTTCCTTATATATTTTAGATATTAACTCTTTGTCAGATGAATAGTTGGTAGAGTTTTCTCCTGTTCTGTAGGTTGAAGTTGTATCTTCACTCTGTTTTTTCACTCTGTTATTGTTTCCTTTTCAGTGTAGAAGTTCTTAAATTTTATGTAGCCTCATTTATCAATTTTAGCTTCAATGCCACATGCAGGCTTTGCTTCCATACCCCCTTCTTCTCTCACAACCTATAGTTTCATAGATGATTTTAATGCAGAAGGGGTTTATTGTGTTCTAACAATATACCAATAAATGCCCTTCTGTTTTTCTTTGGAGTACTCTGTGGATTTATACATTGTTTTCTTGGAAGAAATATACCCTGTACAAATTTGAAAGTAATATAATATTGATGACTTGACCAGGATGGAGTTCAGAAAGAGATGTAAAGAGCTAACATGCCATTCAGTATTTTGAGAAATGATTTTGTTTCCCTCACTTAAAAATGGATTCATCTCCTTGTACCAAAGTTCAATTATTAACTAGAAATAGATTTTCTTCTTTTGTAGTTAAGCATATTTTCAATCACATCAAAATATAACTACTAAGAAATGGACTTTATATTTTAAACACACACAAAAAATGCAATGGTATTAGGCTCATCTCTGATTATTGAAAAGGCTCTTAGTGCTGTTAACGCTTCTCCTTTATTCTGGGATACACAAAAGCATGTGCAGCTCCATTACAGATTGAGACACCACCTAGGGAGGGTCAGAGGTTTCCCAACACATTGAGCAGGATCGTAAAAAGGAATCAAGGACCTCTGACTCACTGTCTGGTGTTTCTAAAGGCAGACCACACTTCAATGTTTAAATTCATAGCCAAATACCTCCAAACACCACTAACCACAGGGCCTGTGAAGGGATCAGGCCACTTGAAGGAAAAAAATAACTGTACCCTCTTGAGCAAGTGTTAAGCATATCCCAGAATTATGATGGTACCTTAACTTTACTGTAACACAAAGCTAAGGACAGTGAGGGGCTGAACTTTGGGGACTGTACTTGCAGCATCTGGAGACTAAACGAAAAGCAGCAGCTGGGGATAATTGGCTATCCCAAGAGAAGATAACATGGAACCAAAGAAATGCAAAAAAAACATTTTAGATGGCAATTCAAAGATGGAAAACTAAGTGTCTGTATCATCTGTAGGACACCCAGGAAAAATGATGTTTCTGTTGGCAGAAGGCTTTCTGCCTCTGTTTTTTAAAGAGCCACTGTAATTTGCACTCTTCTAAAATCAGAACCTGAGAGAAGGATTTGAGTACTTGACTGAGGAGAGGATTCAAAACACATACATGAGGGACAGGAGAAGTGAAATGGAAAGGAATGGAAAGTCAGTACTGCTGGGTCTCCTTGAGTTGCCACTGTGAGTAACAGAGGCTCTCTCCTCCCTGGGGAATTCAAGGCAGCACACAGAACACCACTAGAATTGTCTGTCTTGCAGGCCTAGAGTCCGGAGTCTGTATCCACTAGTCGGTTTGCCCCTGGTTGAGGTCTGCCCTCAGGGGCTTATCTCTCACCCCTTCTTGTCCATTTTCTTACACACTACTTAGGCAGCCTCCCATGCCTTGAAGGGGCTCTAAGGCAGAAAGTAGAAAAACATATGCCGTTGAAGTGGGTGGCTACCAGAATAAGGCGAATCTGAAGCTGTGTGGAGCAGGGATCTCCCTACAGTTTTGACTGAAATCAGAGGTGAGTTTGGAGTATGTGAGGTGAAGATCAATAAGTGAATGTCACAGTCTGGCCTTTGTACTGCTGAGGTTCACTTGGAGGGCAGTCTTGAGGTTTCTTGGTCCCTGAGTCTTAGTGAAGCAAGCTACTCTCACCACTACTGCAACTGGTCCCCAAATCACCCCAATTCGTCATCTCCCTCCTTCACATCCACTGTAGACTTTCATTATCTTTGGTTAGACATTGAGCTGACTTAATTTGCTAACCTGACAGGATTACCTAGGCTTTCAGTCATGAAAGGTTGAACCACAGTTGGTTGGTGAAATGGCTCATGTACTGTTTTTATTTTTTTTTAATAGCATGAAAATATCACGAGTCCCCTAAGTGTCAATCAACCAATCCCTCATGAATTGGCTTATGATCAATTACATCACCTACTATAGTAAGTCCCTTGTTTATCTGCTGGTCCATGAACACGAGGAATGCAGACACTGGATGGCATTTATTGCTTTAGATTTAGTGGAATAATTTCTGTGCATCCTGGTACCAATATTCTTGTCTTTGGAACCAGAACCTTTGCATTACCAGAGCTGGCACTGTGGATTTTGGAAGCACATCTGCAAATAGATCACTGGACATGGTGGTCAGAGAGGTCAGTACTTTTTCTTTGCCTTGTTTTCCAGGCCCCTATGTATATTCTGGCACCATGTAGTAGCTGTTGTTTGAATGAAGATACCACATCCTGAAGGACAGTGTCCAAACCTTAGAGTGTCACACCTGAGCAGGTGCATTTTGGCTGGAAAGTACTGTTAGTACTTGCCAAAATCTGTCAACAGTTTCGCACAGGAGAATTACATGATCTGAGTCAGAGAAAACTGGTAGAAGTCAACCTCATTTTGCTATCTTTCTAAAACCTTTCAATACTCTCTTCCCTTCAATCAAAAATATGTAAAAAATAAAAACTTTAGTCCTGGCTCACTCAGCTTTCTTTTCAATTCTTTTATCAATTCCTTCCTTTTGCTTTTGATTTTAATTTATTTTCTTGGATGCACTTTTTAGTAAAAATATTTTCCTGTATTTTTTTTAATGAAAATTAAGTTTTTGTCTCTTTCCAAACCTCTCTACACTCCCTCCTTCAGCCAGCAGAATAAAGACCTGGGAATATTCTAACTCCATCCAGAGATGGATGAGGAAGCAAGAAACATGGAGACTATTCATAAATATGCTTGTTCTTGTCATATCACTTATACTGAAAAAACTCAGGTATATAGTGAATTTTTCTATATTTCTAATTCCTCACTCCCTGAGGAGAGTGCTGCCCCCTCCTTGGAGTATTGAAAGAAGCAGCATCTATACTGGGTCTGATCCTTTCTGAAGGTTCTGTGCTGCTTCTTTCTCACGCTATCTCTGTGGTGAGGTCTAGTGTTTGCTTCCAGGCCAATATTTAATAACCCTTGATAATTAGTTTTTTAAACAATTATTTTTTAATAACCCTTGACAATTATTTGTAATACACTTATTAAAAGATCAAATTTCAATGATCACTTATGTAGTCAAATCTTTATTATTGCATAGCCATGGAATGTTTTGCTTCCCCCATCTGCAAAATATTACACAATACTTGTTTTTGTGGAAAATAGCAGTGCAATTTTACAATTCCCCATTTATCTAGCCCATGCTCTCTTCCAAAGCTCTGCTGTGAGAATTTTCAACATCATGTAAAAATAGAAAGAAGGTAGCCAGAAACCTTAATCCCTACTTGGAGTACAAGTTGGAAACATTTTTTTCATATAGTCACATTCTTTCCCTATTAAACACCTTCTTTAAGCAATATTTTAGGGTTATTGCTTTTTAATCTTTTCATGCATAACTGTATGGGTTACACTCTTAAACATTTCATGTTTTATTTATTTATTTTTTTGTACCGGGGATTGAACCCAGGGGTGCTTAACCAATGAGCCACATCCACAGCCCTCTTTTGTATTTTATTTAGAGACAGGGTTTCACTGAGCTGCTAAGTGCCTCACTAAGTTGCTGAGGCTGGCTTTGAACTCCCGACCCTCCTGCCTCAGCCTCTCAAGCTGCCAGGATTGCACCACCCTCACCTCACCTCATTTATTTTTATTCCCTATAAATTGTATAAAGTCACTGATAATCAGATAAAGAACACATGGTTATTCTCTGACAGTGATTCTTACCTTATAAAAATAAATATGGGGTTGACTATTAATAATGATTGTTCTGTAACATCACATTTCTTTTCTAAGTAAGAGCTTGAATTCAAGCTATCATGTGACTTCATTACAAAGAACAAAGTGGGAAAATCAGCAGGGAAGGAGAAAAATACAGTGAGAATGGACGGCTCTGGGACTCACACTCTGCACCCTGATGTTTTTCTTCTTTAGGCAGCTGGAATATGGGAAAGGAGTCTGTAAACAAGATCCAGAGAATGGGCCTGAAATTAATTTGTGCCTCAAAGAAATAGCTAGCTATTTTGAATGTTTTTTTCTTAGTTATTATTCTCTGTTTTATCAGAGCATTAGCAGATTTTTCACTTTGAATAAGCCAAAGTTCATTATCTGAAATTGCTTTGAATATTTAAAAATTTTAAAATTTCTACAATAGCAAGATCCAAGATATTGCATAGGATAGTAGTTATACAGGTCACTATTGCTGACTTCCATGAGATTGCGTTTCTTCATCAAATTCAAAATATTGGCTACACACATAATCCAATCAGGAAAGGGTCCTCAAGGGCTTCAGCTGTAGCAGTGTAACAGTTTAGTTTTTAAAGAATATGGTAGACATGCAGTTATTTATTAGATTATTTTGTACTATTTTTAATTCTGAAATACTTTATAATAATCTTCTACTTGATTAATAAGGAATTATAATTATTTACCTGTCAATACTGGGATTGTTTTACTTGTTCTCCATCCACTTATAAACTAATTAGTAAAACAATACAATAGTTCTGATGGGGTTTCCATGCAAGCTCTCTTTTCCCATGCAGAAAGGAATTTTTACAGGTCATGAAAAAGTAGTACTATTACAGAAAATTTTTTATTTCTAGTTTTTGTACTGGGGATTGAACTAAGGGAAATTTTACTACTGAGCTGCATCCCCAGTCCTTTTTATTTTTTATTTTGAGACATGGTCTCCCTAAGTTGCTGAGGCTAGCCTCAAACTCATGATTCTCTTGTCTCAGCCTTTCAAGTTGCTGAGGTTACAGGTGTATACCATGATATCCAACTATGGAAAGATTTATATATATATATATATATATATATATATATATATATATATATATATATATGTCATTATTATTTGCCTTGCCCCAGGGTCTAATGTGATAGAATGAGCCTACAAGGCATTGCAAGGATTTAGAGCCCAAACAAAATACTTGAAAGAAGCCAAGTTAGTAAAGGGAGCTTTTCCTAGAATAGTATTTCTGAACAGAAATGATTTCGCTCCATCCCCCACCATGGGACATTTGGCAAAGCCCAGAGACATTGTTCACTGTCATGAGTTGGAGAGAGAATGCTACAAGTACCTATTGTGTAGAGGCCAAGGACTCTGCTAAATATCCTACAGCATAAAGGATGTCCCCACTCCCTCCCTAACACAACAAAGTATCTGTCCAAGATGTCAGTAGTACTGAGTTTGAGAAATTCTGTTGTGAGACAGGAAGTTTTTCTGGACTGAATATGATGTCAATTAAAAGGGAGGATCATGACAGGATAAATACTGGTATATTCCTAATAAAGTGACTCAGTGCCTTCTCTCCAAGAATAGTGCTAAAGAAGTGGTGAAACTTGAGCAAAAGCTGTGGGATCTGGTAAAGTAGTTACTAAAGAAATCTGTAAAGAGGACGCCTCAGATGGCTTCTCTGAATGTGATTATGCTCTAGCAATGGCATGGAAGAAACATAATGACACACTTTCTCTTCATCCTGTTGCAAGAGTGTGCAGAGAGTCACTGTACCTCAGGAGTCCAGGTGTACAGAAAATGTATACCTAGCTGTAGAAGTCAAGTACAGATGACATCTAGAGGAGCATCTCCACAGTTTCAGACTTATAAGAATTTAAATGAAATTGTGTCATTTTCAGGAAAATGGATAGGACTTGAGATCCTTATGTTAAGCAAAATAAACCAATCTCAGAAAGTCAAGACTCACATATTTGGAAGCTAGAGAGGAAAAAGAAAAAGAAAGGTGTGTATGTGTGTGGTGGTGGTAGGGTCTTAAGAAAATCAAAGGGAGATTTGTAGAGGAAAGGGACCACAGGGTGGGAGGCAGGGAGGGAGGAGGAAGACTGGGAAGTGATATTGGCTAAATTATATTGTTACATTGTGTGAATGTACAAATATGTAACAACAAATCCCATCATTATGTACAGTTATTATGCGTCAATAAAAATGTGGAAAGAGGAAATAAATACATTTTATGGAATTAAAAAATAATCATCACAAAAGGAAAGAAGCAAATCTTAAGAGAGACTGTGTCTACCACTCTGGTAACATAAGGTTTAGAGTAGGAATTGATTTGAACTACAGAAAAATAGAAGGAGATTTCATGCATACAAGTGACCATGTGTTGAAATTTTTATCCATTTTACCATAAATTGTGTTACCAAATTTATATTTTAATTGGAAATCAGACCAATGCTAATAAACTATCTGCACTCATGCAAACATCACCTATATGTTTTAGCTGTGCCACAGACCTCAGCTTTACATTCTTTGCTGGGTATGGAGGTTACCAGTGGAGGGAGAGGGGTCTACCAGCAATTATGTTCCCATGTGAGACTCTGCTATGAGGAAATTCTATTTTCCTTTATTCTTTTATTACCTAATTTCATCTAAACATGATACCAGTGAATTCTGTCTTTACACAACCCACACTGGCCTTCCTTGAAGTTCAGAGAGGTGACATCTTTATCTCCAGTATGAAGTTTACACCAGGGTTTGAAAATCACAGGAAACCATAGGTCATCCTTGATTTTAGAAAACTAAAATTTATTGCAAATATATCCTGATGAGTATTCTAAAATTAGAAGTTTTTGCAGCCTATTTTTAAACTTATGCCTTGGTAAGACCCTACATTGTCTTTTTCCCCCACAGAAAAGATGTAGACACCTCTCTTCCATCTTTCAAAGTTATGCTAAGACACTTAAAACACTCCTGTGAATGAGGGGGGGAGGTGTTTACATGAATAATTCTTGCAAATAGCAATCAAAATTGCTCCCTTAAAAAGATTGCATTTATTCCAAATTGGATGTTTTTTAGCACCTATTAGCATAGGTAGAGTACCTTTTTTTTTGCACCAGGGATTGAACTCAGGGGCACTCGACCACTGAGCCACATCCCCAGCCCTATTTTGTGTTTTATGTAGAGACAGGGAGGTAGAGTACCTTTAAATGAAGGTCATCTTACATACTAACGTGTAGAATGTAAAGGAAATCATGCAATATATTATTTCATGTTTCTGCTGCAATATCAAAACACATTCCTGAACAACATAGCATTTTCATAAGCCAATGAAATGATGAAATAGTAGGCTAAATATCCTAGGCCACAGACCAATTATGTATGAAAGATTTAGAATTATGTCAAAGTGCTACTTTAAAAATATTCATATAATTAGAAAATATTGTGCAAATGTCACTTATTCCCTGACTCATCCCTCAAGATAGTTCACTAAATTTAAGAAATATTTTAAAGAAGCTTTTTAAAAGTGGTACAGAGAGATTTATTGTAACAACTTCATATGTTCTCTGGTATTTGCTTTCTTTATTTTTCTAATGCAGAGAAGAATGTACCGCGAGGACTTCTTGCTAGTAGGCATCCTATTTCATTGCTTACAATTTGCTGACTGTAAATCCCAATATATCCGACTCCAATCATGTTTGTGGTCTCTTAACTAGGCTCCTCAGACTGTGGCCAGTCTCTTGTTATTTCCATTGTCCAGTGGTTTGGTTAAATGTCTATGAGTTCAACTTGGTTTATTATGTGGACACAGGCCTTGAACAAAACCACATGAAAGGACTGCACTGTGTTGTTGCTGAGTCCATGGGCACAGGCAAATAGCAGAAAGTGATGAAAACACTAGATCAGCAGTGGGGATCCCAAGTGGCAACATGCTCCACATGCTTACGCTAATCTGCGTTGGAGATCTTGACAATTATCATTGAACTCTGATCTCCAAGTGTGAGGCTATGTACTGTCAATGATGAAATTTATGCATTTCTTTGTAGTCAATTGTAGTCACCGAAATCTTAAATGAAATAAATGTCTGTTTAGTGCGGTACTGATTTCCACACATGCTGAAGCAGAAAGTTTTTCTTTAGAATGAATTTTTGCACATTTGGGTAAGCCAGGCAAACCTGGGAGTACACAGATATGGTTTTTGTCATTGAACAGTTTGTAGTCTAGAGATAAAGAAGCATATTATAATGCAGATCCTAATAGAGGTGTAAGGAACTCCAAATTTAAACTAGATTTCACACCTATCAGCGTCCTTTAAAACGGTGAAAATACTGTTACCCAATTCTTAAGGCTATTGTGAGGATTAGCTGCATTGCTATATGAAAAGTGCTCAATACATGTTAATCATTGGCAGTTATTAGCTCTTTTTATCATTATGGAAATTTCTCTTTCCCTTTTCCCTAGTTGTTAGACAATAGTAGCTACTATTTAATGGATTTCTGCTACATGCCACATATTTTACCCAAATATTTTATTTAATCTTTCCATTAACTCTCAGAAGTGGCTTCTGTTCATTCTGATTTATAGATCAGAAAAAATTTTCAGAAATTCAATCATTCGCTGAATTTTGTTTTTGTTTTTATAGAGTGTCGATGGATCTTTTATTTTATTTATTTGTATGTGGTGCTGAGGATCAAACCCAAGGCCTCATACATGCCAGGCAAGGGCTCTACCACTGAGCCATAACTCCAGCCCAATCATTCACTCAATTTTATCTCTAGTAATTCCAGAGTCAAAATTTAAACTACACTTCTGTACTAAATTGTACAGTCTTATGAGTAGATGTGACTATGGAAAATTGACATTCCATTGCTTTTTTTTTTCAGTTCTCTTTTATAGGAAATTTGCTCTTTTACCCACTCATCTGGAGCAAAGAAAGACAGATATAGAGACCTACTGTAATTTGTAGGGCATTGAAAACATATGCAAAGTCAATTCAATGCAGTTTTCCAACATTTTCTCTCTTCAGCTGGTTTATAAAGAGGACAAGTTTGTGGCTTCTGTGAATGGGAAAATAAGCGTTTGAGTGTGTTATTTCCTGAATTCAAGGGCTTACAGAAGAATCTATATTTTTAGGTGTACCATGTCATGTTTGCAATCTTAATTCATTCCAAAGTACTAAGCAATCAAGAAAAAATTGGACAAGTGTCCATATGGAACGGAGATGGATGAAACCCATGACGAGCTCCAGCTGGCCTACACTTACCTCCTTGACCAACATGCCCTCATCCTTTAGGAGAGTAAACCAAGTGTGATTAAATTGGGTTGTCAACAATACTCAACTGTCATATTGAGTGGACAACTGTGCTTTGTTTTCATTGTTTTACAATTTAAATATATATTGGTGTGATGTATTACATTTTCTATAAAAGTAGTACACAGCTAAAGCTTACCAAATGGTTAACCATGTGCTAGGACTATTCTAAGCACTTTATATTATTTTATTTTATCTTTAGAGCAGCTCCTTGATATAGGCACTATTATTTACTATCCCATGTCCCCAGATGAGAAAACTGAGACTCAAAGCATTTAAGTAAAATGTCCACAATCACAAAGTTAGTAAAAATGAGAAGCAGACAGCCAAATATGGCTCTTGAATTTTGGGGCATTTAATTATACTACTTCCCATATGCTCTTTTGAAAATTTGGAAAGTAACTGAGAAAATAAATGTCACCTTGAATTGCATTGCAAAAAGTTAACTATTGTCCATACTTTCAAAACCCCATGTGCTTATAAGGATATTAGGCTAGCACAACGTATTATGCTTTTCACTTCCTATATCATGAACAATTTAAATTTTTAAAAATTCTTCAAATATTATGATGATTTCTTCTTCTATCATATGTCATCATTTAAGTATTTCTTGATTTTTAAAAAAGTTGCCTATTTTTTACCACTAAAATATTACATCAACAGCTTCATTTTTAAAGTATTTTATGCAATTACTTATGATTATCTTTGGGGATATATTTCTAAAAGCATAATTCCTATGCCAAGGACATGATTTATTTTAAAGTTCTAAATATTCTAAAACTTATTTGGACTATCTCATGAGATTTTCTATTTTTATGCCCACTGATCTCTTATTTATACTTCTATGGGCTTTTACTCGCATAAGGATTCCGAGTTTCCAGGCATTTAGAGGGAAAGTGAATTTCCAGAGATCAGCTGCTATTAGTTTTACAAACTAATGTTGTGTTGGCAATTTGGAGGACTGTTTTCACCCAAGCCAACCATTTTACAACTTAAGCACAGTCTTTGGATTCTTCAGTGCTTCCTGAATGCAGAGTTTTGTCTGTACTGTGATTTACCGTAGACAGAAACTCAGATTCTTCTTGGATTCCCTCCTGTCTGGCTCCTCCAAGCTTTTGCATTCTCTCCACCCCAATATTATTCAAATATAGCTTCTACCTCCTCATTCAAGCTATTTTGCTTTCATGGCTTCTCTGGTTGCAGAAAAGCTGCTTCTGTATTCTTTTTTTCTGGACTGAGTTACCTTGCATTTGAGTTCTGCTGTGTGTTTTCCCACACCCATTGCCTCCTGTGCCCCTCTTCCCCTTTGTGCTGGGATCTTTGGCCAGGCTTTTACCTGGGATTGTTGAGTAACAAATTATACCTGGGCATGAGGGAGCAGGAAAATCTTTAACTCACAAAATATCTTAAAGGCATAAACTGAGAATTCAAGATATGGAGATGAATGGAACTGAGATTCTTCTCCTCAGACCACTGAAACTCCACTTCTCAATTGCGCACTTGGTGCTAAACCCACATGACTAATAAAAATAGATTAGCAGAAATGACTTAGCTGGCAAATAACTTCACTTTTAAACAAAGACCAGGAAGAGCTCAGTGCGTTGCAAGGAGACCATGGGAGTCTTCAGAAGCCCATTAAATATCTACTCTGTCATCCATGACAGCTTCCTGTTTAGGTGAGACATTGGCTTTGGTCCTCTGAAAATAGGAATCCAGAGGAGCAGGACCAAGTTCAGGACTAGCAGACAAGAATCCGAATACCTATGGTCGAATCCCAATCTTGACAATGAACTTACTTATTTGGACAAGTGACATTAACTTTTATTTTTAATAGGAAGTGCTGACTATGAGAAAAGTATATAAATTACAAAGATTGCTAACCAGGACAATTTCTTCATCTGGAGAAGAGGTAGGAATAAAAATAAGTCATCATTCAGTTTATAGCCCATAACATCTTTTAAATGAGAATGTGTGTGTACTTTAATATTATTATTTATAAAATATATGGACAAATGCAAAAATAGTCACTATATTCTAGCATATAACATTTGAAACCATTTTAAGTATCTGCCACCTGGTGAAGGTATTAATTGAGTCAGTCTTTTGAAAATATTAATTGATGATATTGTATCTCTTAGATTTTACTTCCCATAAAATGAAAAATACCAACTCATCCTGTCAACAATATTCTTTGTTTTTGTTTTTGTTTTTTTGCTACTGGGAATGGAACTCAGGGGCACTTTACCACTGAGCTATGTCCCCAGTTCTTTTTACTTTTTATTTTGAAACAGGATCTCACTAAGTTGATAATGGTCTTGCTAAACTTCTGAGGATGACCTTGAACCTGAGTCACTGGGATTACAGTGTGTGCCACCATGCCCCATGAGAATATAGTCTTTTGCAAAACACTTTAATGATTAGTAAGATTTCTTAGCAAAGGAACTATCCTGGCTGGGGAAAAAGAGGTCAGAGAACACAATAGGATGGAATATTCAAGGAACAGATAGCTAAAAGCTTGGAAGATTTAAGAGTTCATTGAAATAAAAGTGTCTTGACTGTAACCAAAAACTTGATTTTAGATAATAAAAACTGGAACACAAAATGAACTCAAGTATGAAATATATTTGACTTTAAAGTCAAATAGACTATAAGTAAAAATATTATAAACATAACTTTGTAATTAGATATTGTGGCAGGAAATTCTTTGGAAATTATTCAACTTACCAAAGTCCATGCCATGCATAGAGAAAACTTCTTTTACTTCTAGCACAGTAACTGTTATTTGATGAACCCAGCCTAATTCTATCTTAAGATTGAAAGCCATTTCGACAAGAGGTCATAAAGGTTTATTTTTTGTTTTATTTTCTTGGACTATGATTGGCTTTGATTAAGTAATTGCCCTCTTTAAAATCTAAGTGGCACCCCCATGTTGGAACCTGCATTTACTCCCTTATGTAAAGATGTTAAGCCATATAAATCATTGATTTGCTCTCTGCTTCTGTATTGCATTTGTCAGAACCTTGTCAGTTGTAAATCCCTAAGATACCTACCTTTCTAATTCTCTGTGTTATAAAAACCTCCCTGCTCCTGGACAAAGTTGCTGCCCTCACTGTTTAAAGGGGACAGTCGCTGTACAGCTAATTTGTGTGCACAATATAAGCTTGCTTAATTTGATTTAAAATTGGAGTCTGTGGTCCTTTCTTTGCGTCATGGGTTCAACATATTCTTATGTAAAACAGAAAAAACATTTATCTTAATAGATCTTTAAGGACTTATTAAATGAGTATGAGGAAAAATATGCTAAAGAAAATCCATAATTTTTTGCTTAACAGGGAAATAAGATAATAAAATATTAGATGGTAGGTCCAAGGTTTGCATTTTATGTCATCAGTTTCCAACTTACAACTGGAATATATTTTAAAATTTTATTTCCATGTTAGTATTTGGAATGTTCAAAATGGTAGGATTATTTCAAAGAATAACCTGTGTTCCAAGACACACACACACACACACACACACACACACACGCTCCATTTTTCAATCACAAATGTGTGGCAAAATAGCTTAGCACAGGTTTGGTAATAGAACTTGATGATAACCTATCTGCAGGGGTTTGGGGCCAAGTTAGTGGCCTTAGGAAATTTGTTTAACTTCTATTAACTTTATTTTATTCATTTTAAAATAAAAAAATACCTATCTTACAGAGTGGTTGTGAGCATTAAGGCAATGTAAGCAAAAGTCCTTTTTGCACTGAAATATTCCCCCCAAAAATGTTAGGCATTCTTGTGCTCTAGCACTTTATGATTCAGTTATTTTTTTTAATTAGATCACTTTTTGTAAACAGTCATGTAAACTAGGTGCTGTTCATCATGTCTCTATATAGAAACATGCATTATGTAGCAAAAAAGTACTGAAGTAGAGGAAGAAGTACAGTGGCCCCAGCTGAAGTGCTGCCAGACAGTCCATCTGGCCAACAGAATATTTCTTAACTGCTTCCCCTCCCTTTCTCAGATGTAGTGATGGCTGTTTCCCAGAAAGCAATATTTATCTACCCTAATTCTTCTGGTGAACCCATGTGATGTTTGTACCACATTATCTTTCTTATTCTCATAATTGCCTGGACTCTATTCTTCTTGTTTAATGCATATTAAAGAAAAAAGCATTCAGCGATACTTGTTAAAAACCATAAAACAAACAAATATCTGCCTTGGACCACTACTATAAAAGGAGGGAAAACGAGATTTTGCAAGTGGGATAGAGATTAGGCCCAACCACAAGCACATCATGGACAAGTGGGAATTCATAGCCAAAAAGCAGGTTGGAGACAAATGGATGGAAAATTATAAACAGGAACCCTCAGGAGTCAGAGGGATTCTGGCTAAGCTGACCTAACAGGAGACAGGCCAGAGTGAACAGACATTACATGGGAGGTGAAAGAGGTTAGAAGGGACAGTAGAATAAATTGAACATAACTGATCAAATATGGGTGGTGATCAAACAGAGGGTCAGGAGGTTCTTGTTAAACTAATTTAACAGGTCCTGGCTAAAAGTGAATTTTACAAGGATGTACACAGAAGGGCACAGGAAAGGTTCAGGAGCTTGACTACAGTTTGTACCCAACACAATTCTAGGTAAAGAGTGAGTGCTTGGCAAATACCAAGTACAGGACAATACTTTCCAGGTAATGTTATCACAAAGCCAGAAGGTAAAAATGGGCTTGTTTCCTCCCAGGGTTATTATCTACAGTACAGTAAGAAGGAAATGAAATTGAAATCCAAACTACACTGAGGAGGGGTAAGGACTGGATGAAAGATCTGGGAACACCAGCCAAGCCTGAAGGCCCTTATGAACAAGTCATTTGACAAAGATTGTTAACAAGCGTAGTTTCTCAAGAAACAATGAAATGCTCTATGTCAAGAGGTGAAGAAAATTAAAAAACAAAACAAAACAAAAAAAACTGTGGGAAACCACAATGGAATCTAACTGGAAAGCCATTCTAAGAAAGGTAATAAAGTAATTTTAGGGCAATTGTATGCCTAGCAAACATGAATAATTAGATTATTCATGCTACCAGGCAGATACCTGATTCATCTGATCTATGCCACCTATGATAGATATATAGCTGTCTTCACTTTTCTTATTTGGATCCATGTTGACTCAGCCAAAAATTTAAATCACAGTTACAATAGCTAGTACTCTTTAACATGTGTTTTTTGTCAAAATCTTCTATTATTTATCTTGTATGGATTATAAGGTATTTAATCATTGCATTTGCGTAATGATTTAGGTACTATTGAGGAAACAGTGGCTCAGAAACTTTAAATAACTTACCCAAGGCTACACAGCTCACAAGCCAGGGTTTAAAGTGAACGGACACCATTCCTAGACTACCTTTCATAACCACTATGTTATAAAGAGTCCCAAATATGAGGAAAACTTATTTACTGGGGCAGTTTAATTCTATATGTTTTGATATAAAAAGTTAAGCAATCCTCTCAAATCAATGCATATACTATACTTTGCCCAGAAACATTAAAACCACCCCTTGTATTTTCAACCCCTAACCTCCTTCTCTGTTCGCCCTTCCTTCTCTCCTTTCTCTTTGGTGTTTTCACCAGTTGAAGGCATTATGCAATGGCACACCCACTTGCTAGTGGTCTGCGGCTAATTTTGGTTAGCCATTAGTGGGGTTCCGACAACAAGAGGTCTGGCAAGTGAAGGAGTAGGGTTGGTTTGGCTTTACTTTTATTCTTTGTCTGAGCCCACAACTCAGGATTCGCAACAGTGCTTAATCTCTTCTTGCAATTAAACTGAGCTTTTCATCAATCTTGTCAAGGCTAGACATACCCAGGCTGAGGTCATGAGTTTTCATCTCTTAGAGCAGGTATGAGAGGAAGTTGGAGGATACAATAGGGGATTTATCTTCTATTAGGTGCTCACTGCAATACTTTGTCTAAATTGTTGCATGCAATCATCACAGTTGCCTTTTGAAGTGAGAAGTATTGTAATTGTCTCAGGAGGAAGCAGAATGATCCTAATTTGAGAAAAAAAAAAACCCAAGTTCACACTGTTTCAAAGGACAGACAACAGTTTTTTTCAGGCTTTCCTGCTTACAAAATTTGTGCTCTCTGCACTACATCAGTTGCATGGCAAAGGGCAGGAGTTAATCAGAGGTAAAGAATTATGAGATTAAAATTCCTTAGGTGAATAATTTTTTGATAGTAAAAACCACCCTTTTGTGAGTGATCACTATGTGTTAACTCTTTGATGAGCACTTTCATGTGTTATCTAATTTCATCCCTCACAACTCTATAAGATAGATAGTTGTTATTTGTAATTTACAGATAAGGAAAAAGAAGCTTAGACAGATTAAGAAGGAGTTTATCTGAGATTGAACAACAGGTAGTCTTTCTAGATCCCTCACTCCTGTCCTTCAGCTGCTCTTTATAGGACTAACACAAATGAAGTATTTTGTTTCTTACTTTGTTCCTACTTTGTTACCTTTATTTCCAACATACATTGTAACTGAGTGTGTGTGTGTGTGTGTGTGTGTGTGTGTGTGTGTGTGTATGGTTGTGTGTAAATATTAAAGTATGCTTTTAAAATGTCAAGCACTGTACTAAACCCTTGGCTTCAACTTAATTTAATCTCCACAACAACCCTAAGAACTACTATCACTATGATCCCTACTTTGTGGATAGGAATGGGATACATGTGGGTTAATCAACTGCTCAGTATCAGCGTCCAGGGCAGGTGCACTCCAGGGACGGTATGTCTGTGCTCACTGAACTCAGCTGCCCCATACCTCCCTGTGGCCACTTGAGCTCTCTCTAATACTCAGAGCAGTCATGTTCACCCCGCTTTCAAGGACCTCCAATACTTTCCTACTATTTGTAAAACAAATTCACAGGTATGTCTCCTCATGTTAGAGGCTCTTCACAATTTGTTTCTCTTTTAACATTCCAATTTCGTTTCTTTATCGATGCTATTGATTCTATCTACTCTAAACTATTTGTCACCACTAAACTCACCAGTGACACCCAGCTATGCATGATTTTTCTTGAGGACCAGAAGACTCTTCCTTGCCTTTTAGAATCCAAATTAATGTTCAAGTTCCCTCGATGGTTTTGCCCACAAAATGTTCCTTGTTTTCTCCGTACAAACAGCCCTCACCTTTCTTATACACTTATTTAATACCTACATAATATCACATCTTTCACTCTGTCTCATACTGTGATGTTTGTCCTCTCTCATCCAAATGACACCCACAATCTCTTGAGGTCAAGGGCTGTGTTTCCTTAACATTCTTAGAGCACCTGGCATTTTGTGCAAGTTGTTGATAATCAGTGAACATATCTGAATGAATGAGTGTGTGAGTAAGTGAATAGAAGTTTTGAAGGCATTTTTAGCTTTAAGGGGAAAACAGTAGAATTTCTACATATTCATTGAACTAAATTAACTGTCAGAGTAAATTTAAATATATATATATATATTCTACACTTACAAATTACATCCATTTAATGCATGATTTCTATGTTGCCTGTATGTTTCAGAAAAGAATGTGCAGTATGAAACCCAGAGTCTGTGTGAACCTCCAGGTGACTTTCCTGTGGAAGTGTAATTTCAAGTCCACTGTTTAAAGACGAACGTCCTTAGATGCCCAACTCTCTTTCCTTCCTGCTGGCTGGAAATGGTGATAATAAAGCAACTGTAGAAGCTACGGGGGAGAAGGCTGGAGCTCCCCTCACCCCTAGCACAGATCTCTAAATAATTTTGTGGAGCAGCACCTGCCTGCCTACTTGCTCTGAACTATTAAACAAAAGAGAAACTTCCATCTCATTTAGTCACTAAACTTTAGGGTCTATTTATTAATCAGTACCTCAACCAGTATAGCCCTCAACACCTTCCTACCAGTAATAAATCCTGCATGTATTTCTGTCTTAGCTTAAATATTCCTTCCTCACAGGTATCTTTCCTAGCCTCTCATTGTAAACAGTTTTCCATATTGCTTTCTATGTTAGGATTCAATTCTTTTATAAATCTCAACACTATTTATGAATCTTATTTATTTATATGATTGTTTATCTCTCTCCCTTGCTCAATTGGAAACTCCATGAGTTCGGAGAAAGGGACCATAACCTCTAATCCACCAGATCCAATACACTGTCTGGCATAATTGATTCCCAATAAATACATGATAAGTAAACATAGCTAATAATAATGAGAACAATAATTACCACTATATACAGTATTTCAGGTGTTTCACAAAGTGTGTTATGTACATTATCTCATTTGATCATCTTAATAATATGTAGAAAAGCCATGAATCATATCATTATCCCATTTTATTAGGAAAGAATAGTTTTAGAGAAGTACAATTACTCTCACCAGTTCACACAATCAAAGCTTGTATGTTCAGGTCACGACTCTTCTGTGCTTACCTATATCTTGAAAGTGCTGTTAGTAAGATCAAGTGCACAATATTAAGACATTCTACTAGTTGACAAGTCCAGATTTTCTGCTAATTGAGATTCAGAGTCTTGTAAATGATGACGACACTCAGGTAGGCCAATTCAATGAGAACATGTCTGAACGTGGAGCCAACTTGGTATGTAACTGCAGCCCTTACATTCTATTCTTTAAGTAAGTGCCACAGAAATAAAGCTTAAACTGCCATTTATGATTTTAAAACAACTTTCAAAATCTATAGTGTTAACTAAAAATGAAGCATGAGGAAATTCTTTTAAAGTCTCTATAACTCCCAAAGCAGCAATTGCAAGAGCTTTACTTTTGTTTTCCAAGTGTTGGATTTGAAACTTACTAATACTTCAGTAATACTCCGGATAATTCTCTGATTGCATGTTTGTGGTTTTCCCTCACACCACACAAAACTTCAACCAAGGGTTTAATTGTTAGCAGAAGAAAAATTGCCTTCTATCTGTAAATACACTTGTGTAAAATACTGGGGAAAATATTAAATAAGGAGTCAGGGGACTGAGGGTCTTGATCTTCATGGCCAGTATTGTAGGCATAATGTACAGTGGCTATTTACATGTAAATTTAAATTCAATAAAAATAAAAGACTGAGTTCCCAGTTGTATTAGCTGCAGGTTAAGGTACTCAACAGTTGTGTGTTCTGGTGCTACTGTATGAGAAAGTGCAGAAGAATGGAATATTTCCATTGCTGCAATAAATTCTACTGAGCAGCACCACTTTAAGCAATAATTCTCAAACTTTTTAGACTTAAGTTACATTGAAACTCCTAAAAAGGATCAGACTCTTAAATAACCTCTTTCAAATTATGAATATTATATTCATCAATATTTACTGTAATAGAAATTAAAACTGAGAAAATTGAAAATAGCAACTCACATTCCATTAGCTGTCAGCACACTGACATCATCACATAGAGAAAACTCTTGTGGAGAGTCCGAGTGAGAAAGACAAATGCCATCTTAGTGTTAGGAAAAATGCTTGATCTCACAGATGCTCTGAAATTGTCTGAGTTTCCAAGATCCCCAGGCCACACTTTGAGAATCATTCTTCTAGATCCTACTGTCTTACAAAGTAGCTCCCTTGTTCCCATTTCTTTTTAAAGGCATTCACTGCTTATTTTGTCCAGAGATTCTGCCAAGTTTTAAACATTTGGCAATGTAAAATAAAGCAATCTTGGTTCTTTACCAAAGCTTCCCTCTGCAAGGGAGGGAAGTAAGGCTCTCAGAGACTACTTTGACTGAATTGAAGCTTCATGCATTTGAATTAGGGGAGGAGATTTCTCTGTTTTGGCCCCAGTAGATTTTTCCTAAACATGTATAAAAATCACAGTGGCTCAGGCTGACCAGCCTAAGACAACACCTTGATATTTATACTTACAATATCCCAGTATCATTTTTGCTCACCATGGAGTCAACATGTTAGAAAGGAACTCTTAAAGATCCTTATGTCCACCAATGATAAGTTCCCAAAATATCAAGATCTTGAATCAGACCACAAAATCAGCACATCAAAATTATTTCAGAATGTTTGGTTTTGGACTATGCAGTTACAGAATCTTTTTACTTATTCCTAAAATTGTAAAAATCTTCCATGATGCTATACCATGTGTTGAATTTTTGGAGGAAATACTTTCTCTGTCAATATACCATTCATATATATATAATATATACATATAATTATATATATATAATTGAGTAAAGTATAATATATTATATGTAATATAATATATATAATTACATATATATTTGAGTAACATTGAGCTGCTGAGAAAGCACATTGTAATAGTTTAGCCATAATAGCATTTGTAATAATAACTTTAACAAAAATGGTGCAATTATCAAGAATAAAAGCAATAATAAATGTTGGCAAGGCTGTGGGGAAAAGGGTATACTCATACACTGTTGGTGGGACTGCAAATTGGCACAACCAATGGCTCTTTTCTTGGAATTTGTAAATGTCCATCCTTGTAATGATCTGAATTTGGATGAGTTTAATGATAAAAATTCCAGAACAATTCCTTAACTTGTATTGATATTTGTGATTCATGTTGGCCCTTTACTAGAATGGCCTTTTATGTGAGTGCATGATATTGGAGACCCATAAACAAATGAACTAAGGCAGAATCCTTGTGGCAGTAGCAAAATGTAGACCCTACATGGTAAGATGCATGATCAAGGCCAATTTTCGCCTCTTCTCTCCTGAAGACTCTGCTTATCATTGCCAGGAGAGCTCACTCTCACATCTCTTCACACTGAATAACCAAGTCCTGTTTCCTCCTATCTTTCTAGATTATACCAGTTTACCCTTTAAACCCTTCAAAGATGTTTACTAGGTGAGCCAAGTGTGTATCCTGAAAAAGAGTGACCTTTGAGATTAACAGGTCAATTTTTCCGAGTGATGTTGGCTGGCTGGGCTGCTGGACTGAACTCTTATTATTTTCAGCTCTGTCTTTTCTCAGTGCTTGAGCCAGGGCTCTGACTGAAGGCAAGGTTTGAGGTGAACCTTCCTCACATGCAGCCTTAAGAGGAAGAAGTCACCCTGGAGATTCAAAACATCTTCACCTCTTCTCCTTTACACGTTCAGATTTCGAAAGAGTCTGTAATGGGCACAATTATTCCATCATTGATCTGGAGCTCATCTGGTTAATTCTCCAGCTTTGTTTTAGCAGTGTTTCACTCATGAAAATCTCATCATTGCACCATCTGTTATGCTGAGAACACACTGTGTTCAGTATCATACGATGGTTTGACCAACTAGATTTGGAGAGAAAAGGGAGAGGCTTTGTAAAAGAAGTTGCTTGCGCTGAAAAATAACAACACTTCAAATGATCATGTTGTAATGGATTAAATTTTGAAAGCATTACTAACTCTTCCAAAGAACTCTAAATAAAATATTTTTCTTTTCTTTTCTTTTCTTTTTTTTTTTTTTTTTTGGTACTGGGGATGGAACTCAGGGGCACTCAATCACTGAGCCACATCCCCAGCCCTCTTTTGTGTTTTATGTAGAGACAGGGTCTCACTGAGTTGCTTAGTGCCTCGCCACGGCTGAGGCTGGCTTTGAACTCGCGATTCTCCTGTCTCAGCCTCCCTAAGTGCTGGGATTACAGGCTTGCACCACCGGGCCCGGCTTCTAAAATATTTTTAAGATTATTGCAAGTAGAATCAGTGTTAGACTAAAGTTTGCCTGATTTTAATTTATATTCATTATGCCCTAACTCTTCCTTTGATAGTAAATTAAGAAATTCTCTCTTTCTGATTGGTCATTATAATATCTCTTTATGTTAAAGAGTTACCTAAACTTCCTTCCTTAAAGGCCAGTGACTCTTTATTGCAAAGATATCAGGACAAACTTGTTTGACCATCTCCTTCAGCATTGTTAAAATTCAGTAGCCCTAAATGTTGTTCTATCCTCTCAAGGAAAGTCAGCCTTCATCATGCTTCTTCTGATCTTCAGAGGTGGGACCTCTGCAACCTCGTCCAGGTACAGAGACAGTGATAATGCTGGTGTAGATGTGCTGCAGAATTATATGCCCTGTGGACAGTATGGAGGAGAATTTATCCATCGGCTTCCATCCTGCAATATCTACAAGTGGTAGCAAAGGGTCAGGTGCCTCTCAGTTTTGGGTGCCATTATGTCAAAGAAGCTCTGGAGCACAAAGCAATAGACATGGAGTGTAGCCAAGACCACATGCTATCTAGTTATACTTGCACAGAGCTGTTTGCTATATGAATTGCTGTGTGGCACATAGGCCTGGAGGATGAGGCAGGACCCAACAAAATATAGTAAATAATTTGATGGTTGTCATTGAGTCAATATGTGATCATTAGAGGATCTTTACGTAATGCAATTTTCATTCCGATAGACCAGAATTGCATGCTCTTTCGGGGGGTTGGATCAGTGCCTGGGTTTCCTACCTACATGATGGGGCAACAGGAAAGCAGCCAAGTTCATCACAGGTTGTCACTAAAGCCCTGGATAGCACAGATAGGAGCTAATGGGTGGGAGCTAAGAGGAATGGGAGAAGAGTGAGAAGTGAGAACAAAGGAGTGGTTCTCCTTGACAGATACAAGTACAGAATTAGGCTGGGTTGTAATCATGACTGTCAAAAAGGGTGAGAGAGGAATGGTCACAGGGCAAACCAAACATCTCAAGGCCACTTTTATGATAGCTTTGTGTTCTAGTACAGAGACCTGCCTGCTCATCAGAGCCAAGGACAGATGTGTCAGTTGTTCTTTTAGGAAACCTACAAATAGTATTTTTACTCCTTGAATTTTGATCTTACTGAGACAAGAAGAAACTAAATTAGGTAAGAGAACAAAATATCACTCCTAGTATAAAAGCCTTTTATTAGAGACTATCTGTATAATCTTTATAACTATATCTGTGGGCAGGTGAATGAACCCCAGAATCAGCACTTACCTACCTAGTCACAAGCTGGGCTAGAAAAACTCAGTAATCTCCTGTGGGGTAAACTACCTTCACTCTTGCAGAGAGCAGAGCAGATTGTTTGCTATAGGTGGGCAGATGGTTCTGGGATAGAGGTAAGAGGAAGATGTTGTTATGTTACACAAATCCAGTTGATTATTACAAACCTATCAGTCTAAATGAATCAGTCTTCAGTAGAGAGATAAACTGGATTAACTTTACAGCACACCTCCTTCTCCCTAAGTAGATCTGTCATGAGGGGATAGAATGAGGGAAGCAGTCTGTAGGAAAAATCTTGCTTTTCCCACGCAGAGCCACCTGCAGCTCAACCTGCACAACTGCCCTGTGGTCTATTCTTCAAGGGTGAGTTGGAGCTGGAATCTTGACCTGCTTGCTACATCTGTTGCAGTACATTTTGACTTTGGTTTTGAGAGTGTTTAAGAATGATGAGGAAATTCACATATAGGAAGAAATTATTTTATATCTATTTGTTTCCTGGGTGTAGAAATAGAGCTTCAAAGATGTTAAGACACCTACTCTCTTTCAATGATTTTAAGAAGCATTTTCTTTCACACGTTAACATCTCTGAAATTGTAACACAGCTTACTACTAATGGGGAACATTGATATTTGGCTGATTCCCTCCCTTTCTTATTGATAAATAACATAATGATGGTGTTTTCTAATCTGCATTATTTCAGATTCAATAAGTAGCTAATAAATAACAAGAATAGAATTTGTCACTAGGGTTGTATGATTCCAAACTTCAGTTCATTTTCTAGTCAACAATAATTTTTACCTGAAATATCCAAGCAATTAAGGTAACATGTCTCATGCTCTTTGAAAATTATTTTCTCCTTTCTCCATATCATTTCATGTATGGGCAAGCAGTTTGAGATTTTGTGTCTTGCTTGACCACATCTGCACAGGATTATGCTCCTTGGGAGCTGAATTCCTTCTTTCCCTGTGAGCTGAGGCTACTTAATGAGTTCTGTTGAGTGGCTGATGAAATATGTTTATCACAAGTTGAAATGAATGGTGAATGAATGTTCCAGCAGCTGGGTTTTATTAGAAGAAGTACAAACTGGGACCATTCACATTTCTTTATGTAAACTCAGTACTGAAGTGGGCATGAGGGGAAAAGTCTTGGGAACTTTTTTATTGCTCAAGACTATTTCTTGTTGCAATTGAGAAATGTGGGAAATAACTGAAGTAATATTTTGCTTAATAGTTGGTTTCTCAAGCAACACTTTATTTAAATATTTTTATTCAATAAACCTTAAGTGTCTACTTTGTGCAAAGTGTGAACTAGGTGCTTCAGAGAAAGAGATATGCTACCTTTTTATACCTATATGATGTACAAAGGGAGCCACTGATTGCACTCATGACAAGTCAAAGCAGAGCTAGTAAGGCAACAGGGGGTTTGAGGAAGGAAGAAATCCCATACATATAGCAGAGCTTTGGAAGCTTTGGAAAAAAATTTCTCTACTTGTTGAGATGTGACTGATAATTCTGGGCTCCAGTAATGGCATGCTAGGTTATTTTGAGTTGTACTCCCACAGAAAACAACTAAAAATGGCAGATGTACTATTTTTTGATAATATCTTAAAAAGTTGAATAGCTGAAAAATAAAGTATTATTAAACAAAGATTTGAGGAAAATCAGAAATCCAGCTTTCAAAATGGCATATGAAAGCCCTCTTTGTGTCTCAGGACATTTGCTTACTCCCCTAAATTTGATGATAATTTTCATCACCTGTGCATAATAACCAGTGTAACAGAAAATTGCATTTGAGAAGTTGATCACCTAGGAAGATGCTTAGATAGGATAAAAAAAGAACCAAGTGTACAACTGCCTTCAACCATATTTCTTAATTGACGAAGAGTCTAGATAATAGTAAATTTGAATCTTTAAGATTTGACATGCTCTCGTCCTGGTAGTTGTTTGAAACACAAATTAACTTGAAGAGAGGCAATGAGCAGCATAAGGGCATCTATCCTCATCAATTTCAATGTTTTATTTGTGGCCATTAAGAGGAAGACTACAGCCATGCAAAAACTGAGAATTTGTACCAATCTGCATATGTGGTATGTGTGTATATTTTGGAGGCACTGTAAGTGAGTCTGTTCATACTGTTGCCTCTTTTTTTAGCAGACACCTTTAATGACAAGGAATCTGCCTGAAAGTATAATTTTCTCAAGTTAAGAAACTAGATGAGTATTTAAACCAAGGATTTCCAGTTCAAGATTTTACCTGTTTATCATTTTTGATATGAAATACATTCTTTTATTCTAATAATATTGAATATTAAGCCACTTCAAAGAATTTTTGCCTTCAAAATATACTAATCATGAATTAGTAACTTTTGTGAACTTATAACAAAACAACTTTTCTCAGATGGCATAGTAGATTTCTCTCAATTATCTGAACAACTATAAGGTGTCACATATTGGGTGTGCTTACTGTGCCATTAGTCATTTGAAAAGCAAGTGTAAAATCCAAAGCATATGTACTTTTTCTTTCTGAATTATCTTGAACTTTATGACCACTAAATGGTAGAGTATGCCTGTTCTATAACCTCTTCTCAACTTTTTCTACAATTGAGAGTTAGCCAACTAGTTCCATGATTTTCCTAATCAACCCCCACTCCTCTATGAAATTTCAGAACCTTATATATATGTATCTGTTCAAGTATGTGCTGTAGCCCTTTGGGAGACCACAAGCCATTGTAATGCCTAAGATTATTCTACTCTCCAGAAACCAGTTGTTGTAATCATTATACAATGTATACATATATCAATTAATCACATTGTATCTTTGAATATGTACAGAATTGTCAATTATTCTTCAATAAGGCTGGAGAAAAAATATGAATTGCTTTAATATTTCCAGATTGAAAAGTTCTTTAAAACATATGTTGACTATACTTAGACAAGAGCTAAATGATCCATTTATTAAGAAACCAGTTTTCTAGCAGTTCTAATTTAGGGTATATATTTTGGGGATGGATGAATGGTGAGAGACAGCATCCTTTATTTGATTCCAATACATTTCTATTTAAAAGATTTTTTAAGGAAGTGAAATCTAGGAAAAGTTTTTTTAAAAAAAGATAAAAAGATGAGTTAAATTGATTTATCTGAGTTAATGCAGATCTCCTAGGAAAAGAAAACTATAGCTTATATTCCAGTACAACCTTGCCACACAACTATAAGTTATTACTGTTTAAGTGGTGAAGACAGTGAGATGGATAGGAAACACTAAAATCTGAAACTTGTTTTGTAGGTATTGAGGCTTAGAAGTATAGGAAAAATAAGAGATGCATAGGTCAGAACTCAATAGAGTAAAATGAGAAGTAATAGCAATACTACTACAGAAACATTAGTAATTGTATTTATAATTGCTATCACTTACTAAAAACTTGTTACATGCCAGGTATCTATTTTAGGACTTTACATGTTTTCCCATTAGCAACCTGGTAGTGGTGGTGGTTGGGTGATTACTATTTTTCTTCTCATTTTACGAAGCAGGAAAATGAGTCTCAGAAATTTTAGGTAATGTTTCCAAGGTTACACAACTAGTATCTTCTAAAGCTAGTGTTCAAACCCAGATCCCTTTGTCTGTAATATCTATGCCCATGAATACCTCAAATTATTTCCAAAATTTTCACATTAATAAAATCCTTTAAAACCATGTCTTCTAGTCCCCACTTTAAGGTCATCACTATATGGTGATGACTACATTCAAATTAATTAAAAATGTATATTTCATCTCCATTTAAGTGTTTGGAAAAGATATCCATAGGGTTACATTTAGAACACAAAGATTAGGGTCTTAATCTGAATATGCTCTTATCAATATGTGTCAGGGATTGTATATTCTTAGACATTTGAGTGCTGATATCTTCTTTATTCTCCATAAGGATATTATATATCTTAAAAACTTTACTGGTTTTATATATCTAATTGTACCTCAACTGTTGGGACCTTTGAGAAGGTCTAAATAAATCATCCTGAACAATTAGGAAAAAAGTCCGAGGAATGGAGTATAAACAAAACTTTATGTTCATTATTTCTAAGGAATACTACAAAAGATATGGCTTGATAAGAAAGCCAAATGGAGCTTTTCTTTCTTTCAATACATTGAAAGTCACAAGTAGACGATCATACCCAGCAAGGCTTCAGTAATACAGGACAGGAGGTCTGGTCCATGTAGAATAGGAGAGCTTGAAGGATGCCTGAGTAAAAGTTTTGGCATAAAAAAATTCCTTCTCTCTGTCAGCAGCTGGCTTTTAAGAGATAAAACAAAAACCTGTGTTGAGCGTATCTGATGTATTGTTACAAAATAAAACAATACCTCTACACTGAACAGAGGTATTTGCCTCATACTTAAAAGTAGAGATATAGTTTTCCCTATGCATACATTTTAATTTTGTTTGAAAAATATTAATGTCAGCCAAAGCCAGAATCATGCTTAATGGTAAAATTTTCAGAGTCCCATTGAAGAACTGGATAAGATTAAGAAAGCTTATAGTCACTAATATTATATGACACTGTTCTGTCAATGTTTTTTTCTAAGAAAAGAAACATACTATAAAAACATGAGAAGGACAGCACTTAGGGAGGCTGAGACAGGAGAATCGCGAGTTCAAAGCCAGCCTCAGCAAGGGCGAGGTGCTAAGCAACTCAGTGAGACCCTGTCTCTACATTAAACACAAAAATAGGGCTGGGGATGTGGCTCAGTGGTAGAGTGGCCCTGAGTTCAATCTCCAGTACCAAAAAAAAAAAAAAAAAAACATGAGAAGGAAACAAAAATTGTTATGAGATACTGATATGATTACATAACCAGACGACTGAAGATGATCAAGTTAATCAATTTGACACAATTTAGAAGTTCAGTCAGCTCATGATTCTTGAATTAATATGCATACATCAAGAGCTGTATTACAGGAAAGCAACAGAATAATACAGATTTAATAGAAAAAAAGATCCCATTTTCAGTCATAGTGTATTAGTCAGGTTTTTACTGCTGTGGCAAATACCTGAGAAAAACAACTTAAAGGAAGAAATATTTATTTTGGCTCATGTTTCAGAGGTTTTAGTCCCTAATCTGTTGGCTCTAAGGTAGAAACAGAAAAACAACTTAAAGGAAGAAAGATTTATTTTGGCTCATGATTTCAGAGGTTTCAGTCCCTGATCTGCTGGCTTTAAGGTAGAAACATCATGGTAGAAGGGTGTGATAGATGAAATCTTCCTAACTCATGGCAACTGGGAAGGAGAGAGGATGAGAGGAAGGGACCTAGGACAAGGTCAAGTCCCAAAAGGCACACATGGAATAAAGTACTTCTTCCAACCATGTCCCACCTGCCTATAGTTTTTACCACTTCCAGATAGTTCTTCAAATTATTAATCCATTAAATGGATTAATCCACTCATGTAGTTAGAGATCACATGATCTGATCATTTCCCGAGAACTGTACCTCTAGACATTGCTGTGTTGGGAACATAAGCTTTTGGGGGACATTTCAGATCTAAACCATCAACACATAGTAAATACAACTAAAGCAAAAATCATCTAGGAATAAACTAAGAAATCATGAAGGTTTAATGAGGAAAACTGTAAAATGCCATTAAAGCATATATGTGCCTCCACGCATGTACACATATGAACACCTGAAGTAAGGAAACGATGTACCTGATTCTTAGAGGAAAAGAAGGAAATCTTTAAAAATGAAGTTGCAAGAGAATCAGCACCACCGTTGCCAAAGCATATAAAGGTGTAGCAATTTTAAAATTCTGATGGTAACCAAGGTATCAGCAGGCTGCACTAGAGAGTTGAAAATTAAATTCACCCAGAAATGAAGCAGGAACTACAGAAAGTATTTAAAACCAATGGGAGGAAAGGAAAGAACAAGTGAATGGAATTGAGGAAAATGGTGAATGTTTTGAGAAAAAACGAAGCTAAACCTCATCTATCCCCAAAGTTAATTCCAAATGGATTAAACATCTAAATCTGAATGAATTCGGACTTAGAGGAAATGCTATAAAAACAAAACACAAACTCCAAATGCCATAAAGGAAATATTCAGTGAATTAGTTAGCCTAAAAATAATTCTTTTCCTTGGGAGAAAAACAAAATAAAATAAAAGTGAAGAGTACAAAGTAAATATTTTGCAATTTGTTAAGCAAAAACATGCTTCTTTTCTTTTTTTTTTAACATTTATTTTTTGGTTGTAAGTGAACAGAATATCTTTATTTTATTTTTATGTGGTGCTGAGGATTGAACCCAGTGTCTCACGTGTGCTAGGCAAGCACGCTACCACTGCGCCATAACCCCAGCCCCAAACATGCTTATTTTCTTAATATACAAATTTTACAAATACATGATAAAAGTTGATAATACCTAGAAAAATTTCCAAGAAAAATATAAATGATTGCAAATACACAAAAAGAAAACCAACAGCACTTATAATTAGAGAATACAGACTCAAACAATGAGTTGATGATTGTCAATTATCAGCCAAGCCAAACATCAAAAAGTTTGATATACATCATTATCACAAGGGGCCCAGAAAACAGGCATTTTTTATAGATTTTTTAGAGGGAATTTAGTACAAATTCTTTTGAAATGTTTTGACAATGTTTACCAAAATATAAAATTCATGTACTGACTCAGAAATTCCTCTTGTATGAAGTTGCCCTGCAGATACACTTACACACATGAACACACATACTCAAATACACAAATGTTCACTGAAAATTAGTTGTGTTTTAAAAAGAAAAGAAAAAATGGAAGTAAGGAAAGAAGGAAAGAAAGATAGATTGATCTGGAAATACCCACACGTCCCCCAGAATAAACCAGTTGAACAGTGGCAGGTTCTGCAATAAAACATTCTGCCTCCACTTCCTATCTTGGTAAAATAAGTAAATAAACAAACAGATCTGCTGAAATGAAACAATGCTCCCATGTGTCAACAAATACACTTGTTCATGCCGAGAACATTTCCGGAAATATACACACACCAAAATTGGTAAAAGTCATTATTCCTAAGGGATGGAAACCAGACAACTGAGGTTTTGACAGTAAAAGGAAAAATTTTTCCTTCTTTTTTTTTAAATTATATAATCCCTTACACTGTTTGAATTTTTACCACAAACATGTTTTCTCTGAATAAATAAAATATGTGCAGCTATTTGCTGTTATAAATTTTGGCTCACTGGTAAGAAAGAGCAAATTGGGAAAAATGATATGAGAGGACTTTTTTTGACAGCCTCAGGATTATTATAATTAAATTGACTTTCAAAAAGCCTGTATTAAACCGTGGCCTATCCCAAGTGTTTTAAGGCAAATCTTAAGAAAAACAAGGGCTGGGTATGTGGCTTATGATAAACTACCTAATGAGGCCCTGGGTTTGATGCCCAGCAAAATACTCACACACACACACACACACACACACACACACACAGACACACATTTCATGAAGGATCTTATTAATGTCTTTCTTAATTACCTGGTCTTAGTTCATGCAGGGTGCTATGATGCTGTAAAGAAAATAGAAGAAACTAGGTGGTTTATAAACAACAAAAATTCATTTAGTAGCCCTGAGGCTAGGGAGTCCAAGATCAAGGAAGATTCAGTGTCTGATGAGGGCCTGCTTGCTGGGTCATACATGGCACCCTCTCACTCTATCCTCACATAGTGTTAGAGGTAAGGTATCTCTCTAGAACATTTTTCATAACAGCATTAATCTTACTTGTGAGGATCCTGCCCTCATAATCCAATCATCTCTCAACCAACCTTATCTGCTAATATCTTCACTTTAGTGATTAGACTTCAACATACGCATTTTGGAGGGACATAAACATTCTGACCCTAGTAGCCTATCTCATAAGTGAAAAATCCATTGGAGGATCTCAAGCGGGAGAGGGACTTTGTGAGATTTGAATTTTAAAACAATCACTTTGCAATGAATAAGACTGATTGCAATAGGGGCAGATTGGAGTCAGGGAGACTAGTTAAGGGGTATAAATGAAAGTTGGAGAAGGCCAGAATAAATTCTGTGGCAGAAGACAGAGGAGAGATAAGTGAGGGTTCATAAGGGGGTATAAAGGGTAGGACTTACAGCTGGTTTCATGTGGAACAGAGGAATTCAGTTTGCAATGACCCCTAGGTCCCTGGCTTAGGCAGCTGGGTGAATAGTAGTATAATAAAATGTTAAAAGAAAGAGAGAGAGAAAGGGAGAGAGAAGTAGCAGGTTTAGCAAGGATAATGAATATATCTCCTCCTCCCTGGGCTTCCTGACCCATAGAGTTGGGTACAGTTATGGGCAAATGGGGGTAGGAGATGGTGGTACAATTCTTTTAACCCATGACATACAATGAATGAGGCTCAAGGGAAGAGAAAACTTCTGTGTGATTGGTGAGTTCTGGAAGGAGACTTGGTTTAATTAAAATAATGACACATTTCTGTTGGTGCTAAAAGGAAAAGTACAAGAGATAGGTATCAGTATGGACTAAGTTTATGGCAACGGTTGATCCTGTGAAAGGAAGCTGAGAGTGCTGGCAGACAGTGGCATTCAGGATGTGTTAGTCAGCTCAAGAAGTTAATGCCTGTGTCATGGGGAAGAAATGTACCTCACCCAGAAATATGCAGAGGGTCTTTTTCTGCAGATTTTATGTCTTAGCATCTCACAGAGTTTTGGTGTAACCAGGCTGGGGCTTGACTGGCTAACTGAAGCGGAAGTAGGGGAGATGCCTGGGGATAAAAATCAGGATCCTGGCTTCTTGCCTTGGCACTGCCATTGACTTTTTTTTATAATCTTTGGCAAGTCATTTAAATTTGTGTTGACTCAAAAGCTCCTTCTATGAAATGAGGTTAAATATGAAGCAGCTACAATTTTGGCAGTTTACGTGGATGAGGAGCAGACACCCTAGTTTTGAGGGGTCTGGGAAAGCGTCTTGGATTTAGTGACAGAGTCTTTCTTTGAATCTTAAAATGTTAGATGAGGTGAAAGATAAGGAGGCAGGGCAAGGAGAACCCATCATAGCAGAGGGCTCAGTATGAACAACAGCTTTAGGCCAAGAAATGAAATAGTACTTTTAGAAAGACTGTAAGAAATTTGATTGACTTCTAGATCATAGATTGGTGACATTTGTTTCTTCAATCTTTTCAATCAACTTCAAATAAAGTACATATTAATGTTGACACTTCACAGAAGCAGTCTCGGTCTTAGTTACTTGCCTGGAATCACTTAACTTGTAACTAGAACTAGGGTTTATATGCTCCAAACTCTGTTCTAACTATTAATTTTCACCACTTTGCCACATGAACACATCAGGATCGAGAGAAGGGGTTGCAATAAGAAAGTTTTACTTTCTTAACGTATTCAGCAGTTTACAGTTTGACAAAAACTCTTTGAACCTAGAGAGAAAATCCATAGTGAAAAATGTTAACAGTGTGAGTCAGTGGGTGTACAGGTTTTGAACCTGTACACATTACTAGTATAATTACTAGTATAATTAGTCCATAAGTTACTAGTATAATAGTCCATAAGTTAATATATCACTAATCTTGATATTTTCAGTACTATTTTCCTTTAGAAACTATCCCAAATTTAGATATAACTTGTATATACCACATTTGATGATCTTAATTCTTTATTACAGTCCTGAACCAAAAAAACCAAAAAGCAAATTTTTAAATTCTTTGACTACTAATTCATACAGGTCAATTCCATTGTGGAAAAATCATGTTTTTCCAGGGAGCTGGCACAGGTTTGATCTTTCCTGGAACCCTCCTTAAAGTGTACCCGCCACGTGGTAAGTTGTGCTTTTCATTCTAAGGTCTTCCTTGACATTTGCATCTCTCAGGTTCAATACAGTGTCACTAAGTGGTAATTTTATTTTTCTGTCCTGCTTAGAATCTCAGTCTCCCTGAATTTGGAAGACTCATCTGCCCTAGGAAATTCTCAGTCATTAACCTTCTAAATATTATATTCCACCCATTCTCTCTCTTTGTACAGTCTGAGATTCTTTTCAGAAGAAAGATAGATATTCTCATATTATTCTCCAAGTCTCTTACCTCCTTTTTACATATGCTGTATTTTTCTCTCTCTGATGCATCCTAGAGAATTTCCTTATATCTCTAGCTTAATCAAATCTATTTATTAAACCATTCTATGAGCTTTCATCTTGTAAAATTGTATCTTTAGGGCTGGCAAGGTAGCTCAGTAGTAGAGCACTTGCCTAGCATGCGCAAGGATGTTCGTTGAATCTCCAGCACTACAAAAAACAAAAATATAATTTTTGTATTTGTTTTGGGAGATTCTCTCCCCCCTTAATTTGCTATTCCTTTTCCTGTTATTTGCTTAGGTTTTTCTTCCCAAAGTCTATTTGATCTCCCAGTATCTTATTAATTTCTTGTGTTTTAACTTATTCTTCTGTGTCTAATGATTTAAAACCTATTTATAATGGACTCCATCGTTGATATTAACCCTTTCAGTTTTAGAGATGCTGTTTATTGTGAATTTTGATTTCTATTTAGGGTGGATGGTTCCTTCAGAACTTTATGACTTTGGACTGTGAACTTCTCTTCAGCATGGTTTTACTTTTTAGATTCCTGTGAGGTCCATGTATGTCCTTAGGGCAGTTTTCATTTCATTTTTTTGATGCATTTATGTGGACCCCCTTTATTCTCCCAAGGAGTACCAAGACCACACCAGTGCTATAAAAGAATCCCAAAGCTGCCTGAGAGGAGACTCTTTGTAGAGATGTAAATGTCTTAAGGAAAAAATAAATTTTTTGCCACCCATTATCTATGGCGAGGCAGATGAGCTGTCTTATTATAAACCTGTGTTCTTTAGTAGATGTGCTCCTGTTAAAGGTTCTGATTTTATAAAAGGATCTTTGTTATAATACTGTGCCTTGCAAAGACCCACAACCATGCCTTCTTTCCTAATGTAGGATTAAAATGTCAACATCTAGGATTGAATCTCATGTTGGCAGAAAAAGAGAAAGACACAAAACCTAGCAAGAGAAAGTCTTAAAGACCCCAGTGCCTGAGAACAGTCTATTTTTTAAATGATATCCTTCTTTGGCTCCATGAGAAAATCATTCAGCTGTGAATGCATTCTTCTTTAGAAATGGAAAGCAAAAAAGTTGATGTTTATTCACTTAGTACTTGACACTGTATATGCAGAAATTCTACCAGGAAGAAGTTAAATGGTCAGAACATGGCTTCAGCTCTGTTTCCCACCTCATCTTTCTGGGCAGTGTCCTCATGATCTTCCTGAAGTCTGGATAATTTTAGATTTCCTCTTTTCTTCCCTTTCGTGATGACTTTAGTTTCCTAGCATGAGTCACTTGTACTTTTGATCAAAACTATTCATTAGGTTTGCTTTATTATTTATTTATTTATTTGGTTTGCTTTATTTTAAATTCTTAACATTAAAGATAATTCTTATACAATTGATCGTGCCCCAATCCTGTCTTAAATATATTTGTACTTCAGATCTTACAATGAATCAAAAATTCCTCTGAAAGAAGTGTTTTGGTTTTGGACACTGGAGATAAAACAATTCTGCTTTGTACTGTGATCCAAGGTTGTGGGTTCCTCCTACAATGAGGTTGAAGTGAAGGCCGTTGGAAGTCAAAAGGTTAAGCAGTCTTGAGAACAGAGTGTTGATTTAAAAAATTATATGACGTCATTAAATGTAATATTAAAGTATAGGGTGGAAAATTGGGAGGGAAACAGCATTCAACTATTAGAGTCCACTCAGAAGTTAAATGGACGGTAAGGTAGTAGGGGACAGCAATGGAGGAGGTGGAATCTAGAAAGATCCTGAGTCAGACAAAGAAACTGCTTGCCTACTCTATGAGATTTGGGACTTACCTTTCCTATATAATGGAAGTTTTGTCACTGTACTTCCCATTACCCCTCTTATAAGCAGCCAGTCCCCTTCCTGAAAGCAACTTTAGGACCCCAGAATAAGTAGATGAAGCAGTTCATTCCAGTCTTTTTTTTTTTTTTAATATTTTTTTAGTTGAAGATGGACACAATATCTTTATTTATTTATTTTTATGTGGTGCTGAGGATCGAACCCAGTGTCTCACGCATGTGAGGCAAGTGCTCTACCACTGAGCTGCAATCCCAGCCCTCATTCTAGTCTTTAATTAGCATAACGATGGAACCACCTTCAGAGAACATTCTGGAGTATGTCCAAGCTCACGATGATACAAACGGCTCCTATTAATCATTGAATGGGGTGTTTCTTGTGTGGCATCAGTTAAGCGACCTACAATATAAGCAGAGCAGCATGTAACCATACAGAGACAAAGGATAACCCACATGTGGTCCCTTTCAAGAAAGATTCCCATAAAAAAACATTTTAAAAGGCTAAGTAAAAGAATGAAGAATGAAGCACATTTAGTTGGTCAGTTGGAAATTAATAATAACCCTAATTAAATATTTTATATGTATTATCCATTTTTCTCCCATAATAGACCAATGTAAGAACAAATGAAAGCATGTGAGTCCCTGGTGCTAGGTGAATTATACAGAATGACATCATTTATAGCTGATAGGCCTGGGAATCTAAACCACAGTTCTTCCCACCATGTTACAGTACTCTTCCACCAAGGTGACCCATAGGTGAATCATAGGCTCCAAATCTCCTTCATTTTCTAATGCTAAAAAAAACCCAAAAAACCTAGAACTTGTTTTCTAAGTAGTCAACCCTTCACTCATATCTACAACTATGTCTTAAAAATTTTAAGTATTGTTTTGGTTTATTTTTTTTATTTTTTAAAAATACACACCTATGATCACCTGCTTGTGCTTATTATCCTTTCTCCATCCTGCAATTTATAAATTCTATTTGGTGCTTAATTTGTAGAAATGTTGTGGAGAAATAAATGGTCATATTTTTCTAAAGGGGAAGCATTTCTTCTTCTTAAAATTTCTTTGAGTAAATAGGCCAAAAGCCTACCTAGTTGATCTGCATAAAACAGGTAGATGATAGCAATTTTTTTCTTTTTTCTTTGGTACTGGAGATTGAACTCAGGGGCACTCGACCACTGAGCCACATCCCCAGCCCTATTTTGTGTTTTAGGTAGAGACAGGGTCTCACTGAGTTGCTTAGTGTCTCACCATTGCTGGGGCTGGCTTTGAACTCATGATTCTTCTGTCTCAATCTCCCAAAGTGTTGGGATTACAGGCTTGCACCACCACGCCCAGCTAGATGATAGCAATTTTATATCACTTTCATGTTCAACCAGGTCATTTATAACAGGTAACCCTGGATACCATATTAAATAGAAGATATGGACTACGGGTTCTCAACTTGAAAGTACATCAGAAACACCTAGAAGCCTTGGTAAAACACAGATTTTTGGGCTCATCCTCAAAGTTTCTGTTTCAGTAGGTGAGAGATGAGGCCTGAGAATTTTCCTGACAAGTTTGCTGGTACTGTGACTACTACTAGTCTGGGGACTACCTATTCTTTTGGTTTCTCTGGAATAGACATTCTAATCTTGTAGCTTTCTTATAATCCATAACAATCTGTATATATTTCTAAATATATCTGGAATTAAAATAAAAATGAGATAATATGAATGTGAGCATTCTTGGTCTTAATTGTACCTTTTCAAGAAGAGTCTTCACCCATTTGGCCTCAGGATCCAAACAAACTAATTGCCCATCTTTCAGTGTGACTCTGAAAATAAAAAAAGTAATTTGTTTGAACAACAACTACACTTAATATAATAATGTATTAAATATATTAATTATAATTTCTGCAACATGAAATGCATATATTTAAAATGAACACATAGATTTCTCAAACTACCTTAATCATATTATTAGAATATGACTTTTAGTCATATCAATGTGCATTACTAATTTTTTAAACAACTAAATAATAATACCTGTTTTAGAATTTTTTGAGGTGTCAACCAATCCACAAGCCTTTTTTGGACTTAATGTACTTAGTGCCAGACTCTGAGAAATCTACTTCAGCATAATATCTTCTAGGCTGACAATTGTCAATCAGTTAATCTACATTCTTTACTGCTGTATCTCTGTGATTTCATCAGGAACTCATTAAGGCCTTTTTTTAATTGAAGAGGGAAAGCATGAATTTCTTATTTAAATTAATTCTGTGGTTTTCAGCTGTGCTACAAGAACCATAAAGCTCCACTCCTTTAAAGATTATTACATAAGAACTGTATCATCTTACCACACTCTGAGCTAAGGGTATACATTCCAAAGTTTAAGAAAATAGCATGACTTAATATCCAATTGTGAAATATAATGATAATAAATCCTTAGCAAAGTACCAATACAAGGAATAACCATCATACATCATAGAAAATGGTAAAAAATTGAAATTATTCCTTTAAATGTAGGAACAAACCAAAGGTTCCTGCTTTCAGCACAACTATCTGAACAAAGAAAGATAAATAAATGTCTTATGATTTCTAAAAGAGGAAATGAAACTGCCATTATTCCCAGGTGATATGAGTAAGTACATGGTTGATGATTACAAAATCAATACAAATGTCTAAACATTAGCAGCTGGAATGTGAAATTTTATTAAGATGCCTGTTATATAGCACCAAACAATATAAAGTATCTGGAAATAAGATTTTTTTAATCAAAAAAAAAGATATCGAGGGCATGTATGGGGGAAATTATAAAACCCTTAAGAAAAGTGAAGAAGTTCTCAATAAATTGGGAGCAACATAGGGCTGGGGATATGGCTCAGTGGTCGAGTACCCCTGAATTCAATCTCTGGTACCAAAAATAAATAAATAAATAAATAATGGCATGAGCCTTAAAAGCAGTGAATTTTCTCTGGCCAGTAGAAAAAGAAGAAGTTGGATAGATTGGAAGAGATATGATGTGAGGCACATTTTCACTGCTTATGTGAAGGGAGCCCCGTGGAAGCACCTTAGAGCAGCCTGCAAAAGCTGAGAGTGACCCCAGATGAAAAAACAGCAAAAATATATGAACCTCTGTCCTACAACTTCAAAAAATTTAATTCTACCAGTAACTGGAGTTGGAAGTGGATTCTTCCCTGGAGTTTCCAGATGAGACTTCAGCCCAGCTGACACCTTTGTGTTAGCTTGATGAAACTCCAAGCAGAGAACCCAGCCAACCCCACCCCCTAACCTACTCTGCGATGATAAATATGTCTATTCCACGCGAAATTGCGGCAATTGTTGAGCCAGCGATGAGTGATTGAATCAATATGCAAATATACTTCATGATCTTAAAAAAAGTTTTAATAAAATGCAGACATATTCTCCAGAGTCTCCAAGCTCTGTGTTTGTAGGCTGATGCCCCAGAAAGATTATCACAAATGCCATTAAGCCATATTGAACTTATTTGTATATCCACGTGTATAATAGGTTTCTTGATGATGAATTAATTTCCCATTTATCCTTACTCATGGTTGTGTATCTTTGCTTATTATACTTGTTCATTGATTTCAAAGCTCAGTCCTTCTAGAAGAATTCATACCCTGTGTTCCCATTTGAGATCCCTCCCTCGTTTGTTTTCTGGAGAGCATACATGATGTTTTCAGGAATGAGAGGATAAATAATGGACAATTATCTTTCCAGTCTGTGAAGGAATAACAATCCAGGACCCTGGTCCCCTATACTCTCAATCTAGCATATTTTATAAGGAAATGCCCTCTTTGAAAACACCAATGCTGGAGCTTCCATACCCCTCCACATCCTCACTACTTACATGATTTCTTTTCTGCTGCATTGAACACCCTCAGGTATCAATTGTAATTTCTCAATGAATTGAGGAGAAATAAAGTCAGAATGCGTCTGAATACACCGACATCGTAACTCTTGGGCCTTACAGTGATCAGCTGTGTGAGAAAAGAATAGAAAAACCCCCAGTGAAAACAAATACAGCTGTGATCCTTAATTATTTATTTATTTGAAATTTGAAATCAATGCAGCAAGATATCAATTGGATGCACAAATTCAGTACTGATGAATATTTTAGGAAGACAATCACACAAACCTAATCATTGGATATTATTATGTTCAGGAATCACTTATTGAGCATCTACTACATTTGATAAATAGGTAGATACACTAGACCATTAGTTCATTGCTTTAAAGTATGTATAGTCAATAAGATAACATTTAATGGTAAAATTACCTGATTCCCTTCCATGAAAAGTTCTAAACATAAAGATTGTATGTAATTTTATTAACTGAAGGTAGTATTTCTATCTGTATACCATTATTAAAACAAATACTCTAAACCTATTTGCAGTTATGCTTCTGCTATCATATCTACAAAGAAAAGCATAGACTTACAGCCAAGTGTTTCTAAGGAATTAAACAGATATTTTTATTTAACTCAATCAGGAATTTTTGACAATTTGCAATTAACTGTCTGCACACCTAGGCTTTATTTTTAGTTTCTATGTTTTGTTTAATGCCCAATACAAGCTCATTAGATCTGGAACCTCTTCTGAATCTTTTTCAGTAACCAAAAGGAAAAGAAAATCATCATAGTTGGCTTACCAAAGATGCCCAGGACAAGGACAGCCACCAGGAGTGTTGGTGAGCTCTCAGCAGCCATGGCTCTCCTTGATCTGGATGCTTGTCTGGGTGATGGAAGCAGTACTTTCACCACCTTTATGTACTCTCTGAAACCCTGAGAATTTTTTGTTTCTCTTCTTCCACTCTCTCTCCCCATTGGAGAATGAAAGGCACAATGTATTGGTGGCATGCTTGCCATTCACAAGCCAATAAGGAAGCTGGGGTTTTTTTTTTTTTTCATGCTTTCTTTAAATTAAAGGCCTAGGGATAGGATGAGATGAACTTTCTGAATAGAGAAAGGAATCTATTATTTCCTGAGTGAGACTGCATAATGTGAAAAGTTCAATGCCAATTGTAATTGATGAATAGAGTTAAGAGAACATTTGTGAATCTTTCCAAATGCCATGTTTGCACAAAGAAGGGACTTAAGATACTATTCCTCAGAATATATTTGCTTTTGGCATTTGTAATTATTTGCATAATCCCTCTTGAGGTTTTAGTGGAATTTATCAAACCAAAACAATACCTACAGCACAGATAAACTACAAAGAAAATGGAGTCCCGAGTATAATAACCTTTGTCTTAAAAAAATAAAACTACAATTTCTTGAGGTTTAAAGGTAGCAGTTTCCATGGGCTTGAAGCTGAATTAAGTAACAGTGAAATTTATTTATTTATATATTTATTTTTACTTAAGTAGTTTTTCAAGTGTCCTTAATTATCTCATGCTTACTGCATGTTTTCGCATTAATAAACAAAAGACAGAGACACATATAAAGAGGAACAGATTTGTAAAAAGTTAAGAAAGGGGGGAAAAGTCAATTTCTTTTTTTTGGCACCGGGGATTGAACTCAGGGGCACTCGACTCACTGAGCCACTTCACCAGCCCTATTTTGTGTTTTTTTTTTTTTGTAGAGACAGGGTCTCACTGAGTTGCTTAGCGCCTTGCCGTTGCAGAGGCTAGCTTTGATTACAGGCTTGTGCCACCACGCCCAGCTAAAGTCAATTTCAAACTGAAGTGTTTAAACTCAATAGCATTAAACTCAGTCTGATAAGATCTTGACTTATTTAAATGAAAAATCTGCAAGTAAGTCAGAAGTGCTATTCGGACACAACCTTAATTTCCCAGGGTCTCATGTTTCCTTTGTACCAAATAAAGGTAATGAAACACTATATAGATGTTAAGGAAATATACAAAAAAAATAAGGTAACCTAATGTTGAAAGACTCAAAAGAATTTATTTCCCCAAAACTTCAAAGATAAGCTTAGGACATAATGATAGTTTAAAAGTTTGTTTTTAAAAAAGTGATCTTCTTTATCAACTATGGTTCTTTAATCATAGACCCATTAAAATGTCATATCTGAAACACAATTAAAATAGTTAGATATGGTTTTGTTAAAATGCTGAGATTGTCAATATCTCAGATTTTATGGACAATCTGTTTTATTAGTTGAATGTTCAAACAATTTCACTTTAAACTGTAATCCTATGTTTCATTCTTCAAAATATGTATCCACACTGAGAAACAATATAATGTAATAATAGGAACACTGTATTTTGCTTTGTGCCAAAGCTCTTTGAATTTTTGTAAGTTTTAGGGAAACTTTGCAGGAAATATTCCTATCTTGTAGGTGAGGAAATTGAATATCAGAAAGGTTAAAAATAACCACACATTCTTATTGGCTCCTCACTTTAAGAGGTGGAATCTATTTCCCAAACCCCTTGACTGAGCTGACCGTATGATTTGCCTTGGCCAAAAGGATGTAGCAAAATTGACATTGTGGATGTTCTAGGCGAAGAAGGGAAGAAACCGAAGAGACAGCCCACCTGCCATTTCTACCCTCTTGGAATGCTATAGTCATTTAAAGAGAACAAAGCCCATCTGCTAGAAACAGGAAGTCCAGCTATTGGAGAACACTAACCACTAGACATGGGAGTGTAGCAGTACCTAAAGTCAGCAGGTGACCACAGTCATGTGAATGACCCCGGAAGATCTCATTAGAAAAACCATTCAACTGAGCCCAGTCCAGGTTGTATCACCTAGTTCAAACTGATGATCTTTAGCCAGAAATGCCATCTCACCCCAGTTAGAATGGCTATTATCAAAAAAATGCATGAGATAACAAATGCTGGTGATAATGTGGAGAAAAAAGGAAGCTATACACCGTTATTGAATATGTAAACTAGCACAACCACTGTGGAAAACTGTAATTGGTATAAAGAATTATAAGAACATTAAACTTGGTGGTAATTTCTTATCTATTTGAGAGTTAGAAAGTTGAACCTGAATCTCAGTTAGATCTTTTTAACGGGCACTTAACCAATCACTTTTTCTGCTTCTACTGATGGCACAAATAGTTTTGAAGAAAAAATCAACTTTACCAATTCATTGTCAACTTCATTAAAGAATATCTATGTCTATACCCATCTATAACTATCCATCCATCCATTCATCCATCCATCCAGCTACATTAATGACTCTCACATCAAGAGTAGTCTGTATGTATGTGCTATGACTTGAAATGCAATTAAATAAACTAAAAAAAAAATGAATTCCAGGTATAAACATTTGCATCTGACTACTTTGATTACATACTACATTGTTTTGAGAACTTGAAATTCACATTTCTGCTAGAAACAGGAAGTCCAGCTATTGGAGAACTTTTAGTTTCTTTATGTTTTGAATAAACAATATATGCCAAAAAAAAAAAAAAGAGTAGTCTGTAGTGTGGAGAAGCACATTCTTAAGTAGGTGAGAGCCAAGGGAAGTGAGATCTATCACCAGATGAAATTAGGCATGACTCATTATTTGTCTATGCAGCAAATTGAGTCCCCAGGAAAAAAAAAAGTTGAGAAACACTGATATACATCATTAGATTATTCAGTAAAAATAACCCTTTCCTCCCATAGGAAATAAAACAAACATTCTTTATTTTTAAATACTTTATTTTCATGTTCTTTGGGAAAACATCACTATTTAAACCTCTTTGTTTTAAGACATAGTAACATATTGCATAATTAACAATAAACAAGGCATTATGCCTTACAAAAGAAAGACAGAAAATGTTCAAGGGATATTTAGAACATTGTAGTTCATAAATCTTGTTCATTGTAGTTCACAAAGCATGAGAACTGTTGACCACCTACTGGAAAGCCATTTCAATAAAGAACTGAAATTCTTTTAAAGAGTTACAAAAATAGATGTGTATGCGCATTCTCCTACCCTGACAATGATCTCACTTTCTATGTGCTTGGATCCCTCAAATGCTATCACAGTGGCTGTGATATTGTGGGCATCTCAAAAATATTAATAGAGTGACTGGGAACATTTGACATCCTTTTATCTTTAAATTAAATAAGAATCAGGATTGTTCTAATTTGGGTTTGATATAAAATAAACAATAAATATAATGGTACCATGTGCAAGTAGATTTAATTATACCCGTGTGCAAGTAGATTTAATCTATAGATTAAATGATTTATAAATAAAATAAAATCTTTGAAAACAAATAAATAGAAGAGCTCTCATAAGACATGCTCAAGCACACTAAGGCCACTCTGGATGGCCTCAGGAACTCTCTTTTCATCTCCTTTTCATATGAAGTAAGGTCTTCAGTCAGGAATGGTCAACAAGGAGCTTCCTCCTTCCCCTGGTCAGATGAAATTGCCACTAGAATGAGAAAATTGTTGTCCTTAAGTAACTGCTCAGGAAAGGTGACTGTGCAGCATTCTGTCCCCAAGGCTCCAGAGTTTTCTAAATCCAGTTTCCCCAGCCTGGTTCCAAGTGGACTGTGATGAGTGTGATGGCTGAGCTGGTAGCAGAGACCTTTAGAGTGGTGGATGTTCTCATTTAGGAATGAGGTAGAGAAGGTTTCTATGGTCTCTACTCTATTACAGGTTCTACTAACAGCCAGAACCTATTGCTCTCAGTCACACTGGGCCTCACTTAGCTCATGAAATACCTATTATTATTTCCCATTTTTTACTAAGTTTCAGGTAAAATGAAACAACTATCCTGAGGCCCAAGGTTCATAGGTATTGGGGGAACACAGATTTCTACTCTGCAATATGGCTGCAAAATCTTTTCACCACTAAACTTCAAGGCCTCCTGCTACAAAATACCAGATTTGCAGCCCAGAAGGGACTGGGGGGAAAATGTATTTTTTAACAAGTGGGAAGCTCTTTAGCATAACTGACTAACATTTATCGAAGTTTTAAAGAAAGCAGTTGTTACCTACACTCATTGGAATAGAGACAGAGTCCAGACAGGGATGCAAAATGCTGGAAATAAACTCTGGGTCCCTGAGCACATTAATTATCTCAATGGCTAAGTTGTTAAAAGAGCAGTCACAATTTCTAGTCAGTCAGCCACTCCCAGATTTTCCTAATATAATGATTCCATTCACATGTGTAAATAGAAACCATAACTTACTTGTTCAGCATCTTATTGATGATTTTCTTAACCATGGGAACGTTAGGGCTGAGACAAGCTTCCTGTCCATTCTTGAGAGTAGCTCTGCAGAGAGAAAGGAGGATTCCAGTGAGGCAAGAGGTGGGTGGGGCAGCAGAGCCAGGTGGAGGGCAGCAGCGGAAGCAGCAGCCATGGCAAGGGACTGGACTTAAATGACTTCTGTCTGGGCGCAATGGGGTCTCAGGGGCATCACTTTCATACTTCGGATGTTCTTGGGGTGAATTCCTTGTACTGTCTTCAAGCACTGGCAGCCTCAGTTCAGCGACCATGGGCGCCCCTGTGGGGGAAAAGAGACCAGGTTAACAGGGCTGTCCCCATCCTAGACGCCCCTACCCCTACCTCGTTCCTCCAAGCCCGGTACCGCCCAGCGACCCCAGGGCTCAGGTCCCACCTGCTGCGCGCCAGCCAGCGGCCACTAAGAACAGCAGCACCAGTGCGACCATGTGGCACAAAGGACGACCGGGGCAGTGCGGGCCATGGGACTCAGCGGGAGGATCGCGGCAGAGCCTGGAATGCGAGAGCTGGCGGCGAGGGACTGCTGTCCTGGCTCTGTGGCTCTTCGGGATCAGGGAGTCCCTTTTATGCATGGTTGACTGGAAAGGCCAGAGCCCCCGGCCGGGGAAATTCCTGGAACTCCTGGTGCTTCCCCTCGTGCGGAAGACACCGCCCCGCCCGTGGCTGGAGTAGCGGGGACACACCTGTGCCGCCAGCCTCGCCCTCCTGCCTAACTCTCGGGGTCTCTGGGTTGTTCGCTTTGGACCCCAAACTGCCTGTGAGGAGGACTGTGGGCACCCAGTGGTCTCAGTGCACAGGGCAAAAAGGGAGGCAAGAGCTGGGGGCAGACCTGAGAGATCCACTGCAGGGGAGGCGCCAAGTTTTTAAAGGAAGGGAATTATATCTTACTAGTTATCAGACGTGGAGGTTTAAGAAAGAGTGGGAAGGGGACCCAGGTTTTGCTTAGTTCACTATCTTCTACATTTCCCTTGCCTGTCTCTAATTTTTGATTTTGCATATTGCATATAAATCTGAAATTCATTCTCTTGTTCAAAACTTGAGCCAATGTCGGGGACTGCGGAGAATATTGGACTTGTTTCTCATGTTGTATATTCTCAAACCACAATTACCTTATTTACGTTTTCCATTTGGTGGAAACAGGGATTACCATCAAAAGTTGAATGTAGTGTTAATTTTAGTGAAAAAGAGAGCTGTAACGTGACCTCTTCTAACTTCTAACTTTCTTCTTGCCTCTGAAATGTTGGAACCTCTGAAATTCCCAGGAGATCTCATATCCCATGTATGAGAGGTTAAACATTCATCTTTGCAATACAAGACAGGCGGCCACTCTTTAGCTGCAGAGCAAAGGGATGGGTGAAGCAGGTAGGTTCGTGGAGTTACCTTTTCTCGTGTTACTGGGCAGCAGGCTCATGGACTCTAGGGAGTGGGTACCCGCTGTGCAGCACTGGTACCCCCAAAGCAGCAAATAGAAGCATGAGAATGAGATAGGAAACACCAATCACAAAAATATCCATTCCATTTACCACAGGGCTGTCTGGTATTCCATGTTGGTCACTCTTTCTCTAGCAACACTGACAGGTCTGTTTTATGATGAGGAATTTCAAAGACTTTTGACCTGACTCTGATCCCTTTTTTTCCAGGAGTTTTAGAGAACTTTTTCATCACTAGGTTTTAGAGAGCAGGGCAGGGCAGAATGTGAGTTTGATTCTCCAAGTCGGATTCAGATGTCAATCACAGAAACGTGAAATAGGATGGGAGTAGGGAGTGGAGAACAGAATGGCCTTTGCCCCAGGGGCACAAGTTTGCTGGACAGGATTTCCAGCTGCCCAACTCAACTGATACTAGCAGGTGCCCCTTGTCAAACACAGGGCAAGTAGCTCTAGCTGCACATAGTTCCCATATCACTTTACAACTTGTTAAATCTCCATGTCTCCCTCAAAGTGGTTATGAAAAATGAGTCAACATTCATAAAGCGCCAGCACAGATTAAGTACCTTATAAATGTTTGTTAAATAAAGTGAAAACAGTTTTCTCCAATGTTTCCTAAACAGAAACTCAACCTGTTGGGAATCCTTCTTATAAAGGAAAATTTTTCAAAAAGTCTAATGGATAAGTTCATTCCCCAATTTTTCTTTTCACATTTAAAATTTTCTGTATCAGTTACTGCTCCCCAACTGTGCCTAACTCTATACAACACCATATAGAGTAGCAGTGTGTCTTTAAGACATCAAGGCAGATTCTAGGGGAATAAAGTTTCTAAAACCACCATCATCTAGGGGACCAGAATGTCCTTGTGGTTACTGGTGCTGGGGGGAGACAGTGCTATCATCACAATAATCTTGGTGTAGATTGGAACAGTTGTGCCGGCATGTGGCACTTAAACACTATAGATAGCATATGTGTCCCAGTCCTTTTCAGCAAATTTTCACATCTTCCTGATTAAGTTCCTTGACAGAAAGGATACCCAGAACGCACTCACTCAAGTGGAAAAGACAAAGTAATGCCTTCAGCAATTTCCTGCTGTAGTCACTGCTACATGCTTAAAAAAAATTCAAAAATCGATTGAGAATTCACAAAAAATACAAAGTAGAATGATATATTCCAGACTTTCATCAAGGAAGGCATATGTGGGCTCTATTATGAGGTGCACTCACATGGGGATTTTATTTTTACTGTTAAGATGAATCATTGATTAATTTTGTCATTCCACTTTCAATCATTTCATCTATTAAAAAAGTTTGAATAAAAGACTAATTGATTGGAAAAGATGTACAAAATGAATGACTATATTTTTAAAAAATACTCTAGTATTTATCAGTATGATCCTGGGGAAAAACCCAGGAAAAGTAAAAACAGATTAAAATTTGTATCAAGGAGAAGGAAATGAGAAATAGTGTAAAGGTCATAAAATTTGTGACTAGCTCGTGAATAGTTGAGAATTTTTGTGGTTACTATTTTTCTGGGATTTAATGGACAATTGTCTACAAATGTGAAAGTAATTCTTGAAAACTTGAAATTTTTTTGTTTTCTAATTGTAATTGCAATATGTGCTGTTTTATAAAGTTGTAAAATCAGAAAGACATTAAGAGGTATTTTGTTCTCTTATCTCTTTCCTTTGTCTAAGCTGAAATCTTAGCAGGTCTGATTTGTTTTTTTCCCTCAAAACACTATGTTCCCTCAAAACATAGTAGTTAAATTATAAGAGCTTACAGGATCCTGGGTAAATATGAAACATGTTTCTTTCTATATTTAGTTGCCACACACCTTGGGCAATTTACTAACTCTCTGCACCCACCCAAGGTGCAGAGCTTTTATTTAATGCTTTTCTAAGCACTTTAGAAATGTTGACTCATTCAATATTCCAAACAGCCTTGTGAAGTAGACATTATAGTTATCTTTATGGAACTTAAAGGTGACAAATAAAGAAATTGAGGTACAAAGAAATCAAGTAACTTCCCTAATGAAGTTAAGCCTGGAATCAAATCCAGAAATAAAATGGCTCTTAAAAATTATACTGTGGTAAGAAAAAAACTCTAATACATGATTAATAATTTCAGAAGAAGAGTGATTTTTAAAATCTGTTATTGCCCTGGCTGAATGGTTCAACTTTACTTATTCTAAAATGAAACACAAAGCAATATAAAGATTCTTCAGAAAACTTGGAATGGAACCATTTGACCCAGTTATTTTAATCCTCAGTATAAACCCAAGGGACTTAACATTATACTACAGTGATGCAGCCGTGTCAATGTTTATAGCAGCTCAATTCACAATAACAAAATTATGGAACCAACCTGTGTGTCCTTTAACAGATGAATGGATAAAGAAAATATGGTATATATACATAATGGAATATTACTCAGCCATAAAGGAGATAGAAATTATGGCATTTATCTGCAAATGAATGAAACTGGAGACCATTGTGTAAGTGAAATAAGCCAGTCCCAGAAAACCAAAGGCCGAATATTCTCTCTGATATGTGAATGCTAACCCACAATAAGGGGAAAAGGAGAGAAAGAATAGAAGTTCATTGGATTAGGCAAAGGGGAATGAAAGGAAGAAAGGGGAAATGAACATAGAAAAGACAGTTGAATGAATCAGACATAACTTTCTTGTGTTTATGTATGAATACATGACCAGTGAAATTCCACATCATGTACAATCACAAGAATGGTATCCTAATTAGGATAAGTTACACTCCATGTATGCATAATATGTCAAAATACACTATACTGTGTACTTAAAAAGAACAAATTTAAAAAAAAAAATGAAACCCAGCAAAACAGCCATAGATCTCCAGAGTTTTATTTCTCTAACAGCATAACTCTCTTCTGTGGCACTGGTTAGCTTGTTCCATTGTCTTGAAGTGCACAAGTCTGAAAAAATAGTAACTTCCCCAGGGAGCAACAGGGAAAACCACCCCTTTACCAAAAAGTGATGCTTAACACCATCAGTATGGCGTTATGTGGATGTCATATACCCACTGGCATGATGTCATGAGAAGGGCACTTTTTGGTATTCTTTCCAAAAATTCATAACCAATGTATAATCATGAAAAAAATTTCAAGCCCAAATTGAAGAATTTGAAATAGCTGAGCTGCATTCTACAAAACTTTTAAGATTATGAAAAAATAGGAAGGGACTGAGAAACTATTATGGTCTAAAGAAAACTATGGAGAACATGGAAACTGACTATAATATACTTAGATTGGATCCTGGGACAGAAAAGGAACTTAATGGAAAACCTGGTGAAGCCTAAATAAAGTCTGGAGTTTAGTTCAAAAAGTAATGTGCATTGAATGACATATTACCAATATTGGTTGGTTTCTTAGATTTGACAAATGCACCCAGGTAATGTAAAATGTTTGCAACTGAGTAAAGGGTTCATAGACACTGTATTAGTTTGCCATTTTTATAAATTTGAAATTATTCCAAAAATAAAATGTTTATTTTTTAAAAGTTTCTCTTTCTAAATTAATTTAGAATAGCACCAAAATGAAATTAGTGGACATTCAGGCTTTACCTTCCAGCTTTCAAGAAAGGAAATTCAATTTTGATTGAATGCCTACTTACTCAAATATGAAAATCCAAATTATCTGCTGCCAGTTTGGACACTTCATCATGTTTCATGGGATTAAATAATTTGCCTTCAGCATTAATCATGCTGTCCAAATATCTCATCTATTTCTTGTAACTAAAGAAAAACAAAGTGTTTGCCGTAATTGGTCTTCAGACTCAACTCATAACTGACGTAAATGAGAGTACTCAGAGATAGTCAGACATGGTTTATCCAGAGGAGCTGCCAAAAGAATGAAGCATGTCAAGAAGCAACCAACATCTGGAGATTATGCAGAGCTTGACTCTTGGGTATAACTTAATCACTTGTTTTGTCATGAAATAAAAGGCACAGAGTTATGTGGTTCTTATTTTATATACCACCTTAACATGCCACTTAAATCCATGAAATATTCATAAATAAAAATTCAAAAATTTTTAAGCACAGAAATACTGTAACTTAGAACAAAAAACAAATTCATTCTCTTGTTTGAACAAGTGGTTCGCTAAGACAAGTCTGTTTCTAGAGGTGAATGTTAGATTTCTATGCAGTCTTCAATGAAAGCAAAAATTCTTTTAATAAATTTATGTTTTTATTAGTGCATTTTGGTTTTATATTATTGTGGGGTTCATTTCATAAACTCCCATAACATAATTTGCTCTATTTTGATCCCTAGTACTACCATCTTCCCTCTATTCCTCCCTCCTCCTGATCCCTTTCCCCTATTCTATTGGTCTTCTTTTGGTTAATTTTTACTTTAGTTACATGTAAAAGTAGAATTCATTGTGATATATACATACATGCACATAGTATAATTTGGTCAATTTCGGTATGCATTTCCTTCCCTTTCCCATCTCTCCTCCCTCCTTTATCTCCCTCCTCTACTGCACTGTTTTCCCCCTTCTATTTTCATGAAATAACCTTTAAAAAAAAATGAATTCCTTATTTCTCTCTAGCCTCCACATATGAGAGAAAAATGTAACTGTTGACTTTTGGAGTCTGGCTTATTTCACTTAGCATGATGTTCTTTTAGTTCTATTCATTTACTAGCAAATGACATAATTTTGCCCTTCCTTATAGCTTAATAAATCTCCATTGTGTATATATGCCACATTTTCTTTATCCATTCATCTATTGAGGGACATCTAGGCTGGTTCCATAACTTGACTGTCATGAACTGCTATGCTGTAAAGATTGGTGTGCATGTTCTTTTGAGTAAATACCAAGGAGTGGGATAGCTGGTCCTCTTTCTAGTCTTTGAGGAATTTTCACACTGCTTTCTAAAGTTGGCCCAGAGAAAATGAAACTGGACATATTTCTATTTTGGAGAAAATTCTTTGGATACTTATATCCTCCAGCTGGCTCTGATTTTTCATGGACTTCTCTGGTATGTAGGCCAACAGATTTTCTTATTTCTCAGACAAGTTAAATTAGATGTTTGTCTCTTTCCAGTGAAATGGTATTCCTAAAATTACCCATTTTCCATGCTTCTGCTATTTTTCCAGCTTCTCTGTTTATTGTTAATGTATTTACCCATTCATCAATTCAATATTTATGTATCACTTAGAAGCTGTGAACTAAATTAAGTTCTGAACTAAGTTACCAAGAGGGAAATGATAGACTCTATCACTACTGAACTCAGTTTATGGAGTAGGACAGAAAGACATGGAGTTGTCCAGGGATCCAACACTCTCAGCAGTAGACAGAGCTTTTCAGGCCCTCAGAGGAGGGAGCATCTGATTCCCCTTTTTGGAATGATGGGCGCTTCCAGAGAAAACTTGCTGGAGGAGGGAGCTACCTAAGGCAAGCGGATAGGGGATGGATTCAGAAAAGGAGGATGGAATAAAGGAAGGCATGAAAACTGGGGTCAATGTCAGATGACCTGAGGGGAAAAATAAGCACTTTACAATAGAAGGAATCAGACATGACTTTCCCATGTTCATATATGAATACACAACCAATATAACTCCACATCACACACAACCACAAGAATGGGAAGTTATACTGCATGTATGTATAACATGTCAAAATACATTATGTTATGTGTAACTAAAAAGAACAAGTAAAAAATAAACAGTTTATTTTTCTAACTTAGAGTTTAACATGAGGCAGGGGGTGCTGAGAGATCAAGAGGAGGATGGCTATGGCTCAGTCTTTGGGGGCTCCTACTTGCCATTAAGGGGGCAATTTCTAACATCCTCTCCACCATCAAAAGCTCATAATTCCTCCTGGGGGATTAACTCAGCTCCTGGATTCTGATCACATCATGGGATGTGATGCATACTGGTTTACATACTCTCATGTGAGTTATGTGCTCTGCAAGGAAAGCATTTATGTCTCATTTCTCTTTGCATTCACAGGTCTCCAGGGAGAGTCTGGTTTGCACTAAGCACATGACAAGTGCTTGTGGTAATAATGCATGAATAAACGATTGTAGGCCATTACTTCATAACCAAAGTGTCCTGAGGTAGGACACCAGGAAACAGGCCTTGAAAGATCTTAGCAGCCTAGATTTCCTTACTTTCTTTTGCTTGTTTTAGCCACTCACTACATGAATAAAATCTCAGTTGAATACAGGTGAAGAAAAAGATATTTGGGCCACCCACATCCAGAGTTTGAATTCTAGAGGAAGTGCTGGAGAAGAGTATCCTACTTTAGAGAAATGAATCTGAACAGAAGTCACTAGAAAATTTTGAGGCCTAGCTCTGCCAACAGGACCAAAGAATGTAGATGAGACCTGAAAATGCATTCAAAGCAAGAGGACCTGGGATATTTGACCTTTATGGACCATCTGCCTCATGGCCAATGGAAAGATCCAGTTAATTAGAGGTATGTGGTCTAGACAGAAAAAGTGAATAATAACTATTCATCATATATATTTTCATTCGTGTATGTGTATAAACCACAGTAATGGTTTTTGTAGAACAGGTAAAAGTGGATTAAGTCTAACTTCTAATGTAAAATTCTTTATTTAACCTGTATACTTTCTTCTATAATGCTGCTTCTACAAAGAATCACCTATTTTTCTCCTTTGGCATGATGATCTGATGATAAGATCAGTTTTAAATACTTAAAATCATTGACTTAACACTGTTTATCAGTATAAACATGTCATATATTAGCTTTTCACAGGTATTTTTAGAGTAGGTTATTGGTTTTTAAAAATGTTTCTGTAAATTGCTTTGCATCTTCATTTTCTTAAGATTGTTTTCTGAACTCTCTGGAAGTGGTATTTAGTAAATTAATGATGTCATGACCATGTAGTGTGGAAAGATTGCCAAAATAACAAAAGAAAAGAAAATGAGAAATTTTCTCTTTAAAAATATAATAAATTTATTTTGAAGATGAAAACATCATTATGATTTGATACTATGGAAATAAAGTTTAGGAAGTTGCAAAATGAATATATAAACCAAAAATGAAAATACATGGAATGAAGATACAACTTTTAATTAGGAAAATTATGAATGATTATTATAATTTGATATTAACTATGCTGTCCATAGTATTTTTCAATGTTCATTATCCTCCAATGTTTTTATCAGAAATATCTTTGTTTTTATTTTTTCTCCTAGGCTCTATCCATATACTCAGGAAACTTTTGAGGGTCATAATTCCGAACAATACTGATTACACTGGGGTGGCACTGCTGAAGTGTAACTGAGCTAATTCAATGGCTGACATTTCTAAACAGTTAAAGACACTAAAGAAACATGAGTTCCAATTATGTATAGTAGAAGTTATGGTAATAGTGGAGAAATGCCTTGATGGTATGTATTTTCTATTTGTATATGTCATACATTGAATGTAAATGTCTACACTCAAAAAACATTTAATGAGCTTGTATAATAGCATCAGAATGTGACTGGAGGATGTGGATGAACAGATGAAGGAAACTCAACAGATTCACTAATAGTTACAGATGTGACTGTAACTGAAACATCAAACAAATCACTGACTTTGCAAAGAGCATGAGCATACTCTAGTGCCTATGAAGAACTTGGTAAAATCTCTGAGCCTAACAAGATTATCAGGTGGGAAGAATGTTTTTAATGTTCAATTAACCTTCTGTTGGCTAGATGCCTTTTGCTCAGCCCTCGACTACACCATTGCATCAGCAGGACTAAGTGCGTTACTGTTCCTCTCCATGTAGTTCATATTTGACAAATATTTATTTAGTGTTGGTCTTTCAGGTATCTATCTGGAATTGGAAATGAAGAGAGGAAATAGATTTGACCATTATTCCCGGATTTAAAGTAAAAAAACAGATAAATGCTTATTCAGTGTAGCTTAATAGTCATTCTGGTGATGGAGGTATGCATAGATTGCCTTATTCCTTTTTTTTATAATAGTTCCTACAGTTTTCTCTATAAGCAGAAGACTGATTCTCCAACAAAGCTGGTAAGTGACAGTTAATTGTTCCAACTTTGCTTGATGACTGCTCTGCCTTCAAGTTTTATGACCTTTCACCACAAAATGCCAGATAAGGGTATAATCCCCATGTTGTATCTGCTACAGAGAAGCAGAGGATGGGGGGAGAGGGACAGTTCAAGTACACTCAAGCTTATTACTCCATAAATGTCTGAACAACAGGGAATTGTGTGTGTCTTGGGCTTTTCCTAGTAAGGAAGACCTCTCCCAATGGCCTTGCTGATAAAGGCAGCAACTTGAAAGTGTTCTCAGGATGGTTAGACCAAGGTAATTCTGAAGTTAAGACATATGAGGCCCCAGTATCCTAGCACTGGCTCACTCTGCTCAATTTGTTGTGGCCCTTTGTCCCTTTAACTCATCACTATTAGGGAATACAAATGAGTGTGTTGTTTGAGACAGACAGCAAAAGGGAAATGAGCAAAATAAATTGTACCATCCCCACCTCATTTCCAACATTTTCTCCTTCAAAGCTCATTTGATCTGAATAACTTTGGTGCTATTGCAACTCTCTTTTGCTATCTATCACCAAAAATTGCTTTGCTAAACACTTAGCACTACAGAATGACTGGGATGGTGTTTTGGAAGCATTATGGATAGCAAGCATTTATATTTGCTGCTTTTAAGCACGAGGAGCTACATCAAGTGTTTTGCATGTGCCACTTAAGTATATACTCAGACTGTTTCCACTTCACAGATGAGAAAATGCAGGTAAAGAGGGGAAGTGAATGGGGCACAGCCTTGGGAGCCATGCTAAGGACTTCTATTTTGTTTTATGAAGGGAAGTGCCCTGCTTATATCTGTGTTTTGAAAGATAATTTAGGAAGAGTGTATGAAAGTGTTCACAAAGTAGAAAGCACCAAGTGGTAAAAACTAGTTGGGAGACCATTGTTCTCTCTCTCTCCTTGTAGACACTCCAGCTCTGCTGAACTATGAGCTGCTGTCCAAATATGTGTGTCTTTCTATTTATTTTTTCATCTTTTGGTACTATCACTCTTCCCTTTGACCTATTAGCAAACCCTAATCTATCTACAAGACATAGTTTAGGTTCCGTTCTGAGGCATGAGCTACCATGCTACTTGCCTGTGTGAAAGCACAGTGTGAAACCCAAATCAGAGAGATAGGAATCAGACTGATTTGTACAGCTTCTAACAAGCTGTGACCTTTTCTAGACTGTTATTTCCACTCTATGATGAGAATAATATTACCTAACTTGCAATGTGGGTGTATAACTTTTAGATGTTGTAGCACTAGAGATAAGCCTCTAGAGATTGTGTCTGTTTTAATTAATTTGTCATGCTAAGGTGTCCCTCTTTCCCAGAGACTGAATGATATCATATTTTCATTTCCCTGAAATGAAAGGAGTTTAAACCTACCATTATACAAACATTGTCACATTAGATTGAAATTGCATTAGTTCATAAGCAAGTGTCTGTAGCTTCCTTCTGCCTTAACTAGATTTTGCCTTCTTGCCCATTGCGTAGGCTGAATAATGTCCCCTATCCTCAAGATTCCCATGGCCTGATGCCTGGAACCTATGACTAGGTTACCTTATATGGCAAGAAAAAAATTTCACACATGTATTAAGGATGTTAAGATAGAAAGTTTATTCTGGCTGATCCAGTTGGGCCCCATGTACACACAAGTCTCCTAATAAAGGAAGATTGGAGGAGAGGGCAGACATGATCACAAAGCTGAGGCTGGAATGATACAGTTCAAACATGGAAGAAAGGGCCCCAAACCAAGGAATGGAGGTGGCCTCTGGAGGCTGAGAAAAGTAAGGAAAAAGTTTGCCCTCTAAAGCCAGAAGAAACACAACCCTGAGGACATGTTGAGTTCAGTCCATTAAGACTTATTTTTAATTTGTGACCTCCGGGACTGTGAGGTAATTGATTTGTGTTGTGTAAGCCACTGAGTTTGTGAGAATTTGTTACAGAAGCAATATGTAACTAATATACTCATATTTCAACACCTTTTTTTCCCCCCAAAGTGTAGGAACGTCTTCCCAAAGTATGAGTGAAAACAGCAAGCTTGCACTGCTCCTGGTTACCATGGCTGTTTAACATGTAAGCTTAATATCTCTGATGTTAGGGAATGCATGGGAGAGTACTGAATTACAAATAAGGCAACTCCTCAACCTGAAAATGCTGAGGAAAAAATTCTATTCAAGATATCTGCATGCTTAGAGTAAAACTAATAACATGCAAATATAATAAGAACAAAACTGGCAGGTTTGCAAATTAGGGATCCATTGCAGGCAGCAATATGAATACAAAAACTGTTTTTAATATTTCATTTTTGTGGAATATCCACATTTTCAAAGAGCTTATAAAGATTAAGTTATTTATTTTAGCTGGGCGGGGTGGTGCACTCCTGTAATCCCAGCACTTTGGGAGACTGAGACAGAATGGTGAGTTCAAAGCCAGCTTCAGCAATGGTGAGGCGCTAAGCAACTCAGTGAGACCTTGTCTCTACATAAAACACAAAATAGAGCTGAGGATGTGGCTCGAGTACCTGAGTTCAATCCCTAGTGCTAAAAACAAAACAACAAAAGATTAAGCTATTTTAATGTAGTTTCCCAAAGTATCAATATATGAACAATAAGTACTTTTTTCAAGTTCTATTTTTATTAATTTTCTGATAATAATGTAGTAGACTATAAATCTTAAAGGGATAAAATCAGGGTCTGATTTATTTACTTAATTTCTATAAAGCAGCCTAGTAATGCTTAAATGCTAGCATTAACAAAGCTAATTATAAGACAAAATATGTAGCTATGAAGTAATGCAATCACATAAACATATAATTATCTATCAGCCAACATGTAGCACCAAGCAAATTCAGACCTTATAAACCAAACCTTTCTTCAAAACATTTTTGCTTAAAATTCTGGAGGAGTTTTCTTGTAAGAAAATGTGATAAGACAGCACTATTTTCTGCTGTATTATGAAGAAATATTTTGATGAAATCACAACTTGACTTATTGTATTTATTTATGTAAGATTTGAAGGATAATATATGCATAAGAAGATTCTTTTTCAGTTAGATCGAATGTGGAAAAAAAAAAGAACACCGGAACATGTTTTATAGCAAAGTATACATTTAGCCAGTTAGGAGTTAATTCTGCAGGAGTTTCCTGATGACTCTCTTATAGAGGGGGGCCTGTGGGTCCAGGCAAATTTTCCTCCCTTTCTTCAATGTAGCTCTGCAGGGAAAAGAGAACAGATGCACCTTTCAGTGCCTGGATTCCAAAACAAGGTTAGATAGAGGGACTGGCAGAGGCTAAGGGCGGCACCCACACTGCTTACAGCAATGACTCACATCATCTGGGCGGTGGCACAGTGGGGTCCGGCCTTGATCACCTCCAGGCTGGTGATGTGCTTGGGATGGACTAGGGAGGTGGTCTTCACACACATGCACTGAAGGTTCTCGTCTTCTTCGGGGTCCGCTGAAGGTGGCGAGAAGGATGGGGAGCCGGAGTAGGGGAGGGAGGATGGTTTCATGAGTAGCCAGAGGCACCTGGAGGATCTTTCCCACCGCCCTTGACCTTCATTTCCTTAGCCGAGAATCACATTTCCCTCGGAAGGAAGGTATATTGACCCAGTGGCAGCACGCTTATGCGCGCTTGGCACAGTGCCCGCACACTTCTCAAGCCCAGGACAATAGAAGTGGTCCTATTAGCGTTAAGGATTCCTCCCCAGCCCCCCGGGTGTTCCCGGACTCTCTTCCCGCGGTCCGGCTCCTCCCGGCTTTGCTTCTGTTCTCACCGCTGCTGGCGAACGTGACCACTGCTGGTAGGAGCAGTAGCCCCAGGAGCAGCAGCCCCGGGCTGGGCTGGGGGCGGAGGTTGCAGGAGCGCGATATAAGGCCCATGTCCTGGAGGTTCCAGCAGGATCCAAGTGCTCTGGGCTAGTGGGGACTGGGGTTCCGCAGTTCAGTGGCTCCAGTGACGCTTCCCGCGTCTTTTATCCCTACTGTTGGTCCAGTCGGAAATCTGGGGTGGTGGGTGAGGAACTAGGGTGCGGAAGCTAAGTCATTTCAGAGAACAGTTGGGCTCTGGCCAGGCGAGATTAAACACCCAAAAAAAGGCTAGAGCCAGCTGCCTTGGCCGGAAGTTGGCGGCAAAAGCCACATCTCCAACTCTAACTTAAACATGTGCCATTTATGGAGTTTAAAACAGTAGTACTTGATCTTATAAGGTGTATGTTTTATTTATGTGTAACCACAGAGTGCTCTGTGGTCACCATGCAGTTTACACAGTGTATACCTTTGAGACCCAGACAATTTTTATTTCCGTCCTAACTCTCCACTGCATTACCAAAAACTGCTCCTGGACTCCTGTGTTTCGTGTTGACTTCTATTGAGTTTGGCTACTACTATGTAGTTAAAGCTGTGCTGTTTGCAATTGTCTTCTACTATTGAAAAATTGGATTCATTCTCTAGGCAATGACTGTCTTCAGAATTTTACCTGAATTGGGAAGCCTTCCCCAGTCTCTTGGATGAGATTTACTGGCCTCCACTAACCATCCTCCAATATACTACAGGAAGCAAGGTCAGTTAGCCTCATTACTCATAATCTTAGAACAATTACGAAAGTTATATTTGAATTTTTTTTTTTTTTTGTAAAACATTAGAGCTTGGATGATTCTCCATTTAGCTTCATCCTGGATAATATCCTGAAAAAGAAAACAGTAGAGTTTAGTGGCCCACATATCCCAGTCCCAGGGGCAGGGTGAAATGGGCTGTACTGCTGGTGAGGAGCAGCAGTGCTCTTAGAAGGAGGATACAGTGTCTGGGAGTTGACTGAAATGATGTGGAGGTAAGGGTGGAGGATATGCCACAGAGTCCTGGACAGGGAAGATGAAGAGATCAACATGAACTGTCTTCCTTTTCTAGAAAAGGAATGGCTTGGCCCTTGATCAGGACAAGGTATATGCACATTCCAAAGCCAGATGCTTTCTGTTGCACAAATTAGTAGTGGTAAAGGATATTAGGAGACTGTAGCATGGAATTAGCTGACATTCTACTGCTCTGCAGGATGGAACATCTGCAGAAATATGCATAGTGCAAACTCAATCCTTGGGCCTGGAATGTTCTTTCTCCTATTCTCTTACCACTTGCCTTTTCAGTCTGCCAAGTTCTGTTCATGTTTTTGGTATTGGTTTAAATAACACTTTCCCATAGAATCCTGAAATGACAGCCGTATCTATTATGTTCATTTGTTCCCTCTGGTAGCATCCCAACCTTTCCTGTTTTACACCATAATACACGCATACATGGCATATTCAGACACATATGTTTGAGTGTGTTTAACAGTATATATAAAATGTTTATTTTTCCCTAAGTGGAAAGCTCTAGAAGGTTATAGATCATAATGTTTATCACTATTTTAGCCAACTGGTAGGGGCCTAATATAAAGTAGCTACATTAATGAACAGCGTGTTGAAAATATTATGAAGTTTTGACTTGTTCACATGTCTGTTCCTTTGTACAATTGCGGCAGGTCTCTGCACTGATATGTGCCACGTATGGTTGTACTCTTCTACTTGTCTGCCTCTTTTACTGAACAGTGAGATCTTCAAGGGCAATTATCCATGACATATGTTTTTGAAAATAATATATAATATTACATATTGCATATAATATAATGGTTGTTACACAATATGTCGTATTTTATATGTGTTTATGGAATTGAAACTTGAGTCTCCCAAGTTAGCAGCAGAGTGAATGGAGAGAAAAGATTATTTTGAATATGGACAGACAAAATACTGGATTTGTATAACCATATCCCCATATTTTAATATTTGCAGAGTAAAGGAATCCAGGCAATAGTGAGTGGCAATAAAATCATCCTTTTTTGCATTTATGCAAAATAATTCAGTATGTACATACAACAATAATAAATGGCCCCTGTTTCTCAGGAGATATAAGCACAGAGCAAACACTGTGTCATGTCTTATGTGATGGCCCTGCCGGCTTACAGTAGCAAACTGTTAGGGATAGGACTGAAATGTATAAACTACTTTTAATTTTGGATAAAGAATAATGAAAATGGCAGCAATCTCCACTTACAGTTTTGTGATATGCTTATGTATATTTTTGTTACCTAGTACTTAATAAGTATATTTATTTTGTAGGCAAAACATTTTAAGGCAATGAACTTATGACAGTGAAGAGATAATATAAGGAGCCCTTAATAAAGCAAAGTTGATATGAACTACATTCGTAGTAGGTAAATGTTTCCTAAAGTCCCTTTATAGGTTGGAATTGGTGAACTTACTTCTTTTCCTATGACCATTATAGTATAATATGGTATTTATGTATTAAATACTATTTTATGTGTCCACAACATTACGTGAAATATAAAATAATTTCATCAGAGAAAGAAGAATCAAGAAAAGTAGCATGGTGTAGTGCATTAGAACACTATTTCAAATTCCCACTCTGATCACTTAGTAGCTGATCTTGAAGTTACTTTTTCTTTCTCTCACTCATCTTTTTTTTTTTTTCATTGTTGAGGATTCAAACTCCAGGCCTCATTCATCCTGGGCAAGTAGCCTACCACTAAACTCCACCCCCAGCCCAGAGTAAATTTCTTAATCTCTTGAACTTTAGATTTCTTCTTTGCAATACTAGTACTAACAATAGTAAACAATTACTAATATTTATATGTGTGAAATGCATTATTTCAAGCACTTTGAATTTAACAACTCTTACTCCTCACATCAGCTCTAGAGATGGACAATTACATGATCACCATCTTAGAGATGAAGCAACCTGATCCAACTCAAACAGCCAACAAGTGGGGGAGCCAGGTTACCTAATTATTCTGTCTCCAGAGAAAAGACTCTTAATCAGATCATTACAATCTTGTGAGAATTATTTAATCAATGTAAGTGAAACACCATGCCTGGCCTTTTTAAAGTGATTAATAGTTTCTCATTAATATACCATGTAAAAAATCGCAGAGATTATCAACTTAGTAAATTTTGTTGGCAATATTGTAGAATACCAAAGTGTAAAAACAAAGGAGAGAGAATTAAAACTTTTTCTCCAAGTGTGTAAATTTATAATATATGATATATAAATAACACATTTTGGTTTCATGTTCAGACTTCTGTAGGAATAGCATGGGTGTAAATTTTATGGATTTAGAAGCCAATGAAGAATATATTGATTTAAAACAGAGCAATTAATGGTCTAGCAAAGTTTAAATTCTCTTTTGTACTTATTTGCAAGTCCAATTCTAATACTGAAATTATAATCATGCACATATTAAGTAAATGCAAGTATATAAAAAATGCCAGAGTAAAACATTGGAAATAAAATAAAATCTACCATTTTTCTATCTTTTCTGTTTCAGAAAATGCTAGAGTTTTTTTTAATAGAGAATGTCAAGGCTTTCTTCATCGTGTATTTTCTTGCTCTACTAGTGTTAAGTGTATTCCCTTTAAAGTAAATAACCACTGCTTACAAGACTTACATTCTATAACTTTATTATTTTAGGGTTTGAAGGCTACAAACATTTGAAAAGTTTCCAAAGAATGCATATAAACAAACCATCTAGAACAAAACACTGAAAAGTTCTAAGTACCTAAATATACTTTAAAAGAGTTTATTAAACAAGTATTCCATGCTTGGCTCTGCATGATCCCTAGTGTCACTGACTATTGTAAAATCTGTTAGTCATCTCAGGCATGTCTAACCTAACAATAAAGTAGAGAAAGAAAAATTACACAAATGTGTTTGGAAAGAAAATTTCAAATAAAGAAAAGCAAAGCAACTATAATGTTTAGCCAAAAACTGGGGAGTAAACTTTAATTATATGTTAGGCTTGCTTATTTTGATCTTCTTTCTGTCATCTTTTAAGCAGACTTCTCATGCTGCATTTTGAGTCATTTCACATCCCTGCTCTCCTTTCCTCAATGCTTACATCCCTTACACACATTTATTCTTAGCATAAAGTAGGATTTGGGAGACAGAATAGAAAATGTATCTGACTTTTTGCATAGTAAAAACAAGTATCCTAAATAAATAGAAAGTCAAGGCTTCAAAATCCTACCCTTCCTGGGAGATAAAAAAGAGTTGGCGGAAAGTGAACACATTAAGCAGCTGATTCATGAGATTCCAACAGTTTCTGGATCATTTTCTTGACTCTGGGAGCATCTGGATCCAGGCAGATTTTCCTCCCATCTTTCAGCGTAGCTCTGCAAGAGAACACAATTATCTATGAGTGTCCTAGCTTGGAACAGATCCATGAAACTGAAGAAAGTAGTGTAGGTGGGAGGAGTTGGAGGGCTTCCCTAATGAGGCAATGGTACAGAAGCAGGAACTTACATCACTTGGACTTTGGCACAGTGGGCCCCTGGTCTGATCACTTCCAAGTTTTGGATGTTACTAGGATGAATTCCAGACATCGTCTTCACACACATGCAGCGCAGTTCAACATACAGTTCTGCACTTTTGGCTATGTGAGAACATGAAACTCTGTTAATGGTCATGGTTATTTTCCTCAGTTTCTTTATTTGTAAATCGAGGGTAATCATACCACTCCCTTAAGGCCATTGTGCATATAATTGGTAAACCTTTAGTAATGTGGCGAGCAGATTACACAGCACAGCACGCCTGTAATGCCCACTAAGTGCATCTACTTCACTTAGGGTCACTACTATAATGGCATTCTCTAGCCCTAGAAGGGCCAAGATAGTCTTCCCCTAAATCCCCGCTGCATAGCTGCAACAGAAGCAGCCACAGCTACTGAGAAGCAGAGCCTCTACCTTCACCTTTCCCTAAATTTCTCTTACGTTGTCCAGTGGTAGAGGGAACCAGTACAGTCAGGAGCAGTGACAGCAGCAGCAACACTTGCAGGACAGGAACTGGTCTTTCACTGGTACAGAAGGAGGTGGCACTGGGTCTGAGGCTCATGATGGAGAAGATGGAGCTAGAGCTGTTTCCAGAGGCAGGAGACCTCAGCCTGAGAGTGCGTTGCTGCCTAGAAGTTGGCAGCTAAGTGGCTTTATATGCCCTCCAGATGTCTTGGATGCCACTGCCTCAAGGCTAGTAAGGAGGAAGAAGTTAGGAAAGCGGAAGTGGGGGTTTTGTGCTGATATACCCGTAAATGCATGCTTAAGTCGTACCACCCAGATAACACTAGACAGGTTAAAATTCCTGCTAAATTAGTTGCATTTTATGAGTCATTTCACATCCCTACTCTCCTTTTCTCAATACCTATATCTCTTACACACACAGAAGTGCACTACTTAAGAAGGTAAGAGCTAGATTAAAATACTACAAGTCTCTTTTTTTGTATTGACTGGGTAACAGTAAGCTTGCCTTTCCTATGATATAGTTTATAGGCTTAATAGACACTTTGTGAACACCTAAAGACATAAGCTTGTGGCCCCTGAAGAAAGAGAGTTGTTTCCCTTTCCAAATAGCAAAGAAAGCAGATGTTTCGGTCTTAGCTGTTGAAAAATGTCAGGATTTGTTTAAAGTATGTGGACAAAATATGAGCCAATTACCACCAAAGGCTCATCTTGGATATTAGTCGATGGGTTTCTTTCTGCCTTCCAAATTAATTACATTTTACAATTTCATCCAGAAAGTAGAAGCAAACTCACTCTCCTTTGTATTATAAAATAAGCTACTTGTTTTTTACCACCTAAGTATACCCTAGAGAAATAAACAGCATATTTTTCTTTTTCTTTTTAATTAAATCAAGACAGATGACATAATCTGTTGTAAAAATGCATTTACAATAGATAAATGTGAAATAAAATCTTTAAATTCCTCTTCATAGTTACTCCATATTATTGCTCTTTTAGAGAAACTACTAGTAACAATTGGACATTTATTTTCTATTCTATCTACATTTATTTACACACATAAACATATACAGAAAGACACATATATAATACATAAATAAAACACACAGAGATAGACATAGTCTTTTTATATAAGTGGAATCATTCTGTTGTGATCATTATACAGCTTACTCTTATCTTTAAAAACCAATGAGTAAAACATAAAGATTTCAAACATTTTTCATACTATCCTTCTTTTTCTGGACATCACAGTGCTCCAAAACATATTGTTAATGATACTTATTGGCTCACTGCACACATTTATTCTCTCCAAACTTAATTTTACTCAAAATTCTTTCCTAGTTTATTTAGTTATATTACTTGATAGTCCTTAATCCATTGGGGGAAAATATGTGGAACATCTTCTGAATTAATGATACTATTTGAGTTGGTTGGTACCTGGAATGGGGTAGACCTGTAGCACAATATTATTACATCAGTATTAATCAAAAAATGTGTCCTGTCACACAAAACATATCATCGGCAAGTTTCATGAGGAAGTACTAACAAAATACTTATCACTAAAATTTCACCTGCTTATGGGGCAGGGGCTGTACAGCTCAGTGGTAGAGTGCTTGCCTAGCATGCAGGAGGCACTGGGTTCAATCCTCAGCACCACATATAAAAAATAAATGAATAAAATAAAGATCCATAAACAACTAAAAAAATATTTTTCAAAAATATTTTTAAGGGCTGAGATTGTGGCTCAATGGTAGAGCACTTGCTTAGCATGTGTGAGGCACTGGGTTCAATTGTCAGCACCACATATAAATAAATTTTAAAAAATGAAGATTCATTGACAACCAAAAAAATTTTTAAAAAATATTAAAAAAAAATTTCACCTGCTTATTAGCCCATATGTAAGATAAAACATATTTTTACTAGTTTCTATTTATTTGAGAAATATCAAGTATCTATTATGTGCAAAGCATTATAAAATTCTCATGCAACTTATTCATTTAACTATTTCTTTTAATAAGTAAGACCTTAAACATTTACACAAAACACTGAGGTAAAAATGATACTCTACACTACTACTATTATTATGACTACTACTGTTAACTGCTATTTCTGTTATAATTTCCTTCCATTTCAATAATGAGGAACACAATAGAGATGGTCATAAACTGTACAAAATAGGTAAAAGATATTTTAAAACTGGTTATTCAATTAAAAGCAATTAACTCATGCAAAATTAGAATTTAAATGAATGCTAAAAGTAGAAGCAAGTGCCAGAGATTCTTGGGTTTAAAAATAACTTGACAGGGGCTGGAGTTGTGGCTCAGTGGTAGAGCACTTGCTTAGCATGTGTGAAGCACTGGGTTCAATTCTCAGTACCACATATAAATAAATGAATAAAATAAAGGTCCATCAACAACTGAAAAAAATTTAAAAAAAAATAACTTGACAGGCTTTTATTGAATCTTGCATTTTCACTGTGTTTGTGTGTGTGTGTGTGTGTGTGTGTGTGTGTATGTGTGTGTTATTTTATTTCTTGTCCCTTTAAGTCAACTTATAAGTAGCAGAGTCATTCAGGAAACAAGCAAGTTTTTCCAAAGACCCAAAATATAACTTATCTGTTAGTTATTTTAAATGAAATATTTAGAGACATTGGAGGACTATTATTTATTAAAATTATGACAAATATAAACTCTGCTTTATATAGAACATTTTGAAAGGATATCTCTTAAGTCCTTCTTTCAAGTATTAAGGAAATAAACTATGATCTGCAAATCAGTCTTAAAAGCAATTGGTACAGAAGATTCTAGGGTACCAAAATTTGGGCTCCATCTGTTAAAGTACCTTAGTCAACAAATTAAAATATTAGAGAACAAATATTTTCCATAAATGTTGAAACCAAAGTGTTTTCTGTATACCTCTTGAGTTGACAAGAATTGTCTAGACATCAATAATTCTAGCACTTATTTTTTTTGGTATTTGCTAAAAATACTGTCCAGAAGTAAAGCCCAGAGGAGAGGTGGGGATGAGTGGAGAGGATGAAGAAACTGAGGGGAAATATCTTCCTTGGTTCTATAACATAGGAGTACTGTAAAATTTTATAGGCCTGAGAATTTTTATTTTGAATATCAGATACATGAATGTTACCCAGTTTTACTACATAGTCATCTGAGGAAATTCAAATACAATGTTGTTTGTAAACTGCAAACACATTAAATTGTTACCAAGTACCATCCATCCTCTGGCTATGTAACAAGTCAGCCCCACACTTGGTAACTTAGAGGCTGCTGTCTCCCTCTTCCTTGTGCTCACTTTAGTGGGCCTAGTCAGACGGTGACCAAAACTGCTGATAAATCAAGAAGGGCCTTAGTCACATGAGAGGTGCTGGATGCTGGCAGCTGGCTGCTGACACCTCTGCTGAGATAGCCAAGTGCTTCTCAGGACTCCTGTAGCAAAGATCCTCCTCCTGTGGCTGCTTTATTTCTCCATAATAAACAAAAAGCGGGGAGAGAGGAAAAGAGGAAGAAGAGAAGATGGCAGGGATAGAAAGGAAAGGAAAGGAAAAAGAAAAGATACAAACTCTTTCACTCTCTCCTCCTTCTCCCATTCTCTTCCATCTCCTCTTTCCTCTCTTTCTGTTCTTCCTTTTCCCTCTTCTCCTCTCTTCCTCTCTCCATTCAATAAAATCTTTATTTCATGGGAAAACTACGTATGTTTGCTACAAAAATATCTTAACTCAAGCTGAAATTTCTTCCTTATCTCAAAATCATGAGGATCATGCACAGAATCTGGTATGTAACAAAATTATAAATAAATGTCAATACATTGATATTTGATCAATAAATGTTTATAGGAATGATAGGGGATCATATAATTTAATAAAGTCACCATGTAATTGACAGAGAATCTGTAAAGAATATATAGTTTCCAGAAACCTCTTAAAAAAGATTCAATAATAAATTCTTAGCAGTATTAAATATTATTCTCACATAGATAGAGACAATTTGGATAAATTTGGGGAAAAAAATGATGCTTTCAACTGTCCAGGTCTCAATTTTCTCACTGTGAAGGGGAGTTTGAATTAGAACACTTGGAAGGGAATTAATATTTATCAAGTGTCTACTTTGTTCCAGAAAATACCTCTAGGAAAGCCTGTGAAAGAGGTATTATTATACCAGTATACAGATGTGAGAACTGAGGGACAGAGATATTAAATAAATTGTCAAGGTCACATAGCTATAAATACTCAGAACTAGATTTAAAAGACAATTGATCTGACTTTGTGTTGCATCACAAACTGTAAAGAAGAATACCTCGCCCCTTCCTGGAAATGAATCAATTATTTTTCTTTTTTTCAAATCCTAGAGGTGGATCAGAAACAAACATAAATTTATGTGGCAAGATGATTTTGCAGAGCAAGAACCAGGTGTCTTTGCAATTTCTCTATATTGAAGAAATAGGACTCTAAAATTTGTAGAAACAAATTTTTAGATCTAAACTTTGAGTCTTCCTACATCACTATCTCTTTTTGCATATTTGATGTATCAACAGTCCTTCCCAGAAATATAATTCTGCTGACTAAGAGTAAACCAGGACCATCAGCCAAAATCAGAACCATGCACACTCTGCTTTTCTTCCTTGATTTAGTCATGCCCATTCTGTTAGGCAAAGTTCTCATTTTGTGACATCCAGGAAGGTCTTTTGAGGTGATGTATGTAAGAGTTACCCACAGCAATTCTTTTCCTCATGCAAGAATTCAAAGTAAGATACAAAAACAAAGCCACTCATCATATTTGACCATAGATATTGTCATACCTTCAGGAACTGAGGGATTAAGTGAATGTGTCACACCCAGAGGCAAGCAGGAAAGTCTGGTAAAATGAATAAAGTATCTTACACACTGAAAATTGTCTGAATTGGGTCCAATCACTCAGAGTGGATTTTCATTGACCACTTATTTAATTCCAAGTGATTTCATACATGAGAGAGAGTTTCAGGTGGATAGAACAATGGAAATAGTATTTAGGAGTCATTATGAGGAAACTAGAAGACATCCCTAGAAGACATACATTACATTGATTTTCCCCAGATACAGTCATCCTTGAGCTTGCTAGTGGCTAATTAAGTAATAATGGCAGAAATAGTGACCAGTAGCTGTCATTGGAATGCTTGTACAGGGTGCACTTTGGTAATGCACAGTAATCTATTTTTTTCTTCTTTACAGCATGGACATTACAATAAGAATTGCAAAGATATTAGAAATGAGGTCTTATTCTACAGTTTGCATATAAACTCAACTTTTATATCTTACTACTGGGAAAATAAAGATCTTGAAATGACAATGAAGCACAAAGAAACTAGTAATATTTATTTGTCCACAAAACTTGTATTTTACTACCTAAAGGTCATTTAATATGCTTTCATCTGTTATTTTGAGGCACTTAGTCAACAAGTGTTCGATACAACAAATTTTAGTATAACAAATTTGAGAGTTCAAACATTTATGATAATTTAATTTGCTGTTTTGTGTTTCCTAAAATTCATAGGATGAAAAAAAGGTACTATTTGAGAAAGAAAAGAGACCACTTAAGTTCAATGTTTTATTAAAATTTTGAGCTATTTTTGTTTTTCTCTATATTGCTGAAAAATTTGTCAGCAAGCCCATCTTCTTGGAACTACACCAGGTTTTCCCATATCTTTGTATCTCTTTGTTTCTTTCTCTCTCTCATTTTCTCTCTTTCTGTAGCATGTAATCATAGAAAATACATTAATCTAATTATATTTTACATATAATGAGAGATCAAAAGCTATGGAAAATCTAAGTTAGATATAAATATGCTAATAATATTAGTACTTACTAAAATAAATACATGCCAATTTAAGTATATGTTAATCCAATTGTGGTATGTGTGTGTGTTTCTACTAGTTAGTCTCCTTCCTTTCCTTTCTTGCTTGTGAAAAGAATGAGATGTTTATACGAAATTGCTATATTAGTACTAGAAAGATAGTGGGGCTTGTTTAGTCTAACTTACTCATCTGTTTAAATACCCATTATGTGTTCAGTGCTATCCGAGAAACTGTGACAAACACAGCAAACACTGTCCTTCTCCTCGTGGAGATTATAGTGAAATTGGAATAGATTGATACTAATCAGATGACCATTTGCATATACACTCCATAAATTAGTCACCTTGGTGAGAAAATATTACAAAGTAAAAACAAAATTCTAAGACAGGCTAAGCAGAGAATCTCAATCTGGTAGGAGAAAAGGTCAGGATGCATCAAGGAAGTGAGAGGAAAGATGGGATTTATCATGAAAGTGAGGGATAGGTGTTACAGGATGACGGAGTTGTATAAGTCATGTGGGAGCATGTGGTGAAAGAGGCCTGTTCATCTCATGGCCAGGTGTGAAAAAGAGGAAGAAGAGGAGCTAGGATCCCAAAATCATCTTCAAGGAAAAATCCCTGATGACCTACAACTTCCCACTAGATTCCACCTCCTAAAGGTTCCACTAGCTCCTGATAGTGCTAAACTAGGGACTCAGTCTTTAACATATGGTAATTGAGGAGTCATTTGAGATTCAAACTATAGTAGGGAGCTACGTAAGAATTTCAGATAGTGAAGTCTTATCCTATTTGTGTTTTCTAAAGATTCCAGGACCTATTGATATCGTGAAGGATTTACTGGAAGGGGAGTGAGCTCTGAGACAGGCTGAACTGATGTAACAGCTTGGGAAATAAAGAGCCCTCTCTGCAAGTCAGAGAGGAGCAGAATTAATTTTTTGAATAATATAGAGTTATAGGTAAGTAAAATTCACTGTGACTGTATAAGAAAGAAGAAACAATGTGAGTGAAATTTAGAAATATTTTATTTTTCTCCCCCTCAAATAAGCATTATAAACCAATGAGTCACATAGTTTTTAAGAAGTGCAATTTTAATATAGTGGATGTGATGTATATATACTTGCAAGAAAATGGCTAAAACCTTTAAAAGATACATTATCAGCATGTAAATATCTTAGCAATGGTATATATTTTTGGATGACTGCATGATGAATTAATATTCAAATATGTCAAATATGTTTTCAAAACTTTCAGAGTAAAGTTTGGCGTTAAGTTTGCTTTTAGCAAAACTAAAAAATGCATTCCTATAAAAAACTAGAAGTCAGAAATTCACCTGTTTCTTGTCTTCATCTATTCTAAACAAGTATTTAGTGACCTGGATTACAGTTCTGCTAATAAAATAGTTAATAAATAGCATATAAAATCAAAGTTTAATGAGTAAGTCATGACATTATGCCATACTAAGAAGACACCAAATGTCTAAAATTATAGGAAGAGAATATATTATTCCTTATAGAATTTAAACGTCTAGAAATTCTAAACAAGGAAATATATTCTACACATTATTGTATGCCATGCCCAGCTTCCTAACATATATAACTTAAATAGCATACAGGGTCAAGAATTTTTAAAAAGTTATGTAACATATTATCCAAGAAATCACACTAAAATATTTCCTATTTCATAGGAAGAATGAAGATAAGAGTCTTTCCCCCAACAACATTCTAACAAAACATTCATTTGCTAAACCCAAAGCTTTTTCATGAACACCATAAGATGTGTTCTAGAAATACAGTGCAGAAGTCACCTTCAACTCAAGACACTTTGAAAGATCAACCACCAATGATTGTTGGCTCACAAAATAGTTTCCAAGGATTCCAGTAACACAGCAGATAAAATAAGAACAAATAGCAGAAAATACTATACTAAATACTTCATAAACTGAGCAAAAAACTTGAGGGGCCAACAAGTTTCCCCGTCCTTTTCAAAGCAGGAAATCCACAAAGAAAACTACTGGAGAAAAAAAAAAATCAAACATTTCTTCTTGTTTTCACTGGTCCAGAGATTCTCTTGGAAAACTGCTCAGCTGGAAGCTAGACAATCCTTCCAATGCACGTTCCTTTCTCTTAATTTTTCTTGTTCCCACTGTTGAGAAAAGAATCATATCAGTTTAACCAGATTTCCATACTTTGGTCGGCTCTACCCTATTTTCAAAATACAGTGCCTGAAATATTGGTGAAAACAACAGCAAGATAAATGTAAAGGGTAGAGAAAAAAATACATCTCTCAATAATGAGCTCTGTGTTATTGCTCAGGCAATTACATGTAAAATTGGTGATACGGGTTTTCCCAGGTCCTTCTAGAACAATTTTCCCTTCTTAACCACCTTTTAATTCTAAGCATGATCTGGAATGTGGTACCCAAATCCTATAAAGAGAATAAGGACCTTGTAAAGTCTATGTTCTCCTCAGAAGAGATTAAGAAACTGTAAAGATCAAAATAGGAAGTACCTGTCCAAAATTTTCTGAACGACTTTCTTGATCAAAGGGGCCTCTGGGTCCAGACAGACTTCCTTCCCGTTCTTCAGGGAGGCTCTACAGAGAGAAAAGGAGGATGCACGCTTAAGTTATAGGAGCAAAAGACAAGGCTGGGGGAGTCCCCTCTTGCTAAGGTCACAGTGGACACCGCAGCGCAGGAGAACTTACACCACTTCCACCTTGGAACACTGTGGGCCAGCGGCGATCACCTGGAGATTAGTGATCATTTTGGGGTGAACTCCGGGCGTGGTGGTTAAACAAATGCAACGCAGTTCTCTCACCACAGCCGCTACCGGACCAGCTGGGAAAGAGAGACATAGTTATAGAAGGGTGCTGGGAGAGCCCTCACCCCGACGCCCACCCGGCCCAGGACGCAGCCTCGGTGCAGAGGTTGGGACACGCAGCCCTGCAGGGGTGCCTCCGGTGTGTCCAGAGCTCTCACCGTTAGCCAGCGGCCCTGGCGGTGTCAGCAGCAGCAGTGCCAGCAGCGCGCACAGCGCTCTGGAAGGGCTGGGAACGCGAGCAGAGAGGCTGGGCAGGAGGCTCATCGTGGACGAAGGAGCGCAGCGAGGGAGCGCGGGTTCTAGCGTGGAAGAGGTGCGGAGATTTGAGGCTCCAGAGCACTGTGACTTTCTCAAGTCCTCTGCACCCCTTTTATCTGCATTTATCCCTTCCCCCAGGAAGGAAATTCAAGTTGGGATGCTTGGGAAATTCCCTGGACTTGGGGGTCGGGGATTGGCAGAGGGGGCTGGTGTAGGGTGCCTGGACAGGGCGAAATGGTGAGGAGGGTGGCTGGGAGGAGCTGCCTACACCAGTTCAGAAAAGGACAGGGTAGCCCCGCCCCGCGGTGGAGGAAGCTACTCCTCCCTCCCTACACCAGGAGCGATCCTATGGGGACCTCATCCCTGGGTAGCCACGTCCTACCTAGGGCAAATCCCTCTGTGAGGTGCCCTTCGTCTCCATCTAGAGAGGAAGACTGGAACTAAAGTAGCGGAGATTTGGCTTTAGAAAACTTTCAGTAGATGTTAAGTTTTTATTATTATTCGGGAAATGTAATCCGTGATTAGAACTGTGCTAAACCGAAAGACCTTCCTCTCCTTTAAGGCAGGTCATTATAAGGTTCCTCAGATTACTTAATGATTGTCTGGAATTCAGCCAGCTTTAGAAGCCAACATGATATGTTGAAAGAGTTTCTTCTCTACTTCTACTTGAAGTCAGTGGCAGGAACGGGCTTCGAAATCAAATCTACTTACTGGAACTCCTGTACGTGTATTTCAGCAAGTATATAAGTTTTGAGGTGGTTTAACGAACAAAAATCTTAAAAACTCACCCAGCAAATTGCCCTGGAAGATGACACCTCTCTTCTAGCAGTTCAACACACAATTGAATTAGAAGAGATTTTGGTCTTTGTGGGGCTACTGTGGTGTAGGGTGACTGCAGTCAAAGCCGATACCAAAGAGCCACTGTTCTGGCTGTGGCTCCTCGGCCACGTGTGTATTTGATTTGACACAATTTGGGGAAACTGTGGGAAACTGATGAATTTGAGAGACTCCTATGGAAGTTTGATGTAAAGGTTTGAATCAATTTGGCATCAAGACAGCATCCACTCTAATTTCCCACAAATATCTTCATGAGATGAGGAGAGGGTACCTCTCCCACAAGCTTATGGAACCTTCCAGCTTCATGATCAGTGGTGAGCTAGTCTCTTTCCAATACCTGGACTAGAGCCCAAAGCTGTCTCCTGATATTGAATGGTGAAGTAACTTTCAGAACTGAGGTTTTAATGATCAGGTCTTCACTCCATGGCAGTTATGACTATGATACTATGTGGCACATAGGCTTTCTTTCATAAAAAACAACTAGATTCTCTTCTGGATTGTTCTCAAGACCCTTGACCTCATAGTAGACCAGCAAAGGCAATCAGTAAACATGATGGCAACTAGAAACTAGTCATGGAATGAAACTCTTCCTTGTCCCCTGTGACCTTGGGGAATTTTATTAACTCCCCCACCCAACTTTCTTGGAATAACAACACTTCCATTGCTGAGCAAGAAAGAGGTGTCATTTCTGTTTAGAACTTTTATTGTGGAAGGAAACTTAAGTATCTGGCTGAGGACTGGTAGGAAGTTTGGCCCTTACTCGGAGGGAAGCTAAGTGGGAAGTTGTGTCCCATGCAGCTTCCTGATACCATCAGCATCATCCCTGACTCAGCCACTGTAATCCTTCATCCTTCTGGGGAGTGGTGATCTGTAGAAAGCAGCCTGTGGACTTATTATATCAACATTTTAGAGATTAGAATGTATCTAAAAATGAAAGAAAATCCTCACTCAAGTGAATAAGACAAAACTTCAAAAACAGAACTAGTGATCTTGAGCAATTAAATTCATCTTATCTGCAAGGAAGTAATCACACTATCATAAAACTGTGGGGGAAGAAAATTTAATGACCTAGGTTATTGAGTTTTTAAGTGTGTGTGTGTGTGTGTGTGTGTGTATAGTGTACGTGCATGTTTGTGTGTGTTTAGATTAGTTCCAAATTATTTTAAATCCAAGTGAACATGTGAATTAGTTATGAGCACTAAATGATAAATTCAGTTAGAAGTCATGGAATGAGATTGCCAGTTCCACCTTTCAGTCTTATGGATGGGTATACATCCTTCGCCTGATTGGCAAATCTGAATCAACTCACCATGGATTGTTTACGGAATATAAAAAGAAAAAAAAAATCTGGCAAGCAATTAAAAGAAAGTTCCCAGCAAAAGTGGGCTGTTGGGTTGTCCAACCTAATCAGGAATCAGTATGTAACTTAACTTAGCTTCTCACTGAAATTGTTTTTGCCCACGGCCATATCCGGCTTCTGTCTAGGCATCTTTGATATTGCTCTTGTACAAAGACAATTAGGAATGTGCATGTTCAAAGATCACCTGAGACTGAGAATGAAAGCACTAAGAATCAGTGGAAACAGAGCACTTCAAAAACAAATTGTGTTTCTATTGCCAATTTAAAGGGATGCCACTTGTCTTTCTGGCCTTGTTTCAGGTGGTAAACAAAGACCCTGTTATGTTTCCCAGCTATAATAAAATAACCACAAAATGACATCATTATCCTGATAGCATGAAAGAGTTACTGTCTGTCAAAAGCAGTCTAGTTTTAGTCATAATATCACAGAGTCATATAATATAAATGAAAACATGAATGGTTTGCAACTTTTAAGTCTCTTCCATGCTCATCAATTCTTTGAGGCAGATAAGAGAAAAATCTCTTCTCTAGTAATCAGGTACTGAAAGTAAGACAAGAGACAGAGTTAAGAAATAGAAAATTCAGATTTGGAAGTACAGCACAAGAGAATCTGCTATAAAACATTTTTAATCGTTTCCAGATTACAAACTACTTTCCTCACAGTCACTACAAACACCCACTGAGAGCTCTCCACAGTCTGGTTAACCACTTTATTGTATTGCCCAACAGTCATATTTGAAACTATTGAAATCCTCAGTCTATTCACTTCTGTCCTTGGGGCCACAATAATATCAAAAGTCCAAGAGATTTCCAGGTTACCCAGCTTGAAACCACACAGTTTTTTATATCCTTCACTTTCTCCAAGACTAATCCTCTGTGCTCTCAGGTTTTACTTACCTATTTATTTACTTGGTGCTAGGGGTCCAACCCTGGTCCTTACGGAGGCTAGGCAAGCACTCTACCACTGAGCTACACCTCCAGCCATTTGTAATGTATTTCACCTTTGGTCTTTGAACATGTAATGTACTTATTATAACTACCTCATAAGGTGGAGCTTAGTTATTCCTTAATTTTGTTTTTGCCTCCTTTAAGTCAATCATAAACTCTAAAATCAGAGTTGATATCATATTCCTCACATAACTTCTAGTAAGTTCTAAGTTCAGTAGTGAGCAGTATATGAGCATTTGATGATACATGACTATAAAACCTTGTTATTTTACAGTGTTCTTTACCTTACCAGTAAATCATAAAGTTAAGGAGGAAAGGATAAGATTGTTAACATCTCTACTTTTGGAACTCCACAATTTTGATTTGGTGTTCTCTATGTTGGAAATGGTTTCTTGGTAATTCTTAGAGAAAATTCAAATTATATGTTCAGCCATTGGAATATGAATTATTCAAAAGAATTTTCAGAACCCAGAAAGATATTTGATATTAAAAGAAAGGAAATTATACCACTAAATCTTTACTAAATTGTGAATTTTGTGACATAGGGATTGTTGGAGATAAGTGACTAGAAGAAATACTGATTAAGTTATATTGTATTCAATGTTAACAGTGTGGGAATGTCATTCTTAATCAATCTCTTCCAACAAGTCATAAGCCTTTAATTATGCAATTTAGTATATGGTATAGGACTTTTCAAGTATTTCCCCAAGTTTTTATTCTCCTTTATATCCATTGCTCTTTACAGTACCTTTAAGAAATACTATACAAGTGTCACTAACTTAGGATGTTGATATATAAATGTCTGGTTTAACACAGAAAGGAATTCAATAAAAGAAAGAAAATGAGTGAACAGAGAAGTTACTTGCTAGCACACAAAAGAAAAGGGAGTCTCTAGTTATCTTTTGTCTAGCAGCAAAATCCTAAAATTATTTTTTGTTACAATAAAAAATGATACACAGAAAAAATTAGGATTAAAATTCTTCATGTTTCCAAAAACCTTGGGCTTCTCAGAAATAGGAAGTAATTATGCTGGCTTCATCAATTTGACTTTGGTTAAGCAAAAAAATAGAAAGAAAATCCTTTCTGTGTTAGTGATTTCAAATAATTTTGAGAAGGCATTTGTATAATAGTGCACTTGCTTTGGGCATCATTACCTCCACACCTCTGTACTTTTTTTTAGCAGAATATTCACTTCTGCATAGCCTCACAGTATTTATCATTCTCATTTAATATATAGTGAACCATTATCATTGCCATAGTCCCAAGTTTTCAATTCTACAAATATTTCAGTGATACAGGTGCAATAATAAGATTAACATTTTTTGTTCAAGTTTTTGTAGGTGTTCAACATCTGGGATGATGGAACAAAATGGGTTAACAGGAATAATAGTGATGTAATTACATGTATTTGACTTAGTGTGCTTCCTAGACAGTCAAAACTCTTTGCCTTATTTATCACTGCTTGAAAAAAAAAGACCTAGTATTTGACAAGTATCCAAGACAGTGCTCATGAACTTTTAAGAATAAAACGTCTTCTAGATGATTGATTGCTATCATTTTTTGGTTGAATTTGATTATGAATTCCTAGTGAGTAACTCCTTCCATGTACACTCAAAATTACTATTTTTACAAGAACTGAGAATTAGAAAATTGCTCCCACTGACATAAAACGTGTTGCAACTTCAAACCTAAATACACAAAATCCTAGAAATTCTGGCTAATGAACTATGAATCCCTTATTAACTAGCTAGGATTTTAAAGCATGGCTCCCTCTAGAGAGTTAATTGACCACATTGCTTTCACAAAATGTTTTACTTTGAATCATTTTGGTTTCAAAAAACTTCAGTATTAGTAACTTGGACTGGAAGTCATTTTCTTTGGAACAGAATGTCCCTTCGGAATAGTTTAAAATTTTTGCCTAATTTAATTCAGAGACTAGACTGATGAATGCTATGACGAGGGATTACGCCATAGTAAAAAGAAATATACTAGTGATTAATGTTTAACCACAACCTGTTGTCTTTCACAATGTGGCTATGTACAAGACTATTCCTTGTAATAAATGAAATTTGTGAAAGTTTTCTATCAAAGTACATAGTCACCTTTCTTTGGTGGTTTGAAAATAAAATAATTATTTAAATTGAGGCACTAGTTAGAAAAAAAATGTTTCTTCATGCATGAATACTTATCTTATCTGGATTCTAGTCATTCCTACCACAAACTTTCTAATAATCTTAAAACAATTTATTACTTTAAAAAAAGGAAATATCAGTACCAGTTTTATTCCTCATAAAATTATTGAGTGGAACAAACAGGAAGGTTATAAAAACTTTTTAGAATACTTTGCATTTTATGTTTTAAATTGAAGTAAAATTTACATAGTGAAATACACAAATATTAAATGTATAGTTTGATGAGTTTTAAATAATGTAAATAATGGAAAATTTTTCTTTCTCCAGAAAAATCTGTGATGTTTTCTACTAAATATATCTTTTCCAGGAACCTGTTGTTCTGATTTTCAGTTTTGCACATTGTTGAATGTCATACAAATGGAATCATCCAATATGTACTCTTTGGCACTTGGCCTCTTTTGCTCAACTTAATATCCAGGAAATTCACCCATGTTATTGCGAATATTAGTAGTATATTTATTTTTTTCCCGATCAAATATTCATTGAATAATACAAATGAGGCATTCAATTATATAAACAAAATTTATTTATTCATTTATATGTGGATGGACAGTTGGGTCATTTCCAGTTTTTGACTAATTTGACTATTACAGATTAAGGAAATATACAGATTATTATGTAAATCTTTTTGTATGTGGTGGGGAAAATGGTGGCTATAAAATTACTGCCATTCCTTCCATTGAGATGTGGCATCTGTTTCTTATTTCGAATTTGAATATGTTCTGTAACTAATTTTGATCAATGTAATTTGGCAGAAGTGATGCCATAGAACTTGTGAGACTAGCTCTGAAGCTTCTGTCTTTGGCTTTTTTGGAATCATTCCTCTCAGAACCCATTTACAATGCTATGAGAGGTCTGCGTTATGTGCAGACCATATAGAACAAAACCAAGGCTCTCCAGCTAATAGCTCTAGTTGAGTTCCCAGCTGGAGCTAGCACTGATTGTCAGCCATGTAAGTGATCATCTTGTCCTTCCAGTCCAGTCAAGTTTCATATTACTGCAACTCCAGCCACACTGAACAAAAGAATCACTTGAATGAGCCTAGTCCTCAATCAATCCAGCTAATCCTGAAGCAATAAAGTCATTGTTTTAAGCCACTAACATTTGAGATGATTTTTTACACAGAATAAACAAAATAGATATTTTCATTTATCTTGGACAAGTATGTAGAACTGGTAAATCATAGCATATGTATATATTTAAATTTATAGAAAATTTCCAAATCATTGTCAAAGTAGTTCAACTATTTCATTCTTCCATCAGCAAAGTAAGTAAGTGTTCCGGCTACTCTAAGTACTTGTCATCATTTTTTGTTTGTTTGTTTTTGTACTGAGGATTGAATTCAGGGCCTCTCTACCACAGAGGTACATCCTTAGCCCTCTTTATTTTTTGAGACAGGGTCTCACTAAATTGCCGAGACTGGCCTCCAACTTAGCTTTCTCTTGCCTCAGCCTCCTGAGTGGCTGGGATTATAGACATGCACCACTGAACCAGCTTCACTGAGCTTTTTAATTACTAATAATGTTGAACAACTTTCATTGTGCTTGTTTGCCATGCTTAAATCTTATTTTGTGGAGCATTTTGCCTATTTTTCAAATTGATTTTTTGTCCTTTTTAATATTGATTTGTTGTAGTTCACTGTATATTATAGTTACAAATCCTTTGATAGAGAAATGTATGTAAATATCCCAGTCTATAGCTTGAATTTTCATTTTCTTAAGGTTGTCTTTGAGGAGAAGTTTTGAATCTTGATGAAATCCAATTTGTAATTTTTTTCTTCTATGGTTAATCATATCTTTTATTCTCTCTAAAAAATCATCATATTTACAATGTGGAAAGATATTCTTTTATGTTTTCCTTTTGAAGCTTTACACTTTCAGCTTTTATGTTTATGTATGTGGATCATGTTCACTTAAATTCTTATGAATAGTTCAAAATAGTGGTTGAGTTTTGTTTTTTTATTTTTGTTTCATATGCATGTATATAAAAGTATATATACATATAAATATATATGAAATAAATTTCTAGTTATTCTAGCAAGATTTTTAAAAAACTTTTCCTATGCAATTTCCTAGGAACCATTATCAAAATTCAATTGATGGCATAGTTGTGTGTCTATTTCTGGATTTTATTAGTTTTCATAGGTCTATTTGTCTCTCCTTACAAATAGGAGACTCCATTAGTGTCTCCATTAATGTAGTTTCACAGTAAATCTTAATATCAGATAGTGTGATTCCTCTAACTTCATTTTTTCAAAATTACTTGGCCTGCTATAATTTCCTGAATATTCATATAATTTAAGTGATGTGTATATCAACTTGGAGAAAATGATCATCTTAACAATATTGAGTTTTTCAGTCTATTAATGTGGTATAGATAACTTTTCATTTATTTAGGTCTTTTTATTTTTTCTTAACTGTTTTATAATTTACTGTGTAAAATTATTGTCCATCTTTTGTGAAAATTATTCCTAAATATTTATGATTTTGATGCTAGTATTAAGTGGCATTTTTAGAAATGTTCCTAATTATTTACTGTTACAATACAGAAATAAGTGGATGTTCGTACATTGATTTTGTATCCTGAAACTCTATGGAATTCATGTAATTGCTCAATAGATTTTGTAGATTTTAAATTTTTTTTACATGAAGAATTATTTTGTGTGTGAATAAAGACAGTTGTACTTCTACTTTTCTGATCTTTATGTCTTTATTTCTTGTTCTTGCCTTACCATAGTGGCTATAACCTTTAATATAAAGTAGTATTGAAATAGTGAAAATGAAAATAATTGTCTTGTTCTTATTAAGTCAGTCAAGTTGTTTGATGAGCTGTTCAAATCATCTGTATAACAGCTTCTATTTATATCTACTTCTCTTAATTACTGAGTGTATTGAAATTCCTAAATATGATTAAAAATATGCCCATTGTCAGTTTTGTTTATGTATTTTAAAGCACAAGTGGTAGACACATACATATTTAGAATTATGTTTTCTTGATAAATTGACCCTTTACCATTATGAGATGTTCTTCATTATCTCTGGAAATAATGAAGTCTATTTTGTCTACTTTATATAAGGCAACCCTAGGTTTCACAAAATAAATTGTTGCAAGTAAAGTTTTTTCCCATTTTGATGGAAAATATGTGCCTTTACATTTAAAGGACATTTCTTAGAGACCACATGGGATTTTTTTCTGCTTGGTTTATCTAATGTGACAATCTCTGCCTAGTTGTTGGGATTTTAGTTGACTTATGTGTAATTTTTAATCTGGGTGAATTTAAGTCTACCACATTTTTTGTTGTTTTCTAAGGATATCTTCTGTTTTTACTTGTATTCTTGTTCTTATGCTTATTTAGTGAATTTGCTTATTTCTACCATTGCACTTTTCAGCTAAAAATTTCTCAAATTTTATAATTATAATTTTATTATGTTTATATATTCACTCATTGTGATTACATTTTCCTTTAAATGCTTTAAAATATTGACAATAATTGTTCTAAAAACTATTGTAATATTTGATTTAATTTGTGTCTAACTTTAATAGTATTTTTTCTTTTGATTTTGGGTCATATTCACATATCATATGTATGACTAACCATTTAGTTATATGCAAACTATTGTTTATTGAACCTTGTCAGGAGTTGAAATAATGTTGTTTTTCTTTTGTAAAAGGTATTGTCTTTTGTTCTGAAAAATATATTACTGATAGATTATGTTGGTAATCTCAGCTTGGTTATTTCTCTATGTGGTTTTGAATTTAATTCCAAAGTATTTTCTTCAATTTAAGGTACAAATCATAGCTTTTTCCCCTTTATTTTGTATTTTAATTTGAATATCATAAATATTCAGCAAGATCTGTGTACTCCTCCTGGACTAGAGCTCTAATGTTTCTAGTATAGCATGATCTCTGCTATCACTATATCTAGCTCTCAGTTACAGAACAGCCCATCTTTTCTAGGCCTCACAGAATCTCAACCTATAGCCTGCTACACATCTCAGCCTTTAGCCAAAGAACTGCATTGATTTCTTACATAGTACCTTCTTAAGTTCATAAATTCCATTTCATTTGTTTCTCTGGGCATGTACTTAAGCAGTAACTGTTCCTTTATTTTTGTCCACTTCAGCCTATTTTTCTCTCAAAAATCTTAAGCTTTTAGAAGGAATATCTCATATCCTTCCTTAAAAATTGCTGACTTTCTTATTCATAACATATTTAACAAAGTTTAATGAAATCTATCCTGTTTTATATTCAATGGGCAGTTTCAAGTTTGTATTTGAGATTCTCCTTCATTTTTGGCCAATCAATCAATCAATCAATCAATAAACCAATCAGTCAAACCTGGACTCATATTAGTTTTAAATTCCTTTCCCTTCCTAGATTATTAAATAGTAAAGTAATATCATCAAAATCTAGGATGAGAGTCAATTATGTTTATCTATATAAATTTTTAGTTTTTCTAGAATAACTAAGGTTTTTTTCCTTCCCTAATTTTCTTATGTCCTCTGTTTTGATTCAGATTCTTTCATTGTGAATGTATGTAAGAACTTTCCTTTACTGAGAAAGTTCTTCAGTATCCTTTTTGCTGTCATTTACATTTATAGTATGTGCTGAAGTTACCATCAGTATTGCTGCCAGCTACCTTTTCTAGCTGTGTTCATCTTGGCTCTGGTAAAACACAAACAAGAGAGAAATTATTTTCAGCTCATACTTACACAATAATCTTAGATATGTTCTCCCCGATCGCATATGTGGTTATTTTTTTCAGAACAAAAAATTCTGGAGTGTTAGAGCTTGAGCTAATGCATTTCTTAAAAAAATCATAAGCTTTCATTCTGCTTCATCTTGATATAAGAAATTCTATAAGCCCTCAACATTGATATTAGTATGTAAACTAAAGGAATTGCAGGATCACTCAACATCAGTCTAGGATATTTTACCAAGAATATACGAAAACCTTAAATTATGTGGTTCTTTCCCCTGTATTCATAAAGAGTTTGAAGGGTTAAATTGTCTATTTACAAACTGATTGTAAAATTCATTTAGAAATGTAAGAGACCCAAAATAACCAAAAAAAACTTATAAAAGAAAAGCAAGCTGGAGGCATCATAGTTCCAGATTTCCATACTTACACTACAAAGCAACAATAATCAAAGCTTTATAGCACTGGCATAAGGAGATGAGTGTGTGTGTGTGTGTGTGTGTGTGTGAGAGAGAGAGAGAGAGAGAGAGAGAGAGAGAATTCTCAGTGCAATAGAATTGAGAGTCCAGATGTAAGTCCATATATTTATGATCAATTAATTTACAAGAAGGATACAAACATAATTAAAAGGAGTAAATAATATGTGATGCTGGGAAACTGTATATTCATATAATACAGAAAAAAGTTGTACCCCTGCTTTAAACTATATGCAAAAATTAATTCAAATTGATTCTAAGAGCTAAATGTAAGTGCTAAAGCTCTTAGAATAAAACATAGGTATTAGTCTTTATGACCTTGAATTAGATATGGTTTCTTAGATATGACACAAAAGCATAAGAAACCACAGATAAAACAAATTTAAAAAATTTGTGCTTCAAAGGACATTTTTAAGAAAGCAAAAATCTCAAGGAATAGGAGAAAATATTTGCAAATATTATGTATGGGAAACATTTCATATACAGAATATGTAAAGAACTCTTACAATGTAGCAAGGAAGAAACAGCCCTATTAAAAAGGAAAATGGAGCCGGGCGCGGTGGCTCAAGCCTGTAATCCCAGCACTTAGGGAGGCTGAGACAGGAGAATTGCGAGTTCAAAGCCAGCCTCAGCAATGGCGAGGCACTAAGCAAGCAACTCAGTGAGACCCTGTCTCTACATAAAACACAAAACAGGGCTGGGGATGTGGCTCAGTGCCCCTGAGTTCAATCCTCAGTACCAAAAAAAAAAAAAAAGGAAAATGGTATTAAAATATACATTTCTTCAAAGAAGATAATAAGGGCTAGGGTATAAACTTAGTGGAACAGTGCAGGCTTAGCATGTGCAAGACCCTGCACACATACACACAGACCCCAAAAAAAGAAAGAAAAGAAAAAAAGAAACAAAGAAGATATGCAAAACGCCAGTGGTAATTTGAAACTTCCTTGGTCTGGTCTCTTTAAGTCTAAGTTTCTCTCTCTCTCTCTCTCTTTTCTCTCTTTCTCTGGCAGAAACCTCTTCAACTCATGTCTCTCTGCCTTCAGATTTCCATACTTGTATCTAGCCTTTTCTGTTTTCATTCTATTCATTAAAATATTCAGTTTGTATTTTTTGAGACTCTTCATTGTGCTAAGAACTCCAGATCCAGTGATGAACAGTGCTGTCAAGGACCTTGTCTTCATGGAACTTAAAACCTAATGGGAGATGTTTAAAAAAAAAGCAGGCAAAGAAAGTAGATAGTGACTGTGATAGATGCTAAGAAAGAGTCAGAATAATTTTATAATCTGATTGAAAAGTATCCTGGACTGGGTGTACTTACTTTAGAACAGTGGCCACTGAGAAGATGGCATTTAAAACTGATACCAGAAGGACAAAAATGACAGAGGCCTAAAAAGAGTCTAAGAGGGAGTTTCCAGGTAGAAAGACCAGGGCAAAAGTCAGAATCAGGAAAGACCCTGCTTGAAAAGAGCCTGCTGGTGATGACTGAGAAACTTACTGAGAAAGGGGTGAGGTGAGCAAGAACCACGCTGTTCAGAGATCTCTAGGTCAAGGTACAGAAATAATATTTTATTTTATTTGCAATAAAAAACCTTTCTAGGATTTTTTAAGAGGATATGATTCATTTTTACTTTTTATATTTTTAAAAACCTCTGACTTTGTGTAGAAAAAGTTTCCTCAAATTTGGATTCAGAAGCACAAATTAGAAGACAGCTCTGACAATCTAAGTGAAGGGTAGCCAAGTATCACCCATGGATGGGTCATGCCTGGCCTGCCACGTGCTGATGTAAATAAAGTAAAATAAATATGTAAATAAAGTAAAGTAAAACTCAGCCAACATGATTTGCATGCATTTTGTCTATGGCTACTTTCATGCTACGAAGGCAATATCAGATGATTGTGACAGAGACTATATGGCCCACAGAGATAAAATATTTGCTATCTGGTCCTTTATAGAAAGAGTTATCAAGCCCTAGTCTGGCTGAAATATTATGATGGATTGGAGTAGGATGATATCAATGGAGAAGTAGAGCTGTGAGGAGATTCTCTATATATTTTATAGATACAACTTAAAATACATGCTGAGGGATTTGAGGCAGGCAATGGAATATTCAAGAATTACTCCATTGGTTTGATGGGCAAACAATGTATAGTAATGCCATTTATGAGTACATAAATGAATGGGGAGGAAGGTGTTTGCACAGTAGTGGGATTAGAAATGCATATGAAATATCCAAGTGAAGATGTCATGGAAGAAGTGGCTCATAAGTCTGGAACTCAGGGAGGAGATTGGTGTTGGAATTATATATGTGAAGGATATTGCACATGGAATGACTTAGAGCATCTGCCCCCATAAGGAGGCTAAAAAGAAAGCAGAGCCTCAACTGATATATCCAGGAATCCAAAGTTTAGTAGTCTCCAGTCTCAGAGTATTTATCCTCATGTTCAAATCTTTTCCTTTTTTCTGCATTAATCAATCTTTTTATCTTTTCCAGGATCTGACTCAGTATTTCACATCCATTTTCTATAAATATTATAATAATCCTGTAAAATAAATGCTATGCTTTGTTGTATATGTGTAAGAAACAAAATCCAGAGAGGTTAATTGACTTGTTACCTATCTTCTAAATTGTATTTTCTGCTTCCAAGACCTTTGATCTACCTTGTTTCCTTTAAAATGTCCTTATGCCAGTCAATGGTGGGGTGTGGGGTATTACTTCTGAATGCTCTGCTGCTCATTTTCTCTTGGAGTGCAGTCTGGTCCACATGATGTCTAAAAGCCTCACAGAACTGGCCCTTTCCAGAAAGATATTCAAAGAGACTTTATGCAGCCTCCAGGTGATCCTAATAACTTCCTTAAGACAATGATGCCATTAGTGACAAATACATTAACAACTTAAGCAGAAAATAAATGAATTTAAAAGATACTAGGAGACTCACATAATTTCTCAGGAGGACCTGCAAGTCAGTCTCACAAGATGCACATGAAGAATAATGTCCAAACCTACACAGTAGGCCCAGTCTGATAAAGACAACACAAACTCTCCACTGATCATGGACATCCTGGTCTGCATCACTGACAGACACTTGTTATGCTGGACAATGGATGCTTTCACTGGAACTACTGTAGCTGCTGCTGCTAAAAAAAGATATATCTGCTATCATTGCCACTTCTCATTGCTAGAGTCACCCCTTAGTTGGGTCTTACCACCTTCTTCATTAAGTATTAAAACCTGTTATGGTTTGGTTGTAAGATGTCCACCCAAAGTTCTTGTGTTAATTCAGGAATGTTCAAAGATGAGATTATTAAATTAATAGAGCTGTAATTTCATCTGTCCATCCTACTTTGAATGGTCTAACTGGGTGGTAACTGTAGGCAGATAGGGCATGGCTGGAGGAGGTGGGCCACTGGGGACAAGCCCTAAGTGGTTCATATTCCCTGCAAGCCCTTCCCCTTGCCCTCTCTGATTCTTGGCCACCACAAGCAAAGCAACACTCCTCCAGCATGGCCTTCTGCCATGATGTTCTGGCTGAGGGGTTGGAGGCAGGCAATGGAATATTCTGGGCTTTGGCCCAGAGCAATGGAATCAGCTGACCATGGACAGAAACATTGAAACCATAAGCTTAAAATAAACTTTTTCTTTTCTAAATTGTTCTAGTCAGATATTTTAGTCACAGTGATGAAAAACTAACAGAAAACCTCACAGGGGTTTCTCATACATCTCTAGAGGCATCTGTTTAAAAGCATAATAAAGTCAAAGGTTCATTTGCCCTATTCCTTATCATCTATTGGTACCTGTGATACCTTAATAGTAAAACACTAATTTTGTAGCAAAGTAAACAATTTATCTTCCTTGGCATGGGATATAGGACTAATGCTTTTTGGCCAGCCTCAGATAGATAATTATCTTAAAAAGCACTCACATGATTTTTCTGGAATCCCTTTCTAATTGGTGAGGTATATGGACTATGGGATCCTCATAACTCTCTAGCCAAATATGAGCCAATAGTTGTATGCAGATGTGTTTGGATCACTAATTTCTATTAATGTAATCCTTCAAGATTTATTCTGACACTGCCATGGATCCTTTAACATTTTGCTATCTTGCCTTGTGGGTAGCCAACTTTCATTTCATGTTGAGAAAAGTATAGTAACCCTGGTCATTAATTCTTCTCAAAATAATCTACTAACACATATGTAATGAAGCTTTTCTCAATTAAAAACTATTTGTACTCAATTCACAAGGTCTTCTCAAATGACGCTCAAGAGGAAATGAGATTATTGATTCTTTAATTTTTCTGCCAACTTTTAGCTTCTGATAGTCAAGGTGATAAATTTTTACTAGCCTACACTTGGGATAATTACCAGGACCTTAGAGAGGATAAAAATAGTTTTGTTAGTGCTACTACTACTATAGTCCAAAAAGAATCCTGATGCAATAGAGCATCTATGTCCATCTGTTCCTTAATGTGACAATTTTACAATTTCTCCAAAGAATTTCAATCTCCCTATAATTTACCCACAGTTGAAAAAGGCACTGAACCACAAAGATCTACTTCTAAAAAATTAATGTATTGATCCATTGATTCTATAGGTATCATCGATTACCAACTGTATGAGGGACAAGACTGTTGTCTCATGTATGTGATAGGAGAGACAGACGATAACCAAAAAAGGACTTTAACATTGTCCTTCCTTCTGTCTTCACTTGATTTTCTGACAAAGGCTCATTAATTAGAAAATTAACTTTAGTACTTTGAAGTCTGGCTTGTCATTAAGAGACTGAAGATTTGTACCTTTGTATCCCTGTGGTCCTCCTCTGACTAATTCTTTTTTTTAAAATATTTTTTTAGTTGTTGATGGATCTTTATTTTATTCATTTATTATTTCTACGTGGTGCTGAGGATTGAACCCAGTGTGTCACGCATGCTAGGCAAGCACTCTACCACTGAGCTACAGCCCCAGCTCCTCCTCTGACTAATTCTTAGAAGCCATTTTCTTAGTTCCAAGCTATAGTTCCTCTGGTAAACTAGTAGCCTCATGGTAGTAGCAGAGACCTAGGTAAGCCACTGGATCTTGGTTTTATGTGGGTTGAGGATTAGGGACTCTACTTAGAGAAGAAACCCTGACCACAGAGAGACCCTAAAGCTTTTAATGTGGGGAACATGACCTCAACAAATGTCATAACCACATCAGTGCTGGTAACCAAGTCAGGCACTGAGGCTCCAGGGCTGACTTAGTGGTCTTCTGCTCTTCCCCCATTATAGGACTCTGATACCACTTCCCTCTCTAGCTTCTCTCAAATTCTAATAACTACCTCTAACAATGATGTGGTTGTGCAATCAAAATTCACCTGGCTCTTCACAGAAGCATTTAGATGCAGCTAATTTCTTCTGTCATGTTTTCTAAATGAGTCTGATCTTCCAGAATTTGCTGTATTATTCCTATCTCCACTGACCTCAGAAATAGCTTTTTCAGCATCAACGCATAAAACCTATCTGTTTTCCTCATCTTTTGATGGATATTTAAGCATTTCATCTCCATATCCCTTCTTTTGCTATTATTTTCTTCTTTCCCTTCCCTTCAGTTATCTTCTCCATATTCCAAATATTTATTCTGTCATCTTTAATTGCAAGGCCATAGCCTCAGAGATACTGAGCTATTGAGCAATCTCCTGAGCAGAACCTTGTCAACAGATTTTCAATGTCACTACTGTAGACATTGAGACTTATCCAATCACTAGTCCTGTTGCAACAGCCAAACTTCAGAGAAGTCTGCCTGGAAAGCTAAGAAATGGTGGGGACTTTGAGCTAGAAAAGAATTTCTCTTTCTTGTTGGTTTATACAACTGTTGACTATTGATGCTGACTTACAGATTAGTCTTCAGGTATCTTCCTCCCCTGCCACATTGGACAGTTCTTACACAATCTTTTAGACTTCACTCTCCTCCAAATATAATGTGTTCATCTAAGTGCTCTATGCAGGAATAAAGGTAGTTTAACAGCTACCTCAACATCCTTGGTAGTATCATCAAGATAATTTACTTCTTTGTCCTCTTCCTGTCACAGAAAGACCTGCCAGGGGAATTGACCCACTCAGCTGCAAACATGGAGCCAGACCTCATCCTGCTGCTGTCCTAGCTGGTTGGCTGATGTTGCTTGTGTTTATACCACTGTTTCCCACCATAACCAAGAATTGGATTTTGAGTCCTTTTTTCCTATGGATGGACATGCTTAGAGGGGGCCTTTCCAAGATCTTCGTTTCACCCATCTTCTTTTCTTTTTCTGAACAGATTTTTTTCCCCTAGGATCCTATAGGAGATTTAAACTTTCAATTTTACATCAAAATACTTGTTAATATTCAGCTATAACACATTTCTGTTTTAATATTTGCCTTAAGGACTCATTTGTTACTGGTCAACTCATCCAACATTGAGACTTATGGAAATCCCCTGATACTTAATGACAGAGGTAATAATAAGCCATTTGTTGATTTTTCGGTATGAGATATTGAAATGCTAAATTGGAGATTTTCAATTAAAACAATATTAATACCCAATTACACATTTACGTGACTGAGATCCATCCTTTCGGAGAGAGGTTTTCGCAACCTGTTTGCTTTAATCATGTTGGTGCCTGCAATTCAAAACAGTATTTAACATTTTGGTAAATATTGAAATTATGAATTGGCTCCAAACCCATTCAAGCATGCTTATGAATCAGAGAAATCTTAAATGGTATGACTGGATATGAACTAATATTTAGGAAATTTACCAACTTATTAAGGGCATGTGTGTATGTTGGGATGTTGGGACAAAATAGAAACAACAGAGTGAGTTCATTAAAATGTGACCTGGAAGTTTTTGGTTTCTTCATTCTAATTATTGTCCTTGAGTATAAAAATATAATTCTATATTCACAAAATTATAATGTATGTGTTGTGTTTCCAAATGCTGGGACTTTTGTGCTTTTGTGCACCATCTTATGTATATTGACTAAAGCTAGAGTTGGTTGCTTCTGGCAATCCCTGCTGATGATAAGTAAAGTTGATCTAAACTATCCTCATCCTGCTGCGACACATGATACTGGGTAATGGCTTAAGAGAAAAACAGGATGTGGTGTAACATGATGCAGTAAATCCTCTGCTGAATCAGGCTTTTCATTTTTCTTAACTGTCTTCCTCTTTCCATCTGACACTTGATCTGATTTTCCCTCACTTCTATTCCTGAAATTAAAAAAAAGTCTAACTAGGTCAACCCTAGAAAGATTAATTGTTGGTGTTCTACTGACCTCTTACTCTAAATAACCATTTTAAGAGGTAAGAAAGATCTTCCTTAACTAAACATTTGTAGCAGAATAATTCCAATGTTTTGGCTCTTCTAATGTTCTTCTTTTATCTTTCTTTTATTATCCCATTATTAGCTAACCACATAATGATAAACAATAGCTAATACTTAGTGACAATTACTTTTTTAATGTGCATTTTATGAATTATCTTTATTTAATCCTCCCCAAAACTTTTATCCCATGTTTGGATAAGGGTAGAAGTTTAGCAAGGTTGAGTGACATGACCAAGATCATACAGAAAAATCGAGGGACTGTAGTTTAAAATCAAGCTGTCTGACAGCAAAGCAACACAGGCAACCACTGCCTGATATCCTTCCTTGCCTCTTCAAGGTCCTCTTTGTATATGTACAGCTTATCCAAGAAGAGGGATGGGGACTTGACTTTTTCCCATAGCAAAGCAATATGTCAAGGATGCCACGTGCACTTCCCATGACCCTGCCACTCTCCCCATCCTTTTTAGCAGGCCCATCTCACCACAACTTTTCTCAATAGGCCACTCTTCATTAATTCAACAAATATTTATTGGTTCTACTAAGAACCAAATAATTTTAAAGGCACTGAAGACATTGCAATAAGACAGTCTGTCTGTCAAGGAACAGCCATTCTATTTTGAGGGTGGGGTAATAGTTGACAATTTTTTCTAAAAAGTACGTGTGTGTGTGCATGCATGTATGTGTACATACATATTTTATATTTCATGCTCTGAGGACTCCAATACAATCATATTTAAGCAAAAATCTAAAAGAAGTGGAGGACAAATCATGTAGCTTTGTCAGAAGAGTGTTCCAGGCAGAGAGAAGAGCAGGTACAAAGATCCTAAGGTAGGAATTTGATTGGTTTATTTAAGGACCACTGTGGTTAAGCAGTTTTAATAAGAAGGAGTCAGAGGATGTGAGATTGTAATATCTGTCCCTTGTAGGGTATGATGAGAATGTTAGACTTCATCTATATTAATTATGAAGCCATTTGGAGAATATTGAATAGTAAAATGATCATACTTTCTTTATAACATTTTCTACAAGATATATGAAAAACAGAACAAAAAGAGGCAAATGAAGATGAAGAGAGACCAACATGAAGACTCTAACAACAGTTTGGGTGCAGGACGATGATACCCTGGTTTAGAGTGGAAGCTATGGAGCTGGTGGGAAGTCATTGGGTTGAGGAGGGTCTTTGAACGTCTTAAAAGGACCTTTGAAGGTCTGACAGGACTTCCTGGTGAATTGAATGTGAGGCATGACATACATGATGTAGTGTGGATGACTCTGAGATTCATCTGAGTAAATGGGAATGTGAAGTTGTTATCACTGAGGCAGAGAAACTCAAGGAGAAGATTAGATGAGAAATGACTGAGAATTTAAATATATATTTTAATCAAATTAATGATAGGAATTCCTGTTAGATCATCCAAGTAAAGATGTAAAGTAGGGCTGGACTGTGGCTCAGTGGTAGAGCACTTGCCTCGCATGCGTGAAGCACTGGGTTCGATCCTTAGCACCACATAAAAATTAATAAAATAAAGAAATTGTGTACATCTACAACTAAAAAAATATATTTAAAAAAGATGTAAAGTAAATAGCTGAATATAAAATGTGTAATTCAACAGAGAGGTCTTGCTGAATATATAAATTTGAGGGTCACCATCATATGGATAGTATTTGCATACAAAGAATTGAAATAGGTCATTTAGGAAAATGAATTAAAAGAAAGAAGAGACTTATATCTTCTTAATATTTCTCTATTCTACTTGTATATCAGAATCCCTAAGGAGCTTTAAAATATGTCTATATGCCAGAATTTTAACACAGACTCAAATTAAAATCATTGAAGAATAGGGCCCAGGAAGTAATTTAAATCCACTTCCCTGGGTAATTGATTATGTGGAAACTGATATGTTCGAGGGTCAGTATTTATAAGCCATTCTGTTTGTGTTATAATAGGAATTAATTTTTAATGTTGAGAACACACTTTTTTCCATACTTGCTTTCATATAATTAAACCCAAGATATTGTTTTCCTTTCCTGCATTAATTCAGTGTTCTGCCTGCATCCATCCTTACCATATATTGTGCACAGTTAGCTCACATACTCTCCTCAGAAAGCAGATCTTCAATGTCATCTCATTGTTCTCAAAGGCAACAATCCTTAATATTCACTGCAGAGCTCTGTCTGGCTTTGGCCATCCTTTCTCTCCACCATCACCAAGTGCCAGCTTCTCCTCTCCACCACTGCCATGCAATGTCCTTCCTTTAGTCCCAAGTACACATCTTTTTCCTCCTGTGCCCTGATTTTGCACTTGGTGTGTTCTCTGACTAAATGCTTCTTTTCTGCCTTCTTTACTTAGTTAACTCTTACTCATCTTCAACCTCAACTCAGTCATCATTAAGGGAGGCTTCTCTGACTGTTATGACTAAGCTAATTTCCCTCATGGTAATAGATTATGAAATAAATTTAAAAAGTTATGACCAGAATATTTTATTTTATTTTATTTTATTTAGTTAGGTAAGAGAGATTGAACCCAGGGGTGCTTAATTATTGAGCTACATCTCTAGGCCTTTCTTTTTTTCTTTTAATTTTGAGGCGGGGTCTTGCTAAGTTGCCTAGGGCCTCCCTAAGTTGCCGAGGCTGACTTTGAACTTGTGATCCTCCTGCCTCAGCCTCCTAACCTGCTGGAATCCCAGGCGTGTGCCACCATGCCTGGTGAGAAACTTTAAAAATAATAATAAGAAGAAGACGGAGAAGAAGAAATTCTACAGAATGGGATAAAACATGTCAGAGTGGATTGCACATAGTTAGGATAAGTATTACTTCAAAGTTTTATTTCTGTGTATCTGGAAATATATTCACCTTGTAATACTTTCACAGCTACATGTGTGCATGAATGTGTGCATGTGCATGTGTGTACATTCATGTGTGCACGTGCGTGTGTGTGCATGATTATTAGCTATTAATGGAATATCATTAAACCGTGAACCCCATGAGGACAACAGGCTGTGTCTGCTTTCTTTCCATTTTAAACCTGATCTTGATCAAATCAAGCAATTGTCTAAGCATTTAAAGCATATTTTGTGAAAAGGAAGAAGGAAATAAGACAGGTTTTGGAAGTGATACTTGGATAGGGTAAACCTATGCTAGTATACTTTAATAATACAACCAAAACCAGCTCTGCCCATGCAATTTCAGTGGGCTTTTCAGTCTCATATTTGAAGATAACAAGGTTTCCCATAACTTTTACTTATTTTTAATAATGTTTAAATAGACAATATCTTCATTTACAAGTGTTAAGTGAGATGCTAAGCTCAGGAAATCTGACATTACACTAAACAGCGTTATTTCTTGAGATTGAGAGGAGCTTTAGAAATCCAAGCCTTCCTGAGAACCACAGTAGAACAATCTCTATTTTCATTTCTTCTGTAAATTTTTTTAGAGAGGATAACACAAATAATAAATTGGCATCTCATCACTTTTGTGGATGTCCCCACCTCTGTGAATATCCTTTACTCTTATAATCACTGTTTCTTGTTTTTTCTATTCTGTCAGTTGTTATTTTCTCCAAAATGAAGGTGTGGTGAACCAATAACAGGTGAGTGAGAAAAAATATTCAACCCCAGGGAAAGGGGTAGAAGCTTCAGGAATTTTCAAACTGCATATCCAAGGCACCTATCTGTTGCTCCTATCAATGTGCTTTCTACAAATGTGATTTAATAACATAGAAGCTATGGCACCTGTTTATTTCTAGTTACAAAACAAGCTGTGTCCTCATTTTATTTATGATACTAACTATACATTGTCATGGTGCTTTGTGTTTCTGAATTTCTACTGAAGCTTTGGTAACTTTCTTGCTGAGAAAGGAGGTTGGGAATTTCCTCAGGGACTTTTGCGGTGGAAAATACGTGACCCTAAGCGTTATTGCTGGCAGTTACAGTAACCATCAGCATATTTCAGTTGCAAAAAATCACTCCATTACTTCCATTCTCACCATCCGTTCTCAAAAATGTAAAAGACCTATTAGAGACACAGCCATACCTAATGTTAGATTGCATGTATTTAGGATTGGAAAATTCTTGACTGCCTCTTCTAGGATATGGTAAACCCAGAGCTGACCCCTTGCCATGCATTGAATTTTTAGTCCTTTCAGAGAAATAATTTTGCTCTGAAATTGTGGATACATGATTTTTGTTCATTTAGTTTTTAGAAATCCTTTATTTTTAAAACAATAAAATACTACAAAATAATGAATAAGGGAACACACACAAATGAGAATTTCTATAGCAAGTGTGGCATCCTGGGGCAGGAAGACCTTTTCCTGTAAGCTCTCTTACTCCTTACGCTCTTACTCCTAGTTTTTCATAGTCATCTTGCTATCCTGAGCATGTAACAAGACTGTCTTGACTTCAAAGAAAATACACTGTTTGGTGTTCTCTATAGATACATAGGTGAATAAACAGCATATAAAATTTTCTAGGGATTGCCACAAAAGATCTCCTCTTCTGTCTATGTTTCTTTAAAGACAAAATTATCTGCTTTATTGGCAGTGGAATACATGGTGGAGGTGAGATCACCCAAAGCACCAGCAATATATTCTCAGACACTAAAGACACCTACCAAGCAATCACAGAAAATGAAACGACTTCTCCAAGAAAACTATTTTCCAGAACTCTTTTCTGGGAATTACCATAAAGGAAGACATCACATTCAAGGAACTTATTTCCTGTAGGTTCGGTTAGTGTAAAATAAAATGGAAAGCCACACCTGTTTATTCTATCTATTTGATTTCTTGCTCCACCCAAGGCAATGAATGTGTAACAACTCTCGTCTTTTGAAATGCTTCTGATACTGGATAAGTCTGTAGATGTCTGGTCACGTATTCTTAAGTGAGAAACCCTAGAGTATTATACTAAAACCAAAAGCAGAGACCACAGAAGTTGATGTGCATCACCAAGCCATGGTCAAGCTGTGATGGAGGGGACTTTGTCTTTGCTTCTACAAAATACTATCTCCAAATCACTTCAGTTTCCTTCTAGCACTTCCCAATTATCAAAATACTATCTTCCCCCCCCCCCAGAGGGGGGCAAAAAACATCATCTAGCCCTGCATATCATAGTGTTAAATTTTATATCTCTTTTGAACATTTTAATCTAGGTATCCAATGAAAGATGAAGAGGAGTTATCCTCACAAAAGAATTTCAAACATAAAGTAAGTGGGGAATTTGAGGGAGGAAAGAGGTACTTTCCAATCCAAATCTGAAATTGAAACAGTTCTGTTAATAGGAAACTTGCAATAGTGGAGTGCTTTGAATTCAACTACCCTGCTGGATGTCTTTACTACTCCTTGTCTTATTCTCAAATACACCAATATTATTTCACTTAATTAAATTCTATTGCATGATTACTTTTGTGAGCAATTTGTGCTTTTAAAAAACTACTTTTTGAGGTATTATCAATATGTAATAAGCTGTAGAGTAGATCTCCAGCCCTTACTTATTTGATATAACTCAAGTGTTGTGTTTGTCGACTGTCACAAGTCCATTTCTCTTCCTGCAAGCCCTTGCAGCCACCCTTCTGCTCTCTGCTTCTATCATTTTTACCATTTTTGGGTTTTCATATAAATGACATGATAAGGTGCTTGTCTCTCTTTGTCTGGCTTACTTCATTTAATATAATAGTCTAGAGGTCCAACCACATTGTTGCAAGTGGTGGAATTTCCTTCTTTTTAAAAGCTGAATGATATCCCATTGCTTATAGATACACACATGCATATTTGTATGATACATGTGTGTAATGTGTGAGTGTGTGTGTGTATATATACATGTACATATATATATATAAAGTCTCAAATTTTTCTGTATTCATTTAGCTGTTGAAGGGCATTTAGGTTATATCTTGGCTGCTGTGAATACTGCCACAATGGGAATGCCAACATCTCTTCAAGCTCCTAATTTAAATTCCTTTGATAGTCAGAAATACAAACACAGGCAGCAAAAGATCATTTCAAAAAAGAGCTACATAGGCAAATACAGGAAACAAAAGATTACTTCAATAAGGAGGTATATATTCTGAAAAAAAATCAAACAAATCCTTAAAATGAAAGAAACAATAAACCAAATTAAAAACTCAATAGAAAGCATCACCAACAGATTAGATCACTTGGAAGACAGAACCTCAGACAATGAAGACAAAATATATAATCTTGAAAATAGAGCTGACCACACAGTGAAGATGGTAATAATATCCAAGAATTATGGGATAACATGAAAAGATCAAATATAAGAATTATTGGGATAGAGGAAGGCATAGAGTTACAAACCAAAGGAATGAACAATCTATTCAATGAAATAATATCAGAAAAATTTCCAAACATAAAGAAAAAATTGAAAAATCATATATAAGAGGCTTACAGGACACCAAATGTACAAAATCACAATAGATCTACACCAAGGCACATTATGATAAAAATGCCTAGCATACAGAATAGGGAGATAATTTTAAAAGCCATAAGAGAATGGAATCAGATTACATATAGAGAGGAAAATTAGGATCTCTGCAGATTTCTCAACCCAGACCCTTAAGCTAGAAGAGCCTGGAATAACATATACTAAGCTCTGAAACACAATGGAAGCCAACCAAGAATCTTATATAAGGCAAAATTAAGCTTCATATTTGATGATGAAATAAAAACTTTCAAAGACAAACAAAAGTTAAAAGAATTTACAGCAAGAAAGCCTGTACTACAGAACATTCTTGGCAAAGTATTTCATAAGAAGGAAATGAAAAACAACAATAAAAATCCACAAAGGGATGAACTACACTAAAGGAAAGGCCCATCAAAGGAAAAACCTAGTCAAGTTAAAAACCAAAAATAAAGCAAAATGACTGGGAATACACACCAAGTCTCAAAAATAACCCTGAATGTCAATGGCCTAAACTAATCAATCAAAAGACAGACTGGCAGATTAGATTTTTAAAAAAGACCCAACAATATGCTGCCTTCAAGAGACTAATCTCATAGGAAAAGACATTCACAGACTGAAGGTGAAAGGATAGGAAATAATGTATCACTCACATGGACTGCGTAAACAAGCACAGGCTTCCATTCTCATATTAGATAAAGTGGACTTAAAACCAAAGTTAATGAAAAGGGATAAAGAAGGTCATTTCACACTGCTTAAGGGAATCATACATCAACAAGATCTAACAAACTTATATGTTTATGCCCCAAACAATGGGGCATCTATGTATATCAAATAAACTCTTCTTAACTTAAAGAATCAAATAGATCACAACACAATAATACTGGGTGATTTTAACACACCTGTCTCATCACTGGATAGATCTTCCAAACAAAAACTAAACAAAGAAACTATAGAACTCAATGAAACAATCAATAATTTAGACTTAACATATATATAGAATACTCCATCTATCAACAAGCAAATACACTTTTTTCTCAGCAGAACATGGATCTTATTTAAAATAAATCATATGCTGTGCCAAAACATTAGTCTTAGGAAATACAAAAAAAAAAAAAAAAAATAGAAGTACTACCCTGCATTCTATCTGACCATAGTGGAATGAAATTAGAAATCAATGACAAATTAAAAAATAGAAGCTACTCCAACACCTGGAGACAGATTAATATGCTATTGAATGACACATGGATAACAAAAGATAAAAAAAACTCTTAGAAATAAATGAGAAACCTAATACAACATATCAACTCTCTGGGACACTATGAATGCAGTGCTAAGAGGAAAGTTCTCTTTATGCATCACTGGAGGGAGTGTAAAATGGGACAACCACTTCAGAAAACAGCTGTCCATTTCTTATAAAATTAACTATACGCTTATATGATCTAGTAATTGTGTGTCCAAGTATTTATTCAAGAGCAGTTAAAGCATCTGTCTGCAAAATGTATTGAACATGAATGTTCATAGCAACTTTATTCAAGATAACCAAAAACTAAAATCAATGAAAGTGTGAAAGATTGAATATAATCTTATAGTATGGAATTCTATCCAGCAGCTTAAAGAAATAAGTACAGCACCCACAGGAACACAGCTCAGAGACATTTACTAAATGAAAGAAGACAGATCTAAGAGCACACAATGCACTATCTGACTTCTATAAAATGCTATTCAGACAAGAAACAATGAAATTCTGATGTTTGTGATAATGCAGATGGAACTGGAGATCATTATGTTAAGTGTAATAAGCCAGACACAGAAAGACAAGTAGTGCATGATCTCTCTCATGATCTAAAAATGTTGATCTCATTCAAGTTGAGAGTACAATAGTGATTAATAGAGGCCAGAGAGAGTAGGGAGGGGTTGATCAACAGGTACTAGGCTATAGTTAGAAGAAATGAGTTCTGGTGTTCTGTGGCTCAGTAAGGTAACCATGGGTAATGATAATGGACTGTATATTTTTTAAAAAGCTAGAGGAAAGGATGTTGAATACTTCTGACTTAAAGAAATGATAACTGAGGAAGTAGGTATTCTTAGCCTGATTTGAGTATTGCATGTGTCAAAATATCACACAGTACTCGCATTAATAGGTACAACTTTATAAATCAATTAAAAATTCCCAAGTGGTCAAAAGTAGATCGGCATTTATCTGGGACTGGTGGGGGACAATGTGCCTGACTGTAAAGGGCAAGAGGAAACTTTAGGGGGGTGACAGAAATATTCTGTATCTTAATTGTGGTGGTGACAATATGGCTTGGGATCTTGTCAAAACTCATCAAATGTTATACCTTAAAATGATGCATTTTTACTCTATGTAAGACATACCTGGATCTGCTTTTTCCTACCTTTATTCAAATAGAATGCCAGTATGGCAACTTCTAGAATATGTCACAAATGAGAAACCAAGTGTCATTTTCACTTCAAAATGCAAGTCTTAAATTTGGAGAGGAAAGCCAACACCCTTTTGGAGCAGTGAATACTATCCAGACTCCATCTACTGCTCTGACTGCTCTCAGGAGCTTCTCATACACCAACTCCTGCAGGCAAGGCAGTGAGTCCTGTGCTGACTCACTCACTCAGTGATCCCTAAAACATGGGACAATTTCTGCCACTTTGCTTCACTATTTGCTGTTTCTGAAGCCTCTCTGACATCAAGCCCATGGGAAAATGTCATTCCAGCAAGTAAGGCTCAGCAAATGGTATGACAAATTTCAAAGATGACTCACATAGAGCCCTCCTTTGGAAAATATAATTTGAATAAAATAATTTTAAACTGTTCTTGTCCCATTATGGAAATAAATGACACAATTTGTAAGCATGAATCAAAATACAGACCCATATTAAAAGTGCTTAGTGAACTATGCATCACTGAACTAAAATTTTGTAAATTTAAAATGTGAATAAATGAAAACATGTTAATCATTTGTGACTTTTCCTCCCTTAATTCTGAAATACTATTCAAAAACCAAGCTTTCTTTGTTTGCCTCAATATGCATTATTTACTTAACATCAGGTTTTACTAAAAAGTCAAAGAAATATGCTTTGAATGAGCCGGGCGCAGGGCTCATGCTTGTAATCCCAGCACTTAGGGAGGCTGAGACAGGAGAATCGCAAGTTCAAAGCCAGCCTCAGCAACAGCGAGGTGCTAAGCAACTCAGTGAGATCCTGTCTCTACATAAAACACAAAATAGGCCTGGGGATGTAGCTCAGTGGTCGAGTTCCCCTGAGTTCAATCCCCAGTACCAAAAACAAAAAAAATAACAAAGCAAACAAACAAACAAACAAAAAAGAAGTATGCTTTTAATGTATCTCTTGTGATTTGAAACAAATTGTCGAATATTAATGTATGTATAATCATTTGTTTATTTTGCTATCATTTACTAGAACAATTAACTTTACATCAACCACATTCAATTTCTAGAGATATCATGTAAAATGTACCAAATATATATACTTTATATTTTAATTTTTATACATTATTCCCATTGAATTTAATCCAATATTTTTCTTGAGAGGAAGGTAGGCTTATCATTTGTTGAGGGAAGTGTATGAAAAATTCCCTCTATCCTTGTGAATTTATTTATTTCTTCTCGGTCTTTTGTCAACTTTAACAAAATATACTTGGAAGCTATATTTTCAAACATTTAGCATTATTATATTTTCTCAGTAAATGAAAATTTTTCTCATTATGAAGTGAAATATTTATATTTTATACACATTGCAAGGTAGTCAGTTTTGCCCAGTATTAAGATAGCTATCCCAGTTTCTGTATAAGTTTTTATATTCCGACTTTTTACCTTGAATCATTTGGATCCCTGAGTCTCTTATAAAAACCTCATTCATCAATACTTTTCATGTTGCCTAACAGTATTTATTTTTTAATTAAAACATTTATTCCACTTACATTTCATGTTAACAGATTTATTTCTCTCGTCTAATTTTGAACTATTTGTTCTAATTTTTTTTCTCCTGACTTTATATTTATGAGAGGATTTCTGCATAATTTCACTTTCTTTACTTCTAGTAAACATACTGTTCCTGTGGTCTTAATAACTACCATAAATACTAAAGCTAATCAGTATTTTGCCCTCTTTCTTCACAATGCAAAGATCTACAGATCACACTGATTCCAGATACCCACTTCCTAACAATGTATGTGTTTTTTTGTTTCATAAACCCACAGACATTGCTATGATGTCTACATAGGCAGTCTCTGCTCTGAATGTTTGGATTTCTTTCCTCGTTTATATGTTGAAACTTAATCTCCATAAAAATAATTTTACATATTGAATAATAATTTTCAGGATACATTTATTTTGGTTACAAATATTTCAAATAATACAAGTTAGGTGTCATTTTTCACTTGTTTTATTTTTACATTCACTTTTTTAATAAAACTATTGTGACAAACACTGATAGACATTTAATCAATACCAGTAAAGGTACTTAGCACTGTATAGAACATAGGCTTCATTATCTTAATATATGGAGAAAAAGCCTTTGCTTCTCTACTCAGAGGTGCACACTGACAAGTTTATACCTTGAAGAAAATGTCCACTCTACAAAATATAAATTTATTATGTAAGTAAAAAATTATCATGCATGAATTAGCAGGAACAAATGACTGCCTTCGGTTTATGAACACTGCGATAACTACTCAAAGGGCAAAAGTTTCAAAAAAGTAAAGCAGTACGCTGAGTCTGAAGTATCAATCTAGGGGTAGCAGTAAGAGTGTTTCAGAATGTCCATCTGCTCTGAAGACCCTGAACCAAAGAATAGGTAGAGGAGGCAAATTTTCCAGCCACACTGTAGACACCATGAAGTAACCCAGATTCAGTGACCTTTATGGCTTTTCGCCAGTAGTTGTTTCAACATTAAAATATTTTGGCTTTTCCTTTCAGGTCTGCCAGAGAAAATACTTCCTTTTGGAACCTCTAATTCAGAATCTAGGTTAATGTCGAGCTTTATGTCAACCAGCCAAATATTCCTTTTCAAAATGAACCACAAAAGTAAATACAGTTTGGAGTTACTAATCCCTAAACAAGGAAGAAGGAAGTTTGGCAAATAAAACTTTAAAGGAATTTTTGGTAGAGAAAATATTCAAATTCCCTTCTTTTTCCCCATGAAGAGAAAAAAAAAATGCTACAAACTTAACCCTTTTAACATTCAATTATATAAAGTTCTAAATAAGAAAATAAAATATAAATGTGCATATAACAACCTATCTACTCACTTCTGAGATTAAGCAATGTTAGCATTTCACTGTATTTGCTTCCAATCTATTTTAATTTAAAAATAATATAGATAGTAAAGTCCTACTCATGAACTGTATTCTCCTTTCACTATCCAAATCATGTGATGAAAATGTCATCCTCATTACTGCTATTAGTTTTACCACGTAAGTCTTTCTTTTCTTTTTTATTCTTTCCTTCATATTGGGATTTGAACCGAGTGGTAATTTAATCACTGAGCAACATCCACAGCCCTTTTTATTTTTTATTTTGAGACAGTCTCAAGTTGCTTAGGACCTTTCAAGGTTTCTGAGCCTGGCATCTTGGACCCTGACCAAACCTGACAAAAATATCTATATCTATATCTATATCTGTATCTATCTACCTATCTAGCATTTTACTCAACCATGTAGAATAATGAAATCATGATTATATATATATGTCATATTTTTATATTTTCATTATCATTTGTTAGGTACAGGGGCTGGTTCTATAACTTGACTATTGTGATTTAAGCTGCTATAAACATTTGTGTGCCTATCTCACTATAGTATGCTGATCTTAGTTTTTCGGATAATACCAGGAAGTGGGATGTCTGGGTCATATGATGGTTCCATTGCTAGTTCTCTGAGGAATCTCCATATTGCTTTCCAGAGTGGTGGTACTCATCTGCAGCCCCACCAAAAATGTATAAGTGTACATTTCCCCAGCATCCTTATTTGTCTTCTTGATGATTTGTCATTCTAAATGCAGTGAGATGAAATCTCGGTATAGTTTTGATCTGTATTTCCCTGATTGCTAGGGATACTGAACATTTTTCATATATTTTTGCCAAATGTTTTTCTTCTTTTGAAAAATGTCTGTTTAGTTTTTTAATTTATTGATTAGATTTTGTTTTGTTTTGTTTTGTTTTGTTAATGTCAAGATTTTTGAGTTTGGTATCCATGATTGACCCTATGTTTTCTTCTAGAAGTTTCAAAGTTTTTGGTCTATTTCCTAAGTCCTTGATCCACTTTGAGTTAACTTTTGTGAAGGTTGAAAAATAGGGATCTAGTTTCATTCTTCTACATATGTATATTCAGTATATATTCTACATATGTATATTCATATGTTTTCCAAGAACATTTATTTAAAAGGGTGTGTTTTTTTCCTCTAATGTTTGTTTTGGGCACTTTTGTTGAGTATCAGATAACTGTATTTTTGTGGGTTTGTCTGTCTTCTGTTCCAGTCCATTGGTCTTATCTGTTTTGGTGCCAATACCACGCTGTCTTTGTTACTACAGCTCTGTAGTATAATTTGAGATCAGGAATCATGATGTCTCCAGCATCATTCTTCTTGCTCAGTATTGCTTTGGCTATTTTGGGTGTATTATTCTTCCAAATGAATTTTAGAACTTTGTTCCAGTTTGTTGAAGACTGTTATTGGTATTTTGATGGTAATTGCATTGAATATGTATAATGCTTTTAATAAATAGCCATTTTGGCAATAATAATTCTGCCTATCCAAGAATGTGGGAGGGTTTTTATCTTCTAAGATCTTCCATGTCTTTCTTCAGTGTTCCGTAGTTTTCATAGTGGAGGTCTTTCACCTCCTTGGTTAGATTTATTCCCAAGTATTTTGTACTTATTTTTTAGGTTATTGTAAATGAAATAGTCTTTTAAAATTTCTTTCTCTGTGGATTCATTTATTGGAGTGTAGAAATTATTGATTTATGCATATTGATCATGTATCCTGCTACTTTACTGAGCATATTTATCAGCTCTAGAAGTCTTCTGGTGGAGTTTTTTGAGTCTTCTAGATATAAAATCTTGTCATCAGCAAACAGAGATAATTAGACTTCTTTTTTAAAATTTATTTTTTCTAATTAGGTATACATGACAGCAGAATACATTTTGGTTCATTGTACACAAATGGAACACAACTTTCATTTCTCTGGTTGTACACGATATAGATTCACACCATATGTTCAGTCATACATAAACTTAGGGTAATGACGTCCATCACATTCCACCATCTTTCCTGCCCCCATGCCCTCTCTCCTCCTCATCCTCCCTTTTGCCCAAAGTTTTTCCATTCTTCCCATGCCCCCTAGCATTATCAGAGAGAACATTTGGCCTTTGGTTTTTAGGGATTGGCTTAGTTTGCTTAGCATGATATTCTCCAACCCCATCCATTTGCCTGCAAATGCCATAATTTTATTCTCTTTTAATGTTAAGTAATATTCCATTGTGTATATATACTACAGTTTCTTTATCCATTCATCTATTGAAGGGTATCTAGGTTGCTTCCACAGTTTAGCTATTGTGAATTGTGCAGCTATAAACTACACACTATAGTATGCTGTTTTTAAATCCTTTGGGTATAGACTGAGGAGTGGGATAGCTGGGTCAAATGATGGTTCTGTTCCAAGTTTTCTAAGGAATCTCCGTACTGCTTTCCAGATAGGTTGCACCAATTTGCAGTCTCACCAGCAATGTATGAGGGTGCGTTTTCCCCCACATCCGCATCAACATTTATTGTTGCTTGTATTCTTGATAACTGCCATTCTGACAGGAATGACATGAAATCTTAGTTTTGATTTGCATTTCTCTAATTGCTGGGGATGTTAAACATTTTTTCATAGAATTGTTGTTCAATCACATTTCTTCTTCTGAGAAGCGTCTGTTCAGCTCCTTAGCCCATTTATTGACTGGGTTGTTTGTTTTCCTGGTGTTAAGGTTTTGAGGTGTTTTTTTTTATAAATCTTCATGTGTAAAACTTTTAAAGATCTTCAGTAAAGTTTTCATAAAATAAAATAAAATTTTAAAAAAATAAATGCCCATAATATATTATCTTACTATTATCACAATGAATCAATACCATTTATAATTTGATAGAAATGTGCAGGTAGTATCCATATGAGGAGATTACATATCTTTGTTTTCTATACATTTGGAGGCCTCATATATAAGAAATAAAATTTACTGGGTATATGTTGTAATGGTTCTTAACACACATTCTTAACACACATCTAGAAAGATAATTCTTTTAGAATATTTAGAATTTAAGTAGACTTATTCCAAATGATAAGAAAGAAAATATAAACAAATGTAAATTGAGTTTTATTTTTCTCTATTCTGTTTAAAACTTTAATCTCTGACCCATAATGACTTGCACACATTAAAATTACCTCATTTCTTTTACTCTGTGTTGTTAAAGTACTGAAACTTCATTTCTCCAAAAACTTTACACAAATGCATGTAATCATTTGTTTTATGTTAGCATAAAGTCACAAAATCAACTAAAGAACTCATAAAATCTATCCAAGGAATCAATGAAGTACCACACAATCTACATTATGCTAGAATGTGTCAAACAATTAAAAATAAATCTACTTAGAAGTCTCAAAGGGAATAATTTATAGGGCCACATAATTTTCACTATTGTCTGAGATTCATTAAGATCAATTTTTAAAAGACTTCCATGTGCTTACTTGCATATGTGTGTGTGTGTGTGTATACATATATATATAAAGTATACAATTTGGGTAATGAATAAATTATACAAAGAATATAAGAAAATTAGAAAACTTTGCCCAGTTTTTTTGTGTGCAAAATTCTAAGTTTTTCACTAATTAAAATTTTATACTTACAATCTGATTTTGAATAGTTGTAATTTACTACCACCATAAGAATAAAAACATACATTTAAGTATTTTAAGCCCAAACCTATAAAATAATTCAATTATCTGAACATATTATTTTAGTTAAAAGGATTAAATGCAGTAGAGAATAAAAAGTATTTTTAAAGTTTAGTAATAAGAGATTCTTGAATGGAAACGTTTTAATTTATAATCTTAATCTTACAATTAATTTTGCCTAAAAGGGAAGCAGCTGGAACAGCTTTTCTCAACTTTTCTTATCTCTACCTGGAGATGTTGTCAAGCACAAGAAGTTATATAACTAAGTTATTCTTAGTTATATATATGTTAATAATTTAACATATAATATGTATAACTTGTAGCTTTCCAATAGCTTTCTTTTTTGGCTTGATGTCCAGCTTTAATACATGTGTTCCTTATCTCTGATGAAATTCACACTAAATAGGTTGCTTCCATTTATAAGCTGGAGATTTTCCTGTTTTTTCTCATCAGAATATTGGCCAAATTATATTGTTATATTGAATGCACATACAAATATGTAATAACAAATCCCATCAATATATACTAATATAACACACCAATAAAAAATAAAAAAATAAAGATAATTTTTAAAAATGCTTTTATTGATAAGAAAAAGGTCATGCTGAAAAGCAGGATGATTAGTTTAAATTGGAGCTTAAATTCATAATGTAATTCTGATTTTTTCCATAATTATGTTTATGTACATTCATATCCATGTGCTTACAAAATAATTTTCTAACTCCATCAAATATTTAATTTTCCACCTCAGAAAGAAACTTTTTCTAATAGAAAATTGTTTTATGATCTGATTCTCTAAAAGCCAATTTATTTTTCTAGAGTAGTAGGGTTGCATAGATGAAATTCTTTAAAGTTCACCACTCTCAGAAGTCTCCATCTTACCTGTTGGGAAAAGATTATTTAATCTGCTCTGACAGAATACACAAAGGAGTCTCAGGAAATTTTAAATATTACAAAAAAAGAAAAAAGAAAAAAATCCCAAACTCTAAGAGATTTATGTCAGTGCTTTGTTGATATCTAGATTAACCCCTGGAGCGTTAATGCTCTCTCTTAAGTCCTTTACCTCACCCTCGTTGGCCATGATACACGTATAACAATAGCAGTTTTATGGGATTACACTCAGGAATATCATCTTCATTGAAGGAAAAAAAGTACTTAATATAATAATAATAATGTGGCTTTCCCTCAGCATACTTGCTGTTTGTAACCACCCACTGCAGTCAGACTTTGGGCTTTGGCAGACACAACAAACGCTGCCATGTATTGTCACTACACAAAGCATTTTTCACTTTGTAAATCTGCTCATAAATTGTGTGTCAGTAGAATCGACCTGTGTGTGTGTTTGTGTGTTTTGTGTGTATGTGTGTGTTGGGGTGATACTTAATCTTTAAACAAATCAAGTTTAAACAATATTGCATGAGAATAAAATGATCTTAGGCCAGCTAGCCAGCCCTTCCTTTTCTGGGTCCCTGTCTTTATCCTATTATACCCTTGTTTAGACCATAGCTCAACTCAGTTAACACCCTATAGACTATAGGATATCAATCAATAGGATAAGGTAGAATTATAGGATAAGTAGTGTTAAGCTATCCTAGTTATAGGTTAGAAGTAGTGCTTAAAGAACTTAGCCTGAGTGACTCCATTTTAAAAAAGAAGCCATCTCGATTAGAATGGTCATTTAGCCCAATTAAGAAACTTTAATTGTTGCAATGCCTGCCCAACCACAAATGTCAACCCCACCCCTAACAAAAAGTCCCTGACGCTTGCTACAGACATTTAATTGCTAATTTTAGCTTCCGTAACCGAGCTTGCTTTGTGCAATTGCAGACCTCTATATGAGGGGGAAGTAGTTTGTAGCTTTAAAATGCTTCGATGAACAAGGCAGGGCGGGGTTATTGTACTCTGAACAGCCCCTTGCTGAGGGGCAGTCTCTGGCCTGCTAGTAAAGTCTCTCCAATTTGTACAAAACTGGGAATCGGTGTGTTTTCTGAGCATGTGCCCCATAACAATCCAGAGTCCAAAATGGAGAACATAGACAGTTGGTGTCTGGGCAGCTCTTTAGACTTAACTTTGGTATCTGTCATTTGAAAACCTATTATCCAAAGAGAGAGTCCACTTTGAGATTCGTGTAACCAGAGTTACCCACAGATACCTGCAGATAAAGTTTTGGTCCACAAGCAATTTTTAAATACCCTTATTAGTAGCTTTAAAAGTCAATTAATTTCAAAAGAAAAATTATACAACTACTCTATAGCCATTCAATGTTCTAGTATATTTAATATCCAATATAAGAAGGCAGAGAACAATTATTCATCTTCTTTCATATTTCATAGAATATTTATTCATAGAAATATAGAATACTCTGACATTACTTCTGAAACATGTTTTTCATTTAATATTCCTACACTCACATTTTTGGGGATTTTTTTTTGCCTAATTTAATGAATAAGATATTATTCTGCAAAAGGCATGAAAGTGATTCTGGGTATAGGAACTATATTTAAGGTGGAAATTTGTCATTTTGAGAGTATGTTTTTTATTGGATAGTACTTTTTATAGCTTTTTTCTAAAAGCCTTCCTCATCTCTAGATCAAAAGAGTATTCACCTACATTTTCTTCCAGAAGTTTTGAAGTTTGCACTAGTAAATGTTTTTGTGCATGCTGTGAGACAAGGACCTGGTTTCATTTTTGAAATAGTCCTTTTCCATCTCTGCTTGCCTAGTAGTCCCTCCTTTCCTCACTGGTCTGCAGTGCTGCATGTGTGATGCACCTATATTTCATGCCCACAGGGGTTTAGAGCTGAGCTTTTCTCTGCTCTATTGATCTAATTTTGTCTTTGTCTATATTTGTAATAATTCTTGAGATGACAAGTCTCCCCTTGGTTATTTTTTGTTGTTGTTTTGCTTTGTTTTTGTTTTTGTTTTTTTGTCTTGTCTTGTTTTTACAAGGATCTTGGCTATCCTCAGCTCTTTTTTCAAATCAATTCTAGATTTGACTTGTCTAGTTCCATGCAAATCATAGTTAAAATTTTGGTTGAGACATCATCAAATCTGCAAAAATTTGGGAAGAATCTCATCTTGAGAACTTAAAGTCTAGCCAGATATTGGAGGCAATTGCTTTCAGAGATGTCCAAAAGTGCAAGAAATAAAATCAAGAATGAATAAATGGGATGGATTCAAACTAAAAATCTTCTTCTCAGCAAAAGAAACAATCAATGAGGTGAAAAGAGAGTCTACATTTTGGAAGCAAATTTTTGCCACATGCACATCAGGTAGAGCACTAATCTCCAGGATATATAAAGAACTCAAAACACACACACACACACACACACACACACACACACACAAACAACCCAATCAATAAATGGGCTAAAGATCTAAACAGACACTTCTCAGAAAAAGATATACAATCAACAAATCTATGAAAAAATGTTCAACATCTCTAGCAATTAGAGAAATGCAAATCAAAACTAAGATTTCATCTCACTCCAGTCAGAATGGCAGTTATCAAGAATACAAGCAACAGCCAGGCGCAGTGGTGCATGCCTGTAATCCCAGCACTTTGGGACGCTGAGACAGGAGAATCATGAGTTCAAAGCCAGCCTCAGCAATGGTGAGGCACTAAGCAACTCAGTGAGACCCTCTCTCTAAATAAAACACAAAATAGGTCTGGGATGTGGCTCAGTGGTCGAGTACCCCTGAGTTCAATCCCTGGTACTGCCTCCACAAAAAAATAAAAGCAACAATAGGTGTTGGCAAGGATGTGGGAGAAAAGGCACACTCATACATTGCTGGTGGGCCTGCAAATTGGTGCAACCTATCTGGAAAGCAGTATGGAGATTCCTTAGAAAACTTGGAATGGAACCACCATTTGACCCAGCTATCCTACTCCTCAGTCTATACCCAAAGGATTTAAAAACAGCACACTACAGTGATGTAGCCACTTCAATATTTGTAGCACCTCAATTCACAATAGCTAAACTGTGGAAGGAACCCAGATGCCCTTCAATAGATGAATGGATAAAGAAACTGTAGTATATATACACAATGGAATATTACTCAACATTAAAAGACAATAAAATAATGGCATTTGCAGGTAAATGAATGGCGTTGGAGAATATTGTACTAAGTGAAGTAAGCCAATCCCAAAAAAACAAAGGCCAAATGTTTACTCTGATTAGTGGATGCTGATCCATAATGGAGGTGGGGGTGTGGAGCATGAGAGAAATGGAGGAACTTTGGATAGAGCAAAGGGGAGGCAGGGGATGGGAGGGGACATGAGGGTAGGAAAAATGGTGAAATGAGATGGACATCACTAACCTAGGTACATATATGAAGACACGAATGGTGTGACTCTACCTGTGTACAACCAGAGAAATGAAAAATTTTGCTCCATATGTGTACTGTGAATTGAAATTAATTCTACTGTGTTAAAATTTAAAAAAAAAAAAATTTTTTTAAAGTCTAGCCAGGTATAGTGACACCCAACTCTAATCTCAGCAGCTCACAAAGCTGAGGCAAGAGGATTACAAGTTCAAAGGCAGCCTCAGCAACTTAGTGAAGCCCTAAGCAACTTAGCAAGACTCTGTCTCCAAATAAAATACAAAAATAAATTTCTGGGCATGTGGCTCAGTGGTTAAGTGCCTTTGGGTTCAATCCCCAGTACTGAAAAAAAATAAAATAAAAACTAATGTCATTCATATTACCTTGGATCATATATTTCAAATAAGTATTAATTAGTGATTACTTTTGTGTGTCATTCATTTATAATGTTATATAATTTTTATAACTTTAAGCTGTAGGAATTATATGCCATTTTTTTACATTGTTGATATCATCTTTGATAATTCAGTTGTCTTAGAATTTGATGTAACTTTTTAAAATTTGTTCTAATTAGTTACATATGACAGCAGGATGCATTTTGATTCATTGTACACAAAGCAAAACTTTTAATTTCTCTAGTTGTAGATGATGTAGAGTTGCACCACATGTGCAGTCATACATGTACCTAGGGTAATGACATCCATCACATCCCACTATCTTTTCTGCCCCCATCCCCCGTCTCATCCCTTTCTTCCCCTTTGCCCAAAGTTCCTCCATCTTCCCATGCCTGCTCCCATCAAGGATCAGCATCTACTTATCAGAGAGAACATTCAGCCTTTGGTTTTTTGGCATTGGTTTATTTCACTTAGCATAATATTCTCCAACTCCATCCATTTACCTGCAAATGCCATAATTTTATTCTCTTTTAATGATGAATAATATTCCATTGTGTGTGTGTGTGTGTGTGTGTGTGTGTACCACAGTTTCTTTATCCATTGATCTTTTGAAGGGTATCTAGGTTGCTTCCACAGTTTAGCTATTGTGAATCATACTGCTATAAACATTGATGTAGCTGCGTCACTATAGTATGCTGTTTTTAAGTCCTTTGCATATAGACCGAGGAGTGGGATAACCGGGTCAAATGTTGGTTCCATTCCAAGTTTTCTTGGATTCTCCGTACTGCTTTCTAGGGTGGATGCACCAATTTGCAGTCCCACCAGTAATATTACATGCCATTTTCAAGAGTGAAGAAACTGAATCTCAGATTCTTTGTCCCAAACAAGATGCCCATGCAATGTCAGAACAGGGATTTCATACCATGTCAATCTTGGTCTTAGCTTATACTCTTAAAAACTTTTCAATGCTTTTTTTTCCATATGAGAACTTTCTCCACTGTAACAACTTATAGCCAAGATTTTTATTATAAAATCTTAAAGGAGTAGTTTCCCCGGAAAGAAAGAACATGTACTGCCCCAGATAACTGCCATAATAAGAACGTGGTACTTCTTGACACCAAAGCATTTTAAATGATTTTTAAATATAGTCTGTACTTATTTGCTAGGGCTATAGTTCTGCAAATCAGGTGATTTAAAGAACTGAAATTTATTGTCTCATGGCTCCAAATGCTAGAAGTCCAAGATAAAGGTGTCAGCAGGGTTGGCTTCCTCTGAGGGATGGGAACAAGACTCTGTTCCACATCTAGTTTTCAGTAGTTTGCTGGCAAGTTTTGGGGCACTTTGGCTGGGAAAATCATCATGTCCTTCTCATCCTTCATCTTCACATGGTGTTCTCCCTCTGTATATGTCCGTGTCCAAATATTCCCCTTTTATAAGCACACTAGACATTAGATGAAGGTCTTACGCTACTCCAATATGACCTCATCTTATCTTTACCAATTACATCTGCAGTGATTCTATATACAAGTAAGGTCACATTCTGAGGCCCTGGGGGCTAGGACTTAAACATGTGGATTGAGGATCAGGGGCATTTTTCAACCCTTAATATGGTCCTAGTAGTACATTGATGCTACTTAGAAGCTTTGTCAATAAAATTTGTAAAGTTCATATAATTAATATATATATGTATATGTGTGAGTGCTCATGAATATATATGATATATATATTTTATATATATATGTATATATATGTATATATACATATACATATATATACATATATATATATATATATCTCCAAAGTAGAGGATGATTTTGACAAATTACTAATAAATCAGCCACTGAGGAAGTCAATGAGTTACAACTATTTCATTTGGGTTCACTTAATCTTTCTGGGTTCACATAAGCTTTATGGAACCAGGAGAAATTCCTGAGTCAAAGGTGGAAGCTCTCTATCCAATATACTTGTCATGATGCATTGTTTTTATTTGTCCCTTCTGAGCCTGGAAGCCCTTTCATAAGAATGATAACACACCTTTGCAGCCCAGCACCTAACACAGCATTCAGTATTGGTGCCCAATAAATAGCATTTCTTAGCTTTCACCAGAAGTTACTTTACGAATAGTGCATGGATTAATTTGAAGTGCTTTAACACCAACCATCCAGACCACCACATATCATCACTTGGAAATAGGAAGTGGTGTGGACCATAAGGTTTAAATTCGAATAGGTTTAAATTAGATACACCACATTTTATCCACAAAATGTCACATGCTCACTGTTATTTTTGGTCACTTATTGACAGACTTCTTTTGGGGAGAGAAGAAAGGATTAAAATAAATTTCTTTTTTTTCCTCACAAATTAGTTAGATAGGTATGTAGATTGATTATATTTTGCTCTCATCTATCATATGACATCTAAATTTTTAAGTTATTACATAGTTATTGTCTTAAGCTAATAACCAGGTGAGCATACTGTGTCATGAGAGAGACAGAGAAAGAGAGAAATTAAGGGAAATAGTGTCAACTCGGCTTCACTAAGGTAGAATGCCATCACAAGGACACAGAGACACACAGCTCATGTACATGCCTTAAGGAGCAGATTTTCTCAAAAACTCACAAAGTAGGATTGAGCTCCCTAATAATTCTGTTATTCAACTTAAGTTATTCAACTTATTTTTGATAGTCTTCAGCCAATCATATTACTCTAGGGGGGGGGAATAGAAAACAAGCCTTTCTATTTTGAAAGTTGAGTAAGGGTTTTTCTTATAAACTCTGGTTTTGCCTTTGCTCATGTAGTCAAACATCACAAGCACTGGTGTGCTGGGGCTGGCTGACACCGACTTATGAGAACAGATTATTAGACATTCAGAAATTTTACCAAGCATGTTTAAAATCATTGACAGATTGAAAAGGGACATAGTGAGAATATTTATGCCTAGGAAATTGGCAAATGCTATAAAATCAGGGCTTTTATTTGTGTTTTGCTTTTGTTTTTGTTTTCCCCAGCACACTGCTGTCACAAGCTTTGTTTCATTGTGGCAGTTATAAAAATGTACCACAGTCAACTTCTAGGAACATAATTTACTGACAGCTCCATATGTTACATTCTGAAATCCATTCCTACTTTTGTCTCAAGACTAGGCTTCCTGAGCATTGATTCTAGTTGATAAGGAAGCCTGGCACGAACACTAAAATAGACCCCTTCCTGGAGATATACTTTTCCTCTGATGAGTAACATTGGCTCTATAATTCCTCAATGATCTTACTGAAGTTTCTTTTGAACAGCACTGCAGTCCATTGGCTTCTGTCACCTAAGTTCATTTCTCACCTCACTTGGAGTAAGGGCTGCATAGTGTTCTGATGGCTTACCCAGGCTCTCCCAGATCAACCTCCATTTTCTTTCACATGCATTTTACTTTAATAAACTTCTTGAATATCTAATCATATCTTGATATCTGCTTATTGGAGAAGTATGTCTTTAGCTGCACCCTAGCTTAGTATCTCTGAGTTATAACAGTGCCTGTGTTCATCTCTCTGATCTATTCTTCTATGCACGTTCATCCTCAACCTTTCCTCTAGGTCCATGCTCCATAATGAACTCTCTTCTCTTTCCCTCCACATTCTATTCTTCTGTGCTTCAGAGAATACATACTTGTCTTTTTAAAAGATTTTTATTTGATGAAAATCAGTGAATTTTACCCAAACTGAACTAGCTCCCAATTCAAGAAACAGAACATTATAGCACACCAGATTCCTTTCTTTCTAATCACATCCTGTGTCCCAAGGCTTACAATGATTCTGACTTCTAATAGCAAACATTACTTTCGCCTGCTTTTATTTGTTTATAAGAAGAATCCCATGGTGTGTAGATTTTTGTGTTTGAATTTTTAAACTCAACAATATGTTAGTGAGATTCATCCATATTTTTGTGTATAATTGTAGAGAGTTTTTCTCAATGCTGCTGCAGTGATATAGAGTATGAATATATCATAAATAATTTATATATTCTATTGTTGATAGATTCAGGGGATAATTTCCAGTTCAGGATCACCACAAATAGTACTGCTCTGAACATTCTATTATATATCACTTTCAAAACGTGTACACATTTCTCTTGAGTTTACCAAGAAGGGACTTACTGGGTGTGTAAGTCAGATTTCTGTCACTGTGACACAATACCTAAAATAATAAATTTGAAAAGAGAAAAAGTTTATTTTGGCTGCAAGCTTCTGAGGCAGCATGCAATGGCAGGAGTGAGTGGTGGAAGAAGCTACTCACCTCATGGTGGTCAAGAAGTGAAAGAAAGAAAGAATCTGGTGTTCCGATTCCCTACAAGGACAATTTCATATGGATAGACTTCCTCTAGGCCTCAGCCCCATAAAAGTTCCACTACCTCCCAATAGTATTACAGGCTCATGACACAAGCATCTTTAAGGGAACACTTATCTAAACCATAGCTCTGGGTCTAAGAAATATGTATGTCTGTTTTAATAGATGGGACCAATTTTTTGCACTGTCATTTACACTCCCACCACAGAGATTGAGAGAGTTCCAGTTGCTTCATATCCTCACCAATAATTGAAATTGTCTGGTTTTTTATTTTAGCAATTCTGATGGGTGTGCTCATTGTTCATCTGTACAGTTGAGTAGGTACTTAGGTGAGTTTTCAATTGATTTTTTTTCCGAACCTTTATACCATAAAGAATGATTGCTATAGACTCTGATTCAAATCTTTTATTAAGTTCCACTGTACCATTGAGTCAGAAATGTGGTTACTTTCATGTCTTTCTGGTACAAACAGAATAATAGTTGTCTTCCCTTCTTCCTTCAATTCTTTGCACTCATTGATGAATATGTTGACTATTTATTGAAATAGCACTTTAGTTCTGGATCAGTGATGCAAATTTTAGCAAGTACAGGAATCTAAAGCTGTTCTTTGGACATGATTTGGCATGACAAGTTCTTATACCTATTGCTACAACAACCAAACCAGAGGGGGCAGAAAGGTCATAATTCTCTCCCTCTTTCCTCTTCTTTTGCCCTGAGGCTATCTAAGATAAGCGTCTCATCCAGGTGGTTCCCAATTCAGTTGACGCTGGAAAGATAAGTGGTTTCTCTTTCTTTTTCTTTTCCACTCAGGACCCATATGTTTTGTGCTCTCAGAGTGCTGAAATAGTCACATATACAGTAAATGCACACACCGTTGTTTGCAAAGAACCCAAATCTATTTTACTTTTTCAAACAACTCAAAGGGCAATAGAACTTGGTCATATGGATGGCATCATCCTTCCCATTGGAATGTCACCTCTAATATTGAAAGACTAAGAAACAGGTTGCTGACAGTTTTAAGTGTCCTGGTTCTGCTTCTTTTTTAATCGCTCCACTGATGTCTGATTACATATGACTCAATTTCAGAGGGAGAAATGTGAATTATGCATTTTGGCTAGAGCTAGCAAAAAAGAATAAGCACAAAATTGGTGACATGTAAGATTTATTCATGGCAACACAACTTGGTTTCAAGACCCAAGGAGATAATAGACAAGCACTCAAATTATTAGACTAAGCTCTGGCCTAGTACTGATGTGTTCTTACCTCAATTCACCTTTATTACTGAAGGAAACCAGATGGTGTGCTTGGAGAATGCTTCCGCCACCTCATAGGAAGAAATATTTTATCAGGCTGACATGTCACTCTTTCCAGTGAGACACACATGATGTGCAGCTGTGGGAGTTACATTTCTTCAGATCACTTTCCCAAGAATAAATGACTAGGTGACTATTAACTACCTTCCCAGCTCTGCATTTTCATAATTTAGTGCTTGGAAAAGTCTTAAAATGATGGAAACATGTATTGCTTATTTTACACTCCTTGCAACATTTGACACATCATGGGCTCTTAATGTATATATTTTTAGTTCTATTTGTAAGAAAAGAATAATTAACACAACAAATATATAATAAAATGTCTTTAAAAATAACATTGAGAGCCTTCATAAAATAAGCGAACACTTTCTGAAGGGATTTAATGACTAATGTGAGTATCAACAGACAATAACAACTACCACAACCACCACCATCATAATAATAGTAACAGTAAAATATGCTCTTGATCTGGCCAGAATTTTAGTATCTCTAGTAGTCACAACAATTCCTAAAAAAAAAAAAAATCTGTAGTAGTTAATTCTGGTACTTTTCTCTATATGCTACTTATATTTTATTGAGAACAATTATACTACACTTAAATAAATATTAATCTTTTCAACTGATATAAATGCAATATCCCCAGAGAATGGAGGAGGAGGAAGAAGAAAAGGATAAAAAAGAAGAGGGACAAGGAAAAAAGAAAAAGAAGAGGAGGAGGAAAATATAATGGGAGCAAACTATTTTCTTTATCAAAGTAAAGGAATAGAATTATTATTTTTGACAAAAATATTCTGATGGATAAATAGGGGAAATGATGAATTTCTCAATATGAATAAAATTATTTTATGTGAGAACCTAGACCTTAAAATGAGAAAGGTAGATAATGAGAGTGGAAGAGATAAAACTGAGTTATACAGAGGACACATGATTTGCAATGGACCTTACCTTTGGCTGTCCCACAGTCAGTGCCATGACAGGTTTATGAATGGACAGACAGTCTGCAGTTAGTAGGTTTTGGGGGATATAATTTGGTAGAGATGGGATTTGCACCATGTTGGTAACTGAAGAATGAGTAAGCTACAGCATCTATAGGATTTATAAGGCAGATTCTAGACTCCTGCAAAACCTTGGACATAGTGCTTATGTCAAGTTTCATCCATTTCCCAAGAGCAGGAGGATTGAAGCTAACATTCAGGTTTTAAAAGTAATGAGTACTACACTAAATTCTTACTCAGGAATGCAATTTGTCTGTGAAGTCTGAGTGGCACAGTATCTGCCAATGCCTGTGGGTTATAGTACATTTGAATGTACATATGGCAAATAGTAGTAGCTATGACTATTTTTTTTTTTTTACCCAATAAGAAAAGGAACTGTAGCTTACTTACTCATATATATTCCCTGAAGGATCCAGGACTAACAGGTGCTTGATAATGAATTCTTACAAAACTAATTTGAATGCGCCTCGAAAAATACTGTGGTACAATGAAGAGATGCTTGATTTTAGAAGCAGAAGACATGATTTCAAGTTTTGGCTTGAGCTAATCTCCAGAAAGTCCCTTAAATTTCCTGATTTTGTATGGTTCTTTTTAGTTATACATAACAATGGGGTTAATTTTTGACATAACTATAAAAGCATGGAATATAATTTGTTCTAATAGTCCCCAGTATTTCTCCTGTGTCTTCCCTCCTTCCTCCCCAAGTTCCCTTCCCTCTCCTCTACTGATCTTTCTGCAATTTACTTAGTTATTTTTTTAAATTAGTGTCTTGTGGATGTATATGATGGTGAGATTCTCTGGAATATTCATGCATGTACATAGAAAAGTTAGGACAGATGCATTCCACTGTTTTTCCCTAGTCCATCACTCTGCCCTTCCCGTCATTCCACTAATCTTCATTCCAATGAGCTTTCTCCAATTTTTAAAGTCCTCTTATTTTGTACACCCTTCTACATATCAGAGAAACTTTTGATCCTTGCCTTTTTAGAACTGCCTTATTTCACTTAGCATGATAGTCTATAGTTTCATTCATTTACTTGCAAATGTCATAAAGTCATTCTTTTTTATAACTAATATTTCCTTGTGTATATATACCACATTTTCTTCATTCATTCATCTGTTGAAGGGCACCTAGTTTGGCTCCGTAGTTTGACTATTATGAATTGCGTTGATATAAGCATGGATGTGTCTGTGTGCTTGTAGTACACTGATTTTAAATCTTTTAAATATATATACCAAGGATTTGGATAACTGGATCATATTCATTCCTAGTTGTTTGGGGAATGCCCATACTGCTTTCTAGAGTGGTTGCACTAATTTGCAATTCCACCAATAATATATGAATGTACCTTTTTCCTCACCAACGTTTATTGTTACTTTTATTCTTGATAATTGCTATTTTAACTGGAGTGAGATGGAATCTCACTCTAGTTTTAATTTGCATTTCTTTAATTGCTAGAGATGTTGAACATTTTTTTCATTTTTGTGGACAATTTGTATTTCTTCTTCTGAGAAGTGCCTGTTTAATTCTTTTTACCATTTATTAATTAGATTTTTTTTTTGGAATTAAGTTTTTTGAATTCTTTGTATATCTTGGATATTAATGCCCTGAGGAGCAAGTGGCAAAGATTACCTCCCATTCCATAGGCTCTCTCATCACACTCTTGATTGTTGCCTTTGCTGTGAAGAAACTTTTTGTTTTGATGCCATTCTACTTATTGATTTTTTATTTTACTTCTTATGCTTTAGGAGTCTTATTAAGGAAGTCAGTTCCTGTGTCAACTTGTTGGAGTTTTGGGACAACTTTTTCTTGTAGTTTGTGCAGGATTTCTGGTCTAATTCCTAAGTCTTTGATACATGATAGATTGAGTTTTGTGCAGTGTGAGAGATAGGGGTTAAATTTCATTCTACTACATGTGGATTTTCAGTTTTCCCAGCCATTTGTTAAAAAGGTTATCTTTTTTCCAACATGTTTTTTGGCACCTTTGTCTACTATCAGATAACTATATTTACATGGGTTTGTCTCTGTGTTTTCTATTCTATGCCCTTGGTCTTCATGCCTATTTTGGTGCCAATACCATGCTGTTTTTGTTACTATAATTCTATAGTATAATTTGAGGTCAGGTATTGTGATGTCTTCTGCTTTGCTTTTCTTCCTAAGGATCACTTGGGTTCCTCTTTTCCGATTCATATCCCTTTAATTTCTTTCATCTGTCTAATTGCTCTGGCTAGTGTTTCCAGGACTATGTTGAATAGCAGTGGTGAGAGAGGGCATCCCTGTCTAGTTCCTGTTTTCAGAGGGAATGATTCCAATTTTTCTCCATTTAGAATGATGTTGGCCTTGGGTTTAGCATAGATAGCTTTTACACTAATAGTCCAAGGATTACTTGGACTATTCTGGGTCTCTTATATTTCCAAATAAATTTCATCACAGCTTCTTCCAGTTTTGTGAAGAATGTCATTGAAATTTTTATGGGAATTGCATTTAATATGTATAGTGCTTTTGGTAGGATGGCCATTTTGACAATATTAATTTGGCCTGTACAAGAACATGGGAGATCTTTCCATCTTCTAAAGTCTTCTTCAGTTTCTTTCTTTAGTGTTCTACAGTTTTCATTGTAACAGTCCTTCACCTCTTTTGGTAGATTGCTTCTCAAGTATTTTTTGAATCTATTGTGAATGGGATAATTACCCTAATTTCTTTTTCAGTAGATTCATGATTGGAGTATAGAAACATGATTCATTTATGAGTGTTGATCTTGTATCCTGCTACTTTGCTGAATTTATTTATGAGCTCTAGAAGTCTCCTGGTGGAGTTTTTCAAGTCTTCAAAGTATAGGATCATGCCATCAGTAAATAATTTGAGCTCTTCCTTTTTTATTCATATACCTTTAATTTCTTTCTCTTGCCTGATTGCTCTTACTGGAGTTTCAAGGACTATGTTAAATAAGAGTAAAAAAAAAAGTGGGCATACTTGTCTTATTCCTGCTTTTAGAGGAAACGTTTTAAGTTTTCTCCATCCAGAAAAATGTCGGCCTTGAGTTTGTCATATATAGTCTTTACAATGTTGAGGTAAGTTTCTTCTATCTCTAATTTTTCTAATGTTTTAAACATGAATGGAGAAATATATTTGTTCAAATGCTTTTTCTGCATCTATTGAGATAATCATGAGATTCTTAAGTCTATTTAGGTGGTGAATTACATTTATTGATGTTCAACCAACCTTACATCCCTAGGATGAAACTTGATCATGGTGCACTATTTTTAAATGTGATTTTGTATGCAGTTTGCCAATATTTTATTAAGAATTTTTGCATCTATGTTCATCAAGGATATTGGTTTAAAGTTTTCTATCCTTGATGTGTTTTTGTCAGATTTTGGTGTCAAGTTGATACTGGGTTCATAGAATGAGTTTGGCACTGTTCCTTTCTTTTCTATTTCATGGAATAATTTGAGGAGGATTGGTGTTGGTTCTTTAAAGGTCTGGTAGAACTCAACTGAGAATCCATCCATTTCTGGGCTTTTCTTTGACAGAAGACTTTTCATAGCTTCTTCAATTTCATAACTTAAAATAGATTTGTTTAAGTTTTCTATATTTGCCTGGTTCAGTTTAGGTAAATCATATGTCTCTAGGAATCTGTCAATATCTGCAAGATTTTCTAGCTTATTGGAGTATAAATTTTCAGAATAGTTTCTGATGATCCTCTGGATTTCAATAGCATCTGTGGCAATATTTCCTTTTTCACCTAGGATTTTGATAATTTGATATTCTTCTCTCTTTCTTTTGGTTTATTAAGTCTGTATAGCCTTTGGGGAAAAAATTCGTCATTTTGATCATCTTTTGTGTTTTTTTTAAATTCTCAATTTCATTGAGTTCAGCTCATTTTAATTATTTCTTGTCTTTTACTGATTTTGGTGTTTGTTCTACTTTGTCTAGGGACTTGAGATGTAATGTTAGATTATTTATTTAGTGTCTTTCTATTCTTTTAATGTATGAGCTCAATGCTATGAACTTTCTTCTTAGAACTGCCTTTATACTGTCCCACAGATTTTGATATGTTCTGTCACTATTCTCATTTACTTCTAAGAATTTTTCTTATTTCTCCCTTGATTTCTTCTACTAGTCATTCAGCATTATAAAGGGTATTATTTCATCTCCAAGTGTTAGAGGGTTTTAGTTTTTTATCTTATCATTGATTTCTAACTTCATGTCACTGTGATCTGATATAATACAAGGTATAATCTCTATTTTGTGTATTTGCTAAGATTTGCTTTGTGACCTAAAATATGATCTAGGTTAAAAATAGTTCCATATGCTGCTGAAAAGACAGTGAGGTCCATCAATGATGGATGAAATATTCTATTAGTTCCATATTATTAATTATAGTTTTTTAGTTCTGTAGAATCTTTACTTAGTTTATATTTGAATGATCTATCTAGTGGTGAGAGAAGCATGTTAAAGTCATCCAGTATTATTGTATTGTGGTCTATTTGATTCTTAATATTGAAAGGGGTTTGTTTGATGTATGTAGATACTCCATTGTTTGGGGCATAAATATTTCCAATGATTGTATCTTGTTGGTGTATGAATCCCTTAAGCAGTATGAAATGACCTTCTGTATCTCTTCTGATTAATCTTGGCTTGAAGTTCACTTTATCTGATATGAGAATAGATACCCTTGTTTGTTTACAAGTACCAGGTGAATGGTATGTTTTTCCTTTTTCTCATCTTTTCGCATTCAGTCTATGGATGTCTTTGCCTGTGAGGTGAGTCTCTTGCAGACAGCATATTGTTAGGTCTTGTTTTTTAATCCAATCTGCCAACCTATGTCTTTTGACTAAAGAATTTATATGATTTACTTTCATGTTATTATTGAGAGATGATTTTTATTTCCTGCCATACTTTTATTTATTTCTAATGTTTAAATTGGACTTGATTATACTTTAATTGAGTATTCTTTAAGTGTAATTCTGTTTTAGTCAGCTTTTTCACTGCTGTGACTAAAAAATCTGACCAGAACAATTTTAAAGGATGAAAAGTTTTATTTGAGGAATCACAGTTTCAGAAGTATTAGTCCATAGAAGGCTGGCTCCATTCCTCAGGGCTCAGAGGTAAGCCTGAACATGATGGTAGGAGAATGTGACAGAGGGAAGAAGCTCACATCATGATCAGAGAGCAGAGACAGAGATTCCTTTTGCTAGATACAAACATATACCCAAAGACATGCTCCAATTCCCACCTCCTCCAGCCATACTCTACCACTTCAGTTACCTCTCAGTTAATCCCTATTAGGGGATTAAATCACTGATTGGGTTAAGACTCTTACAACCCAATCATTTCTCCTTAGAATATTCTTGCATTTTCACACACATGAGTTTTTGGGGGACACCTGACATCCAAACTATAACAAGTTCCTCCCTATGCTGATTTTCATTTTTATTTTTTATTTCTTCTTTATGAAATATTTTATTGAGTATGTATGGTAGTGCAGGCTTTCTAGTTATAAATTATTTTAGCTTCTGTTTATTATGAAAGGTATTTATTTTATCTTCAATTTTAAAGCTAATTTTGCTGGATATAGTGTTCTTGGTTGGCATTCATTTTCTTTCAGAACTTGATATATATGGGTCTGTATCCAGAAATCATTTGAAATATGGATTGTTTTACCTCTAAATGTGACCAGTCATTTTTCTTTTGCATTTTTTAAAATTCTATTATTATTCTTTATGTTAGGCATTTTTCATTATAATGTGTCTTAGAGCAGATATATTGTGATTTTGTATATTTGGAGTCTTATAGGCCTCCTTTATTTGACTTTCCATCTTATTCTGGAGGTTCAGAAAATTTTCTGATATTATTTTATTGAAAAAACATGTATCACTTTAGCTTGTATTTCAGAGCCTTCATCTATCTCAATGAATCTCAAATTTGGCATTTTAATGTTATCCTCGATTTCTTAAATATTCTATGCATTTTCTTTTAGTATCTTTTCTTTATGGTTGACTTTATTTTCCAAATTATATAGTTTGTCTTTGAGGCCTGAAAAACCATCTCCAAAGTGGTCTTCTCTATTAGTGATACCAAATTTTTAAGTTGTTTTACAGATTCTTCTATTTCCAGGATTTCTGTTTCATTCTTTTTCAGACTCTATATCATTATTGAAGTGATCTTTCACTTCCTGTGTTTTATCTCTGATTTCACTCCTTACATGTCATCTTTTATTTATTTATTTATTTTTAATATTTTATTTAAAGACAGAGTCCTATTAAGTTGCCTTGGGCCTCACAAAGTGGCTAAGGCTGGCTTTGAACTTGATATCCTCCTGCCTCAGCCTCCAGAGCCACTGGGATTTCAGATGTGCACCACTGTGCCTGGCTCCCGTAGACTTTATTTAGTTAGTTAGTTTTTAATTTTTGGAATTTTTTTCATTATTTATTTGTTTATTTATTCTATTTAGGTTTACATCATATCAGAGTGCAATTTGATTCATTGTACATAGATAGAGGATAACATTTCATTTCTCTGGTTGTAAGTGATATAGAATCACAACTTTTAGCTCATAGAATATTTTAACTATGAATTTTCTAAATTTTTTCTCTGACTTTTCTTCCACTGTGGTATTGATAAAGTCAGTTGTTGAAGCATTATGGGCTCCTTGCTATGGTTTGTTCCCTTGCTTTTTCATATTATTTGTATGTCTACCCATCTCTTGGTATAGTTATCACTTCTTTTTACATAGAACTACTTTCTGATCTTTTTTTAGGAGCTCTGAGGTTGGATGAATATCCAGGTAATGATATATTAAGTTAATGGTTGGTCTCTGCTGATTTCAATATCAGCATAACTTTAAAAGATGCCACTGAGCCCTATTTACTATAGTCACTTCAGAGCCAAGCCCTATTCTATTCAACCTTATAAGAACAAAATCTTGTTGCAGTTGATCTCATGTCATCAGATTCAAGCATGAACTTATAATAAAGTTCTGAAATAGGTCAAAAATTAGTTGTTAAATTTAGTCAAAGTGGGAGAGGAAGAAAGAATGCTGAAAAAGGAAGAAGGGAAAAAAGAGAGTCAGAAAGAAATAAAGAGAGAAAAGGTATACAAAATAATTTACACCAAGGCAGAAAAGGAGAAATAGATGAATGGTGAGTATCTGAGGGCATAGCAGGTAATGCAATAGGATAAATAGGGAGTAAGAGGAGCGAGTATAAACTAGAGCCAGGAAAACAAAGATAGGAAGATTGATTCCAATTAGTGCTTTAAATTATTAGATAAAATATATTCAAATGAGTTGAATATGTTGTAGAATGTTGGCTATTGGTTTAACAATTATAGTACAAGTTAAAGAGTTATTCATATGATCTAAGTTGACATTATAGTTATTTATAGTAAATTATGTCAAGGGGAAGAAAATTTTTGTTGAATCTTGGTTTGAACTTCATTGGAGTTTGGACATGTAGCAGATGTCCATGAGTCTTTGGCTGTGGATCTCTCTTGAGTTCCAGGGGCACAGGAGCCAATTCCCTAGTACCTATGAATCTCCCAAAACCAGTGTCTAGTTTGTCAGCTCAGGGGCCTGAAGCTGACTGCTCATATGCCATGTCGTGCTTTGGCTGTTTCTATTGTGTGCAGGAGTTCAAGATGCAGGCTCTGGAGTGTCCCATGATTGTTGTGGGTCACCATGTACCTGTTCCCCTCTATAGCTCTCCAGGATCCTTTTCATGGTAGTGAAGATCCTGATGGCTATCTGTGAGTGCGGGAACTCTGGGTTTTTCATGGGTGTTCTGTGGTGCAGAAATATTCTCCCAGCTGACACTACAGTTTGGGGTCCTGTAATGAAGGGATTCAGGTGTTTCACCTGGGTTCTAGTTTCCACTTTCCCAGGTTGTGAGTGGCAGGCCTTGATCCCCTCTGTTTACTAAGTCTGATGCAACATCCTGAAAATACCCAAACAATGCCCTTTCATTCACCAGTTGTGATCATAGGTCAGGCTGTGTGCCAGTTAAGGCTGGGAGCAGACACTTCCTTATGCGTAGGCTCTGGTAATTTTTCACCTTAACTGATCTCCCTCTAGCTATCTTTTGAGTACTTCAGCTTGTTTCCTTGTATTCAGGGAATTTATCCTAGCAGCAGCATCTGTCCTCAGCTGCCACCACCCAGGAACTGAGTTTCTGTGTCAATAGATATTCAGGCAACTTCTTTCTGTTATGGCCTCATAATTCCAGGAAACATCTCTAGCTTCCCACAATGCCTCCCCAAATGTCAGTGGTTGGGTTCTGGTGAATCCACTTTCCTCTGTTCAGAGACATGCAGTCTCTGTCTAGTTGAGCAAGTGGAGCGAGTGCAGGCTGTGCAGAGCTTTCTGCCTTTGCCTGGATCACAGAGGCTGAGTGATGCTAGATGCTGCTTCCTGGCACAGGCCCTCACTAGCTCATTTATTCTCCTTGTTCATGAGGAGGGGGAGGGCAAAGGGGTATCAGAGATTTTCAGCTAGTAGTGTTCCCTCTAGACATTCTTACTGGCTGGATTCTTAAGTGTTCCCACTGCAGGGAACTTCCCTTTGATTTAATTTACAGCTATCTGGGCATGGGAAGACTCTGAGTTGATTTAAGGGGGTGGCTGGTCAGCTGAGGGTTCCACAGGATGGCTGTGGACTCTTGGCTCAGTTTTCTTTTCAAGATTTGGCTTTAAGCTGTTTTCTCTGTTTTAAGAATCCTTCTGTTATGGTCATGCTTTAAATTTTGCCAGTCTTTCCAAATGTTTTTAGGGGGAGTTTAAGAGAATTTTTGTACCCTCTTCTCTCTCTCTCTCTCTCTCTCTGTTGCCCCTCCCCCCCATTCCTACAGCCTGGTTCAGGTTTGAGGTTAGGAAAGTCTGAGTTTATTTTCTACTCCAATATACTCACCAAGTCTCAGATTTTGTAATATTGACCTTAGAGCATTTATTTTGTCAGCAACATCTCAATTCTGCTTTTCCTTCACGGCCTTCTTTCTGTGTCATGAAGAGTCCTAATGGACTCTCTGCCTAGTTTCTGAATTTTAGTCTTAATTGTGAAATATGATAATATTACCTTTCTCAAAACGTACTAAGGTGAAAGAATATAAAAGTCTCAAATAACATGCATAGGAACTCAATGTATATATGCATGCATGTGTAGGTGTGTGTGTGTATATGTGTGTGTGTGTGTTACTATATACATTTCATTGTTGTAAACTTTTTACCTCCAATAAGGAAGGACTCTCTTCCTTGATTAGAATAATCATATTTTTAAAATTTTTATGGTCCATTGTCCCCAGTGAAAAGCAGTTCCATGGAGCCTCTACTTGAGGTTTCAATTGTAATTTTTAATATATGTATATACAATTTTTAGTGCCAACATTTTATTTCAGAATAGTGTAAAAACTATGAATGCATATAGTTCCCATTTCATGTAAAATAAAACATGAATGTTTCTACATTTCAGAAAAGTAAATCGTTATTTATACCGAAAGTAAGGAAATTTTATATGAAAAGTGTCTGTCACTCTTTGCAGTAATACAGTGTTAGCATAAAATATCCAGAAGGATTTACTCACTATTGTCACAGAAGCTCAATGAAAAATAATTTTACTATATATTATTATTAGTAATCCCCTTAGTGACTCCTTTGACTTCTAGAGAAATGGAGGAAGGATGGAAACAGGTCAGCATTACAGAATCTTGAGAAATGTGAAAGGTCTCAGATGACTTGTGCCATGGAGTTAGAAGGAAGGAAGCAAGAAGAGAAAGAAAGAAGAAAAGTAAGGAATTTATTATTGTATAGATATTTAATAACCTGGATAAAAATGGTGAAGAAACACAGTAGGACAGACTTGAATTCAGACTTATTTGTTAAGTCAGGAATCCAATATAACTTATCCAAGTTATCTTGAGTATTCCTTGCCTATGTCTACTCAACATAACCCTTCTAGAACATTTCTGATTTTGGCTGCCAAGTTCCTTGTTTTTAGAGCTAAACAGAATGTCTCCAGGTTATGTTAGAATATGCTGGAGGTTCTTCTAACCAGTCAGAGGCAAGGACAGGAAATGAAGGGGAGCCAGCCAAGGGTCTATACTGGAAATACAATCTCAACTATTGCATCTAGAGAACAAGTTGGGAATGTAGTTAAGAAGAAAACAAAAATAAATGATCAGAAACTGGTTTTTCCAAAACAGTAAAAGGCAAGAAAATTATATGGTATAAGAAGAAAATCATAAGCAAAGCTAAAATGAGCTTGGTTTTCACTGAATCCTGGCCAAGTGTTACTGAGTAGTTAAGTCAGTCAAAATGAGTCTCACTAAGTAAAATGTTGCCTACATATTTTATTTTCTATGTATGTCAAGATAACTTTTTTGATCTCCATATGTCTATCTCCCTATATCCTATTTGGTTTTCTACATCGTCACAATTCAAATTACACTGGGATCCTGTAAGGGAGGAAGTAGGAATTTTAGACCAGATGGTGGCTGAGAAGTGCACTTGAGCTCAGACAGTTGGACAGATGTGTTTTATGATAATCTAGGCCCTATCACTGCCTAAAGGACATGCTCAGAGAATTTCAGCATCATAGCCCATGTTCTAGTTTCACTGTTTCTGACACAAAACTTCAAATTACTACATGCTATAGATTTGGTAGGGGAGCATTTTCCCAATTTTTTAAATAAAGCTTTTTAAAAAACAATTATACATTTATAGAAAAATAAAGAAGATATTATACGATTCTTATAAATCCCATACCGTTTCCACTATTATCCACATCTTATATTAATGAGGTAAGTTTCTGAATAAATCAGTATTGATACATTGTTATTAAAATCCATACCTGACTCAGATTTTCATATTTTTGCTAGTGTCCTTACGTGTTCTAGGATCGATGCAGGATACCTCATGATGTTTAATTGTGAGATCTCCTAAGGCTCTTCTTAATTCTAACATTTGCTCAGAATTTTCTTATCGTGATGACCTTGATAGTTTTGAGAAGCACTAGTTAAGTGTTTGGTAGAATTCTTTTTTTTTTTTATTTTTTTTTTAGTTGTTGATGGATCTTTATTTTATTCATTTATTATTTATATGTGGTGCTGAGGATCGAATCCAATGCCTCACGCATGCTGGGCAAGTGTTCTACCACTGAGCTACAGTCCCAGCCCTTGTAGAATTCTTTACTGGAATTCATCTAATGTTTTTTTTCTCATGATTAGACTGGGGTCATGTATTTTGGGATGACCACAGAGATGAGGTGCCATTTTCATTACCTCATTCCCACTTGTGATACTGATTTGATCACTGGACGAGGTAGTATTTTTCAGGTTTCTCTACTGTGAAGTTTTTCTTTTTCCTCCTCTTTCCATACACCAGTCTTTGGAATTAAGTCACTATGTATGTGGCTCATACTTAAGAATTAGGGAGTTATGTTCCCCCTCCTAGGGGGAGAAGTATCTATATAAATTATTTGGTGAACTAGAAATTAAAAGATTCAAAAAAATTGGTGCTAGAAAAGAGACTTACAAATAGATGTCAGAGTCCTTTTCATGGTAGCATTGTGGCCTCTAAAACATATTTATAAGCAAAGATGAATAAGATAGATCAGGAAGACAGAAAAAGGAGGAAAATATTAAGATTTTCTTCTTTATTCAGGTATCAGAATAGTACTTAGCCAAATCCAGTCCACAAAATTTATAGAAGTGCCAATTAGGAATTCTACAAAAGATTACATAAGGATCAAAGAATCCAATTCTTATAATGAGTAAAGAAAGGCATGCTTCTCTGCTGTTTGCATTTGCAAAGATAAAAATAAAGTTAAATACATATTGTTGCCCTAAGACTTTTTAATGTTATTTGGTAAGATGATAAGTAGATAAAAGTACACCTTTAATGGGAAATCAAGATGTGAAACATTCATAGAAATTTCCACCCAAAGTTACCTTCAGACATACCTAGCAGTATATTCTACAAATGTCCTTGACTAAGGCTCATTCAAGTTTTTCAAGAGGAGCCTGGGATATGAATTTTTTAATAACCAGAAGTATAATTGTGAATGGGAACAACAATAAGAACATTTCACTTATTTAAGAAAGTTTAGGAATGAGCTATTCACAAAGTGCAATTGGCAGGCACTGAGAAGAATGGAAATAATGGAAAGTCGGTTAGGAGGATAATTCACACACATCATAATGACGCTGACGGAGACCTAGCGAGACCTGAGCAGAAACAAGCAACTTCGATAACTTATTTCTCAATGAGATTGCCTTAAGGGGCATAGTGGATATCTTTAGAAGCAAAAAAGAAAAACTGTATCTAGACAGAGGTATCTACTGGTAGAATATTTTCCCATAAATGTTTAATTTAGGGTAATACTAAAAACGTAAGTGAAACATACCGTGGGACGTATGAACAAAGGTTAACTTAGGATGCAGACATTGGAATTGCATTGTAGCGATGATTAAAACATGAGCTGAATCCATCTCCTGTGAAATGCAATTGCTAGATATCTTGAAAGTATGTCTTCTCCTCCACACCATGATCTTTTACAAAACCACTAGAACATTTCTTTAGATATATCTGAAAAAAACTTTGGGTGCAAATGTTGATGAATGTTTCCCATTTTTTGTATTCCATCAAATATGGAATGTTTTTGTCCCTCTATCATCTTAACAAATAATGTCACAGTCTTATAACAATATTTTAAACTTGATCTTTATCTAAGGAAATGCAAAAAGTACAGAAATTTGTCCTTTCTCACTCATTATAAAAGTTGAATTCTTTGTCCCATATATGTTTTAGAGCATTCCTAATTTCCCCTTCTGCAAATCTTGCAGAATGGAATTGAAAATGAGCATTTTCTCTGATACCTTGGAAAACTCCCTATTTGTTGTCTATGTTCTGCACATCTTTGGCCAGTGATAACCAAACTTGAGGCAATATCTGTCTGACTTTCTTTTAAGGCAATCGAATGGAGAAATTACTGGTTTCTCAAACTTTCCTTAATGCATTCTTAAGCAATTTTCACTTGCCATATTATCACCCCATAAGCAAAAAGTAGAATAGTTCTTCATCTTTCTTAGGAAATTTTTTCAACACAACCCAGATGGCAAAATAGCTGTATTGCAGTAAAAATTACTTATTTACCCCAATCTTAAGGATAAAATGACAATTGTGACAATTAAGATTCTGTATGTACAATGTGTTTACTGTGGTATTTTACACTTAATGTAGTTTTAAGGTGAACACTTGATCATTCCCTCCCCATACCTTTTGACTTGGTGTGTGTGTATTTACATTCAGGCTTCTATTTGAGAAAATTAGATTTGTAATTTGAAGATCTCACAAGATCCTTTGATCCATCTGTGGTAAGAGCTTCCATGTTCAAGTTTGTGTCTAAATCTATGTCTATACAAATGAAAAGCATGTGAATATACTTGATTTATTAATATCATTGAAGCAGAATGAACGAAACATTTAATTTCAGCAGTTTGATAGGTTTTTCCTTCTATCTCATTCTTTTCTTTACATTTTCCCTCTCTTCTTTTGATTTTTCGCTTTTTGACTGGTTTACATGATGCCGAAATTCCAATTTGATCTATGTGAAGGCCTTTTAATAAAATATTTTGCTGTCTCACAGTCAGTGACAACATGGTGGGACAGTGAAGAAGACACTTGGCATACAATAAAGGAGATAAAGAGGAAATTGAGAAGTAGGTGTTTGGAGTACTCATTAGAAAGATTCACCAGGTTGGTGCAGGTGTTTTCATCTTGCTTTTAGGGTTGAACACTGACCAGATTAAAGATGTGTACTTAACACATTAAAAAGTTTTATGTAAGATTGGGAGTTTTTCACTGACTCAATCTTCAACCAGCACTGAAAAGCTCCTGAAATGGGACTTTTCGAGTTGCTTTTGTGGACTTCCGCTTCTTTTTGGAAAGAGACACAGAAGACTTGTGTCTGGTGTTCACAGTTTGAAACAAGGCTAATCAGAATCCCCTAAAATTTTCATTTCAAGTGCTAAGCTTTTTGAAAAATTCACTGTCCACTTAGCACAGCTTTTACTGTTAGTACTTTTTCTGTTTCATGCCCAAGGCCAGTCACATTGAAATTCTTTCACTTCTCAAATCATGTCATGCCCTTGCCTGCAGATTACTTCCTCCTGCTGTCTAGACTGCTCTTCCTTATGTATCTTCTTCCCTTTGTGCACCTATCTCCTACTCATCCTTCAGAATCTAGTTCAGATTTTCTTTTGAATGTGTAGGCTAGGGGCTGGGGTTATGGCGCAGTGGTAGCGTGCTCACCTAGCACGTGTGAGGCACTGGGTTCGATCCTCTGCACCACATAAAAATAAAATAAAGATATTCTGTCCACATAAAACTAAAAAATAAATATTAAAAAAAAGAAAGTGTAGGCTAGTTATGTTAGATAAATAACCCCTAGCTTCTGCTTTCAAAGAATGCTGTGTTGCCTAGCTGTATCTTATTTAAACTATTCATTCATTATCCCACTTATTCACTCATCTATGAGACCCATAGGATGACAGACTGCAAGGGGGGGGTGCACAGAGGCTTTGAAGTGAGAGAGGAGAATATGGAAATGAAATTTAGTCAGAACACCAAGGAAAAATAAGAGCCCCAAGACAGGATCTGAGAAGAAATATAGGCAGGAATAAACCTCTAGAAGGAAATGAGATGTTTCTAAACATTGAAAACCAGAGTTGAATTTCCGGTTGATTTCTTTATTAAATCTTTATTACTTCTATGTGAGTTAATGTAAATTGGAAACTATTAAAGAACAAAGGCTTTGTTCTATATCACAGATGATGTTGACCCACATTGAGAAGAGCAGTACCAGGCACCCAGAGTGACTGTAAGAACCAAATAACAGGAAAAGTGGTTGCAATGTGAACCAACTAGTGGAAAAAATGTTTAAATGTTCTGTAGCATGTCGACTAAATATGAAAGGAACAGATGACCCTTTGGGAATTCAGACCACCTGGATTACATAAATCTGATTAATCGAAGTATTCGACCCTATGTCCTCCTAGCAATGTTTTAAAGCCTTATTAATATAAAAACATTCACATAGATTGATTGGTTTTGAATCAATGCAATTGGACACTTAGTCTTAATTCTTTATATCCAGGACAATGACTACTTTTTCCTTTAAAGAAACCAAGGAGACTCCCTTGTCTTAATAGTCTCAATATCTACTAAGATATTTCCCACCTTGTTATTCCTCAAAGATGTCTCAGATATTCTTGGATTTCTCACTTCAAAGCAAATTTTAAAATTACCTTAAGTTATACACTCAGATGGTAGAAATTGTACTAGAATTGCATTGGATCTATAAATTAACTGGAGAAGAAATCATATGTTTATAATAGTTGCAGTCCATGAACATGGCATATTTTTTCTTATTTGTAGATCTCCTTTGATGTCTTTCAATAAAGCATAATAATTTTCTGCATAAAGTTCTTACACAACTTTGTTAAATTCCCTCCCTTATATTTTTAATTTGCATAATATGCTTGAAACTGCCCTTTCTGACTGCTTGTTCCTGGTGTATAAAGAAGCAATTTGTTTTCAGAAATTGTTTGCATGCTGAGCTAAATTCTTTAAGTTTTATCAATTACCTTTATATTCTTTTGAATTTTATCTTGAAAATATATAACCTACACATGATTTCTCTTGTTTTTTCCCACTCACTAGGACTTTTAAATAAATTTTTTTCCTGTCTCTCTGGAGGAGGACTTGCTCAGGACTTTCAATAAAAAATTTTTTAAAAAGTGAAAATAGATTCCTTGTTTTCTCTCAGGCTTAACTTTTAAGATTTTAAGATTCTATCTTTTTTTTAAAACTTTTTTAGTTATACATGGACACAATGTCTTTATTTTGTTTATTTATTTTAATGTGGTGCTGAGGATCAAACCCAGTGCCTCACACATGCGAGGCAAGCACTTTGCCACTGAGCCACAACCTCAGCCCCTTAAGATTCTATCTTTAAGGGTTAATCGGCTATCGTTTTTCATTTTATCAATAACCTTCACAGCCTTAAAGTACTTCCCTCTCATTCTAGAGGTTCTCTTTTTTAAACATGACTGGATGCCAAATCATATCTCAATTTGTTTCTGAATCTGAGATGATGGTTAGTTTTTTTCTCCTTGACCATCTCTTGGTGTAGTGAATTTCATTAACTAATCTTACACTATTAAAGTGGCTTTACATTTCTTGTTTGTGATATACTTTTAAACATTGATTTCATCTAGTTAACATTGTATTTTTTAAGAATTTTTAAATGTGTTATCATGAATGAGTTATGGTAAAATTGTGTGGCCTTCATATGTTTTCTTAGAAGAAATCTTTTAAAATAGTGGTTAATATTGATTGAACTGCCACAAGATTTTATGGTCTTTTTAAATTCTTGAGTTAGATTTGGAAAGACAGAGTTGTAAAAATTTCCCCAATGAATCTGTTTTAGAATTTAATGCCGTTAAACATAATTTATTCTTACATTTTCAATCTCTGTATTTTTATCAATTTTATTAATTTTTCAGAACAATCAACTTGTGTAAATCTCTATTGGCTTATTGTTTGCCCACTTCTTTATCACTTTTCTATTTCCATTATTCTTCTATGAAGATGGTATAATTATGTGTTTCTTTGTGTAGTTATAAGAATTTATCCATTATACATTTTAATTTTCTTTTGCTAAGTACACAGAAGTTTAGAATTTTCAAATGTGTTTAAAATTGTCAAATATGATAAATTAAACATATACCAGGAGAAATCTCTCTCAGGAACAAGCTCAAAACTAAGCTTTCTTTGGACAACCAATGAAAGATCATCACTAAACAATTCTAAGGACATCTTTGTGGCAGAAGGAAAAATTGAGCAGAAGGACTTGGAGACAGTACAATAAGAAATGAGGAACATGTAAATTGGCAAGTAGGTAGATAAATCTACCTATCTCATACAAGTAGACTTGTGGAGAAAGGTAGAACTAAGCTATCCAACAATAGCATATGAGCTAGGAGGTGGATAGATGTGAATCAAAATTCTAAAGTCTTGTTGTTTTTTTTTTTAAGTATTGGGAAATTGGGTCTTGAAACCATATGTCATTATTTTATATCATTTCTGGAAAGTCTTTGGCTGTTGTCACTTCAAATGTTATCTTTGACTTGTTTCTCTCTTACTTGTAAATACACAGTTAGACATCTACAAGATCTCATCCCTATATCCTGCATGGTTTTCAAATTCTTTTTTTGACTCACTATCTCTTTATCTCTCTGATAGGAATTGCAGATAATGCTTTTTGGTTCTTTTTCCTAAATAGTTGTCCAATTTTATTATCAGCTCTGCCTGACCTCTTGTGAAACTCATCCAATGAGTTACCTAGTTAAATTATTTTTTATTTTTTAATTTGCTCTAATTAGGTATATATGACAGTAGAATACATTTTGATACATTGTACACAAATGGAGCACAACTTCCTCCTCTAGCTGAATATGGTGCAGAGTCACATTGGTAGTGTAATCACACATGCATCTAGGGTAATAATGTCCGTTTCATTCCACTGTCCTTCCCATCCCCCCACACTTCCCTCACTCCCTTCTGCATAATCCAAAATTCCTGTACCTCCCCCTCATTATGGATTAGCATTCACTAATCTGCTAAATGCAGATGGATGATTAGTTAAAGAGGGAAGAAAGTACACATTATGATGTGTTTATCAGTAATTGAGAAGTAAAACTGACACATAGAAGACAATGTAGCCTAGAATATGACTAAAGACCAAGTATATTTGAAAATAAACTCTGAAAAGTAAAAATATAATAACTAAATGTGTCAGTTTTACTTCTCAATTACTGATAAACACATCATTATGTGTACTTTCTTCTCTCTTTAACTGATCATCTAGCTGCATTCAGATATTCGGACAAATAGACTGGTTGTTTGAAAATCTGAAGTCAGGCTTATTAGCACAAATGGTATGCTGTGGGGAGTTGAGAAAATTTCCAACGTCCTTTGTTGGAAACCCAAAATGTCTATAACCCATTTCTGGAAAAGAGTTTATAATTTTTCATACAATACATGAAATTCTAAGGAAGAATATTTGTTTTTAAATCAAATTTGATTTTAATATAAACAAGTAGATTTCCAATAAATTAAAACTACAAAAGAAAGACAAACACTTGATGACTTTGACAATAAATTATATTATAAATGTTCCGTAGTTACATTTATATTTCCATGCTATCATACACAGTAGGGAAAAAAATCTTTTGGAATTCGTAAAAGCATCTTAAAATTTAAAAAAGAAAGGCTGGTATTTAAAAAGCAATCATTTAAATCAAATTATTATAAGAATCCATTTTTACATTGTAAATGAATTTTGACCACTAAGAAATTACTTTGGTTACTGTTGAATTTTGACTGTTTTGAGACAGGTATTCCTAACTCAGGATTCTGTAATACATCATAGAACTGTTAACAAGCTACCAGTAACAAGGTAAGAGCAAGAGCATCAAAACTAGGATTGTCAGCTCAACTAAAATTTCAGGTAACAATGACGCACCTGCAGTGAAATATTATTTGTTGCTTATATGAAATAAATTTTAACTGATTATCTTTTTTTTCACTAAGGCTGGAAATTCTGATCAAAAGTTCTATAATATAACAAAATTTACTGTCTACAATAAATATAAATTCACTCTAACATCACTAAACTATCCTATCAACCAAGATTCTTCCTTATCCTTTTCCATTGTTTCAAATTCATGCACAAATCTGACTACATCCGATGCTTAAATAAATATATAAATAATAAATAGGTGAATAAGTTACACTTGAAAATAATTTACATGATCATGAAAAGAACTTAAAGTGCTTCCACGTGTCCTCAAAACATCCCTGTGAGGTAGGATGGAAAAACTGATATGTTTTTCTCCAATTTAGAAATAAAGGAGAAACCAAAGATTCATGGATCCTGGTCTGCAGATGAGAGTAGCCAGATTTCATATATAAAAAAAATCTAAGATTTCCAGCTAAATTTGAACAACAAGCATCATTGAGCCATTATTTTCATGTAATGCTTGAAATATCACATTTGTAGCAAACTAATTCCTAAACTTTGCCATAGTTTCAAACAATTGTTTAAAACAAATACATCCTACATATTGCATGACACAATGAAAAAATATCTGTTGTTTTACTGAAATTTAAATTTAACTAGGCATCTTGTATTTTATCTGGCAACCTCCTAACAGACCCACACAATACAAGAAGTGCTGAAATAGATTTGTTTGAAGTTCCACTGGCATCTTTACTGAAGACTTGGATACTATAGACCATAGAGAACACTTTTTTTTTTCATGGATCTTGCTTCTCAGCCCTGAAAATAAATAAAACAGAATAAATTAATTCAATGTTATCAATGTTCTAATAAGGAGACAAGTAAGGTTATTGAAAATATATTTCCTTGAAAAATTAATATATTTTCAGACATTCATGTGTCAGAAATGTCTTATAATTTTGAATATAAATAGGGGAACCAGAAAAATTATCTAAAACAGGACACTTGTAAAGTACAGAGGAAATCTTCCTCATGATACAGGTCACAGGTATAAGCAGACTCCCTGGACAAGCTAAAATGCATGGTCTTCTCAGTTATGAATATAGCAAACTCACCATTGCTGCTTTTTTAAAAACAAAAAAAAAACAGATTTTTATTTAAAAGATTTTCAGCAGCAGCAGGAAATTAATGGACTGAGTTTGGGACTATATACCTCAGAATAAATGAAGAATTTAAATAGTTTTTTAAAAATCTTACCTCTTCAAAAATATCTCCACAACCTTCTGCACCCATTTTTCCTTGGGGTCCAGGCAAAGCTCTCTTCCATCAACAAGCTTGACACTGAAATGAAATGAGAGAGATGGTTAACATCAATATTTAACTTTCCCATTCAAACCATGGTTCCTCAAGTACAGGCATAATCTAAAATCAAAGTAGCCTTCAACTTCAAACATCAGATGACAGAGTTTTGTTTTGTTTTGCTCACTACTATATTCCCAGTACCTAGAACTTTCCTGAATACTTCCACTTTCCTCAATTTTAGGTTTGCTGAAGCAAATTAACTATTCATTTTTTAAAGTACTTACATGATTTCTGAATTGGCACAGTGTGGTCCACTCTCGATCACTCTCAATTCTTTGATATATTTGGGGTGGAAAGGTGTGGAATGAGTTTTTATACACTGGCATCGAAGTTCTGTGCCAATCCTTGTCAGAACTGCAGCTGTGAAAAAGAAATGAAGAAGGGTTAGGGATTTCATCAACAGGTGCAGCTCTGCTAACTACTCTCTCTTTGATCCCAGCATGATTATCGGGGTAACAGGGAAAACTTCACATTTTAGAAAATCCAATCTTGACAGTGAGGTCCAGATGATGTCCTAGTCCTTGACCTGTTTTGTTCTTTGTTTTAAAAAGTTATTGCTGAAAACATTGAATAGTTTTCTACATAAAGCGTTGGAGTTGTCTTTGTGCTAGGCTGACATCTTCATGGTACCTTTCCTTCCAATCAATATTACATAATCGTCTGTAATAATGAAATGCTATTTAACACATGCAAACTAAATTTCAACATAAAAACTGCTTTCTGAAAGACTTAACAGAAAATGTAAATGAGCTTCACAGAGATGTCATATCATAGTAAAATCCTTAATGCTTAAAAGAAAAAACAGAAATTTCTACTATCAGCATTCCAAGCTGTTATTTCATTGGAGCAATCTCAAGGTCTACAATCAGGGTATCTTTAAACCAAATTAGAATTGATAATTATTGGAAACTTGTCAAAATAGCTCTATTTGGAGTTAAATGATGTGAGTTAAACCTGCTCAATATTAATAGATGATTTGGTTAACTGTGTTCCTTAATAGAATTGCCTATCAATTAAAGATTTATATGAAATATATGTATACTACAGAATACAAATTATAAGAACAGTGTTGATATTAATCAAACTTTACACTTTCCTGAATGTTATAGAGATACAGCCTAAAAATAAAATTTCCACTTAACATTAAATAACTGTAAAGATTATTTTGTCTTGCTGGTGTTTGTTATCAATGCATTTAGCATAGCTTTGCCATCTGGGGATCACATTGAGACTTGCAGAAAGTCTGTGCATGAGAAAGCTGTGCTTACCTTCACAGAGAGCTGCAGAAAGTAGAAAGGCTACCAAGAGAGCCACAGCCAGCTTGGAAGTCATGTTTACTCAAGATGAAGTGGTTTCTTCCGCTCTCCTTTTGGCTCTTGTTCTAGAAGCTGTGTTCTCAGCTGTCTCTGAGGATCTGTACTGAATGGAGTGCTCCCTTGGCTTTTATATCATCACAACACTAGAGAATAGATGCACCCTCATCCTTGCATTATGTCAGAGGAAATTCCACAATATGCAACCACCTCCTGCCCTCGAAGCCAAACCTGAGTCATCAAACTACCCTGATCAGTTCCTTATTACGTTTTCAGTATGATTGAAGTTTTCTTTGATCTTTAAAATAATGTTGACAGATAATTTTATGTATTCAAGCTTCCCAGTTTAATAAAGTATTGTCAATGATATTCCTCTGTTTATGGGTAACTGTCACAGTACTCCATGACAGAATGGAGCTGTTAGAACAAAGTCATGGATTGTTCTTTTTATGATAGGATCATATCTTTAGGCAAATGATATGAGCTGTGAAGATAGTGAAGGTAATCTTATTAACTGGGTACAAAATTTATGGTAAGTCCTTTACTAAGCATGTTGGAGCACTTCCAGGAACTGTCACTGCTCTTAAGGAGCACAGTCAAACTTTAAAATTTTTGGTTAATAATGTATGTTAGTAGACTTAAAAGGCATACCTGCTGCATCCAAAAACAATTCAGTTTCAAAACCATTTCTGTAGCAGCTTTCTGAGTAATGTGGAGGATCTAGAGATGGTAAGACTAAGTAGTCTTGAAGAGTCTGGTCTATCAGAAGAAGAAAGCCACCTAAGGACTGACTATTGCAGAGTAGGTAAGTAGTACAGAGATAGTAATTTCAGTCAAGGGCATCAGAGTAGAATCTTCCAAAAAGCAATTTAGGGTGTTGGAGGATGGGAGGATAGAGGAAAGGGAGAAGCACATCTAGGAGAAGACTATACAAGGACTGTCAAGTGGTAGAGTCCAAGTATGCTTCTGCTCCTGGGAGTGACATACTTAGGCTCCTTGGAAAGGTAAGCCGTGCCTGCTTAGTGAAAAGACTCCTTCATTCAAACTCTGGCCCAGCTACCCTTCCTTCATGCTCCTTATCCAAGGAAACCAATGTCTACCCTGAAGGTCTGTGATCACTAGAAAGAGGAAGGGAATGAGCAATTTCCAAGTTGTAAAAAGATGGCTTTCTGCCCTAGGGTCCTGAAGAAAAGTCCTTTCAAGACAGGTCCTAGTTTCTTCAGATAAGGAGCACCGAGCAAGGGACCTTACAATAAACAGGAGAAGGCTGTCCTTTCTGGAGAAGTACTCAGTTTATCCGTAAATCAGCTTGGTTTAACACTTTTTTTCTGTCCTAGGAAGTGAGATAGAGCAGTGAGCCTCCCACAAAAGGTTGTGTGGGAAGAATGCCACTTTCAAATGCTTTATGAAAAGGCCAGTTTCTGAGCAATCATGCTTCTTCCTTTGTCTTCCCCCAACCAACCTAATGCTTGAGGACAAAGTAGTGCCTGGATTACACTACCTTCAAAAGCAAAGTAAATGTTGATTCTGTATAATGCAGCTCCTATTATTTTAACTCTATTTCATTTATTTATTTAATACATATTGCTTTTCTGCTCATGTCATGTATGAGTATGGAAATAGGCATATTGTGTAAATAAGATACAGTACCCCACTTCAAGGAGTTTTCAAACTAGAGATGATTATGAACGATTAGTCATCATCAGTAAGACCCGTTCATACTAGCAGCACCATCAAGATGCTCAAGAGTTCTGACCAAGTGCAAATACTCCTTTACTTTTCCTTGAAGGTTACCTTTGTATTTTTACTGAGTTCCACTTACATGAGAACCTTATTTCCCTCCTTATTTCCATCTCCCTATAGCTGCCTCTTTTCCTACTTTTTAGTTTCTACTTCATCTTGACATCATCCTTAGAAGTTGAGTTAGTGAGTTCCACTTAACCTTGATCTCCTTCCTCCCTCCCTATCTTTCCTTTCTTCCTTTCTAGAATGGAGCACTTACACAGTAAAAATACCTCTTTGCAAATGCTATTCATCCCTCACAATGTGATCTTCTATACACTATGTTCCAGAATCCCCTTCATCAGAGATGAGTATACACAAAGTGACCAGAGGAGACACTGCTTGTCTCTTGTCCCACTTGTGTAAAAGTAACCCTTTGAGTCATTACACCATGAGTAGAAGGACTAAATAGGCTTCAATAGGAAAAGAAGCAGGAGTAGCTATCTTCTCCAAAGACATCCTGCTTTAAAATAGAGCAGAGTTACATTTATCTCTTCCTAGAGTAAGAGAATCACATTTCTTTTTCAAAGTTTGTCAATCAAAAAGTAAAGGAGCATTAATACAATATATTTTTCTAATTTTATTGGTTCTTTTTAGTTATACATGACAGTATAGTCTATTTTGAAATAATTATATAAGGAATATATCTTATTCTAATTAGGACCCTAGTCTCGTGGATATACATGATGGTGAGATTCACTATGGTAAGACAGTAGATCTCTTAAATCTTCTATATTAGATGCTTTTGCCATTATAGAAGCTTTCCTTTTTATATCTAGTGATTTAATTCACGTTTGTGTGTATTTTTATAAAAAATCACTAGAACTATTGATTGTTACACAGACAATTAAGTATCATTTCTAATAGTATCTCCGAAATCAATGGAGTTCACAGTGTGAAAGACAGGTTTGGGAAAAAGGGATATTATGAACTTGGGAAATCTGGGATCAACTTGTCTTTCATATGAAACAAAAAACTGAATTTAAATGCTTACTTGTAGTCATTTCTTTCTTTGTTAAATATATACAACAAAAGTATGTATGCACTTATTTTCTCTGTTAGATTTATTTTGAAGACATTTGGGCATTGTTTACTCCAATGTTCATAATAAATATATCTGTGGAATGACAGTGATTATATAGTATTTGTTAAAGGACTTCTTTCATTCAAAGTAAAGATCACAGGAAATGATATCATTTGACAGAAAGAGAATTTGCTATTAGAAATGACAGCACTAATGCCTTGTAGTGAATAATGCCTATGCCTAGCAATTAAGTCAAGTGACTAAGAAAAAAACAAAACAAAACAAAGGTTTCAGAAATGCTGATCCAAGGCAATATGAATGAAATTTTTCTCTTTTCCTCAAAAGCTCCTTAATTATTTGCCTTGGGGATTTTTAAAGTATTATAACAAAATTTGACCCAAGTATGAATTCCACATTAATGAATTCCATGAAAGTGATGCACTCTCTACCCATCTGGCGTCCATTTATTGATATATGTCACACACTGGACTGGAAATTCCACAAGGTCAGAAACCACACTAGTCCCAACTACACTGGGCACCTGCCTCCAGCCAGGGCCTTCCCATCACAGGTGCTCATATCCTGAATGAAAGCACAAATTTCCCATTTCTCACAAACTCTCCAAACAAGAGTAAAATCAACAAAAGGAAGTGGAAGAGTTTATCTTTGTTTTGTTCTCCCTTGGGGACAATTATTTTATTTATATAAACCCAAAAGAATTTATTATGGAAAGTACAGCTTTAGTTCATGCTCTCTAATTTAGCAGTGAGTGGATAAATTAAAACCAGTATAACCAGGCAGCAATTTCCTCCCTTGGCGAATTCACCATCCAGTCTTTTCCAGGCTCCTCTAGGGCTGGAGTAGGATTGATATAGTAGGATCCTTAGGATAAAGGATGGTGAGCAGCATGCATGGGCTACTAGCAACTGGAGTCCACTTCCCAGCCCCTGCATTTCACAGACCATGGAGCCCGGTAACCACGAATGGTGTCCTACAGAGTGAGTCCAATAACCTCCACTGTGCTTTGACTAAAGAGATTAACTTCCCTTTTAAGTATTATCTCAGTGGTTCTCAACCTTTTTTATTTTAACCATTTAATTCTGTGAAAGTGTAATAAAAGCTATGCATTCTCTGCTCCAAATCCACATTAAGCACCAAAATGACAATGTTCTTGAAATCCCCAAAGGATTTCAGGGAGTTTACCAATCTCCCCTACAAACCCTTAAAGGCTAAAATCAATAAAGAGTAAGTTGGAGGTGTAACTGGAAAATAGTAAATTAGTCCTGAGTTTACCATCTTTAAGCATATTAGCTACCAGAGAAATGGAATCCCAAGACTGATTCTTGCTCTTTCTGGATATGTCCAGGACAAAAACTCCAGAAAACAATCAATGAAGTTCTTAGAAGAAGAACAGGGAGCAGAATGAGGCGGAAGAGAATGTTTTTATGCTATTAAGTAAAAATATTATTGACCTTTGATTTTCTTGTCATCCATCCAAATCTAATCAAAAAGGTTAAAACTGAGTACTACTTTGAAGAGAAGTAACATCCTCAGTGAACCTGCTAAAAGCTGGAGCCAATGGCAAAAGGTGGCTGAGGCAGAGGGGTGAATTTTAGTCCTTCCATAGTCCCTTCATCTCTCCTGAATAGATACCTAATTCAAGGAAAAACTACATAATGATTATCACACGAAAGGGAAGCAAAATTAGAAAATAATTCAGATTATGTACATATTTAGATGTGTGAGCTAGTCTCTCAGTCCCCCAAATTTATAGGAAAAATAAGGATATGAAGTTTCTTAATCTATCTCTCGTTCATCTGGTACCTCATACTATTTCGTTTCCAGATTTGAGCCCTTTTGATTTCTAGGTAAATTTTCTTACCTAGTTATGATTCCCTGTTTGCCACAATTCATTTACAGTATAGCATTCTTGATTTTTATCATATTACTTACTAACCAAATCCTTCCCTGTGGGTCTAAACCAGGAAGCAGGAAATCACTACTGCAGGTTCCAGTGTACTTTTGAAACAATGTAAAAGCTGTCCACTCCAAAGCTGTTGGATGAACTTTCTATGCACTTCCTTTCCCCTACGAGTGAGTGGTGGACTGGGATAACACCATCAGCACCAAAGTTGGAGATGAAAGCAAAATGGATAGGGGTGGGGAAGAAAAAATACACTAGGCCAGAAAAATAAGGCCATGAAAATACACTGTCAAGAGACTCAAAGAGAAACTAAGAAGGCGTTAAAGAGCCAGCGTTAATGAGCAGAATAAAAATGGCATATTCCTCTTCTGGATTTGACCTACTTAGATTTATCAGTCGGTGCAGAGAATTCCCACTCAGGAATATTTGTCACAACAGCATCTTATGACTAAGCGTGGCGTATTATTTCTTGTAAAATTCACAAAAAACCTTACATTTTGTTATTGTTTATTCCCCTATGTTTATTTCCAGATGAGAAAATAAACTCAGAGAGGTTAAGTAACTTGCAGAAGGTCAACTGCCCAACAAGTAGGAGGCAGGGTTAAGACTTAAGCAGAGTCCAGAGTTTCTGTGCTGCCTCAGAAAGTTTCTCTCACATGTCTACAAGTCTCAAAAACTTGGTTTTAAGCACATTTCCCTTCATTATCCCATCCTCTCCTGCCTGAGAGAACCCAGAAGTCTGGAAAAGATCTTGATTCAGTGAGGGCAGAGGGACATGATAATACAGTGCAAGGACCAGTCCTACCTCTGGTCAAGCCCTCATGTTTTTCATGTATAAAATAAGGGGATTCTCCTATAGTCTCTTCTGTTTCATTATTTGTGATGCTTAGTGTACATGAAGTAGATGGAGCACTTCCTCTGGGAAGCCTAATCACCCATAAGTGGGAGATGACACTTGCCAGTACTCAGATTTAGCAAAGCATTAAGAGATTTTGTACTTGTCCTTAAATGTGGCTAAAACATGTTCTTTACAAAGTTCTCATCTATACGAGGAGAAGGGCATGGGTTTAACAAGGTAAAAGACTAGAATGAGAGGCCACGGACAGAGATTCACTGTCAGACATTGCCCCAGCCTCCAGGAATGGAAGGAAATGCTTCCTGTCCTTGCTTGTCTCTTACCAGATGCTGCTTCCTCTTACTTGATTTCCTCATGACTCTTAGACAAGTTGTAACTGTTTGACCTTGTGTTGTGAAATATGTATTGTGGATGGAGTTAAGGAGAAAATGTTAAGTAAGAAAGAAAAACAAGAAGAAAAGAACCCACTTGAGTTTCTCCAAAGCAGAATCATCAAACTTAGTGGACAGTGATCAAAAATATATGTAAAGAGGCCTAAATTTCCCAGCACTCATCTGTTCAACAGGTACTCACAGAGCATCTTCTATATCTCAAATACTTTCCTAAGTGCTTGGGAAGATCGAGTGAATAACATGAATAGAAATGTCCACCTGAGGGTGTGGTTTAGTTGGATCAGTGGTAAGGAAATTTTTAAAAAGCAGAGCAAGTGGGAGCAGGTAACGGTTTGATTGTGCAAGTGAACAAGTACAGCACTGTCAGTCAGAGGAGGCCTCCTTGAGAGGTTGACAAGGAGCTAAGCATTGAGCAATCTAGGAATTGGCTTAGTGACTGTGTGTGAAGACAGGTGACAAAGCTGGAACATACCTGGCATATTCCAGAAAGAGAAAGGAATCTAGTGAGGCTGGAGCAGGGAGAACCAGCAGGAAAGGAGGATAGGGAATTAGTGACCACATCAGATAGGTCTTGTGTTATGGTGAGGATTTTGGCTTTCACTCTGGGTGGAGGGCATTGCAGTGTCTTAAGAACATCAGCAACATGATCCAACACTCTGGTTACTAGGGGAAAGAAGAATTGAAGGTGGGGTGAGGGAAGGAGACAAAAGAAAAGCAGGATGACCAATTAGAGAACATTGTAGAAATCCAGGAGAGAGCCAATAATTGCCCACACTAGACCAGGATGTAACAACAGAGGTGGTAACTAGTGATCAGATTCAGGTAACTGGGACTGGATATGAGATGTGAGAAACAGAAAAACAGTCATGGATGGAGAAGATTTTAGGTGTAAACAATTAGAAGGATGGTTTCTCTACCAACTTAGACCCTTGACAGCATCTCAGATTACATTGCAAAATTCTTTGATATGGGGCAAATCTCGCTTGATAGTGCTCTTCTGATGCATCCTGAGTGGAACTCCTCAACTCAGTCCCATAGCCATGGGATATAGAGGCAATGACTGCTGGTACAGATAATCAGGAAGCAGGGAAGGTAAAAGGATGGGGTCCATTATATGTATTGTGTTCCAGTCACTGTACTTGGTTCTTTACACAAGATCATTCATTTTACACCACACACTTATGCATTTGGTGCTAATATCTCCACATAACAATTGAGAAAACAGGCTCACAGTGTAAAAATCACACAATTATCAAACAGCTGAACCCAAATATAAATTCAAATCAGGTTTCTATGACTCCAAAGCATGGGCTCTTCCCCCTCTGTGAATGAAAGCCAGGTTGGGCATGGAGTGTTTCTACTCTGTTGGCCAAGTGTCAAAAACTGTAATCAAACAAGATTTTAAGCTTATCAAATAAGGTTGTAAAATCCTCAGAAAAGTCTTGATGGGTCTGAATTTTGTTGTGGTTTGGAAAGATTGTTCAGTGAGTAGGGTGGGAAAGCATATCTGTCAAAGCCTTACATTCACAAAACCCTCAAATTGCTCTTTGGTATTATGACTAAATAAGCTCACACCCTCAGTCACATACCCTAATAAGATTGAAAACAGAAGACATTCAAGACTAACTTTGAGCTCTTATCCCATCTCGAACACAGTACTGTACTATGAAGTGCATATATTTTCAATAATATGAATATACTACAATATTTGTGTAATATATAAATGTTAATTTACTAAATATAGATAATTAACTTTTGAAACTCTTATAATTCTGTGTTGAAATTTCTTCTTCTCTTTCCCCATCTCTTCCTCTTCCTCTGCTTCAATATACTGGAACTCTAAAAATAAGAAGAGTCTGGCGGTGGTGCACACCGGTAATCCCAGAGGCTGCAGAGGCTGAAGCAGGAGGATTGTGAGTTCAAAACCAGCCTCTGCAAAAGCAAGGTACTAAGCAACTCAGTGAGACCCTGTCTCTAAATAAAATACAAAATAGGTCTGGGGATGTGCCTCAGTGGTTGAGAGCCCCTGAGTTCAATTCCTGGTATACTCCCCCAAAAAAAATTAGAAGAAAAAGAAAGGGAGTGGCAGGCCCACTTTGATCTGCCAGGGGCTCTGTGGCAGAACATTATAACACAGCTAGGCACTACCTACCTTCATAACTATGCCATAGAAGGAAAAAGAAATGCTGGAAAAATAACATTTTTTTTCCTTTCCTGTGATAAATAAGTGCTCTGTATGTAGATCTTAAAACTATGCTCAGATTCCATCCTAGGTGTTTTGGGCATCTGGCAGCCTGGTAGGTAACGTGTAGTAAGCCTCAATCATACCTAGGTGGCAATGTAGAAAACCAAGGAAGCCTCTTGATATTCAGGTCACTTCAGCACAAGCCCCACCTTGTGGTTGAAGACAGCACCTCACCCTCCTATTGCAGAAGGATTGGCCACAGGTAGCTGTGAAGTGTTGCAGCTCTTACTGGTGTGCCATGCCCCCCAGGGTTGCAGCAGACCCCAGAGCTCACTGTCAATTTCTTCTTCTTTCTGGGTTCTTCTCTCATGAAGTCAAATAATGAAATCCATTGAGTGAGTGTAAGAGTAGGATTTATTGGTGAATAGCAATTGCAATAGGAAGAGAACCCTTGCAATGCAAGAGAGGGCCTAATATCAAGTTTTCTCCATTAAGAGTGCTAATCGAGGGGATTATATGGCACTCAGGTCACTGCTATTGGTCCAAATTTATGCTAACTAGGGTACTTACACTGTTGGTCACCCTTGAGTCCCAAACATTCAGGTCTGTCCCACTTCCATTTTCTCCTCTCAGGTCAGGAAGCAGGAGGTTGAGGTTGTCAGATGGTCTATGGCTGCAGTGCTACATGGAGCAGGATTCTGCAGCAGGCAACCATACAGTGCCCAGGCCTAACCACTGAAGGGTGGTAGGTCAGTAAGCTGGGACTCGCAGCATCTCAGGATCTCCATGCCTACATGGTGGGCTCCACATGGCTGCAGGCTGTGCCTGCCACTTGGGCTTTAACCCGGGCTGTCACTCCACCACTCCCCCTGATCCTTCTCAGCACGGACAAGTCAGGGAGCCACGTCAATAGCCTATCAGGCCTGCTTTGTATAAGATTTTCTTTTGGACAGGTTCTTGCTATGTTGCCCATGCTGGTCTTGAACTACTGGGCTCAAGTGATCCTCCTTCCTCCGTGTCCCAAATAGTGGGACTACAGGTATGAGCCATCAGGACCAGCAGTAGGACATTTTTAAAGATAGGTTAAGTTTAATAGAATTATAATTCATATTTATTCATGAACTCATTCTGACTTCACTGGCCATACATTATTGTCTTCTACTTTCAAATATGACTTTCCTTTCCTTCCCTTCTTTTTTCCTTTCTTTGTTCTTTCTTCCTCCCTCCTACCTTAACACTTGTAGTTTTGTTTATGAAGAAGAAAATAAGAATTGTCTGTAATCTAGGGATAAAGATTTTGATATATATCTTCCAGAATTGTGTGTGTATATATGTGTGTATGTTTCACAACTGGCATTATACCATAGGCACAACTTTATGTTCTGCTTATTTCATTTTCCATTCTTGTTGCTATTTATTATCAGTCATTATCTTTACTTCATGATCGTTTTTTTTTTAATATCTTTATTTTATTTTTACGTGGTGCTGAGGATTGAACCCAGTGCCTCACGCGTGCTAGGCGAGCACGTTACCACTGCGCCATAACCCCAGCCCCTCTACTTCATGATCTTTAACATCTGTGATATTATAGTTCTACAAGTCATTGTTCCTAATGGCTCCCTGTTCAGGACTCTTTCCCTTCCTAGCCTCACTGTGCTAGGACAAGGCCTGCTTTCTCTCAAGATCACCACAGAAAGCTTTGAACTGATTGGATCTCAAGCTTCATGTCCTCCACTGTTCAATCACTTCTTCCAGGTGAACTTTCAGAACTATAAATCTGACCCTGTCTTTACCTAGCTTAAGGTCTACCCATTGCCACTGTCTTCAGGATAGCTCCTCAGCCTGCTAACAGTCCTAACAAACCTCCATGTGGCTCCTTCTGGTCTCTCTAGACTCCTCCCTGGGTCTACCCCCTCCTCATTCAACTTTTCAACTCCTGACTGTCTAGTACACACCCTGCCTGGGATGCTCTTCTTCTATCTCCCACCCCTTTTCTCCATAAACCTGCTGATCTTTTCAAAGGTCTAGGCAACACCACCCTCTCAACATTGCCCCTGGCCTGCCCCTTGTGGGGTGAGTTTTCTCCTGTAGTAGAGAAACTTTCCCCTAGCTCAGTGCATTCTCAGCATTCAGAGTACAACCTGGAAGGCTTGTTGAAACCCAGCCTGCTCAGTTCCATTCCACAGTGTCTGTTTCAGGAGGTCAAGGGCCCCCAAGAATCTGCTATTCTACCAAGTACACAGGACACTTATGATGCTTCTCTGGGGACAGAATTTAGAGCCACTGCTTTCTCCCAATGTACTGTATCACGGGTGATTTCTTGTGTTTCTCACTCTGGACGATGATATCTGTGTACCAGGATCTGAACTGAGGCTCACAATCCTCCTACAAGGTGAACACATAAGAAGTCTCCTAAACAGAGGAACTCTTCCAGGAGAGCTCTGGCTGGGCAACCATCCACAGTCAACTTCCTTCTGTAGGCTCCACTCTAATCTCAGATTCCTGAGGCATGATTCAGTAGAAAATCCTGTGCAATACCACTTGCTGACATGCCCCAGGAGTCATGGGTATGAGCCCCTTGACTATGTGCGGAATTTCCCAAGGGTTTGAGAAATCTCCCTCTAAGTCCCCTTTCTTCAATAACTTTTCCATCACAGATGTATCAAGCATAGAAATAATAAGGTATTGTTTGCCTGTGGATATGTTGTCAATTGCCAAAATGTGTCTCATTAACTTTATTGTCAAGAACCATGTATGATTATGTCAAACCCCAATATTATATATAGTTATAATGCACTAATAAAAACAAAAGAAATTTGCATGGAACAGAGGAAAAGAGAGAAAAAGAATTCAATAATATTTCCACCTCTTAAGTTAAAAAGCCATAAAACAAAAACAAAAACAAAAAAATAGAAGAAGTTATGTGAGATTTATCTTAAAGTTTCAGTAAATATTTTTTTCCACAGGAAAAGTATTTGTTTCTGGTAGTACATAGAACACAGGAAAGGCAAAACTCTTTGTCAAGGAAAATACAATGTCATAGAAAGAAATTCCCCTTTGAACATGACCTAATAGGAGCTTTTCATGGGGAGAATTCTGTTCTATCTACTAGCCTACTAACCACATCTGCTTTATACACAGGATGTCCAATCTATGAATCTGCCAAACTCAGGAAATTGACTATTCTTTTGAATTCCCACAAACATGAAGCCAGGAACCAAAGTCCTACTTCCCTAAAGCGTTTTGGTTTCATTTTTAGACATTACAACAACTTCAAGGTGTTGGGACCTTCTTTTAAGATGTGCTCATAATTGGTGTATTTCTATAAAAAGTGATAATAATTTCTATAATAGTAGAAAATAAAAGCACTCATGTAATTGAAGAACTCCAATGAAAGAAATTTCAATTGCCTTAGGCAATCTTGGACTAGACAGACTTAGAAGTTAACTATTTTTACTCCCAGCACTGGAACAGATTAAACAAGGCTCATAGGAATGATCCAGCTCCCTCAGTGCATATTTTCCCCTAATTTCTTAGGGACCATTGCCTAAACTTTCTGAGGTCATCAATACTGATCTTTTTTTCCCTTTAACATAATCACCAGGATACATATGACTTAGAACATGAAGACATACATAGAGAGCTAAACTAAAAAATGACTGTTCTGAGTTATGTACCTGATGAATGATCAACAATTAATAGAGGATTTATATAAAAATGTCATGAATTTACCTGGAACATAATCATGGCAATGCATTCTTTTTTGTCTATATTCTTAAAATCAATTCTGTGATTAACTTACTTTCTATCATGTTTCTTTCATTCATCATTTTGTTAGTATTTATTGAATGCCTATTGAATGCAGAATGTGTTGTTAGGTAAAGATGAAATTTTATAAAAATTTACTAATGCCTCCCACCCCCAAATTTAATAAAAATATATAAACATTGAATTTGAAAGTATTTGTAATGTCAATATTATTTTAAACACAAAATTTATACTCCAAATATATAAACAATTATTTCAGCCTGGAAATTAAACAAGCTATAATTTTCCCTAATTGCACAAGCAAAACTGATCATAGCATTATTGTTATACAAAACTCTGACTGACGTCCAAATTGATGAGAGTTGAGGGGAGTAGAGAATGTTCATATTATGTTTTGGTTAAGCTCAATCTCCATGTTTATGTTGCACAGAACATTAAAAAAAAAACTGTAAATGTGGAGTCTCCAATAAGGAAGCCAGGCACTATAAGCACATTTGCCAGAGCTAAGGTCTCTCTAGGACTATGATCACTTTGAAGATCCTATGTGGATTTAATTTTCCCCTAATCCTTTCCTCTCCCTGCCAGTTTTTGATCCACATGGTGCTGGAATGTCAATATGTTATGACACATAGAGGAGAAAGCATAGGTCACTCTTTCTCCCCTTCAGACTATGAAGCATAGTTCTTAATGGAATATATAGGCAACTGGAGGTAATTAAAGAAGACATAAAATAGCAAAGGTTGTAGGTGTTAGATTGCATGCTTCTACACACCAAATTGGGGTACCCTGATCCTTGGGGTAGCAAGGCATTTATTAGTGTACAGAAGCCTAGGATCAACATGGGCATCTCCCTGGATCATCAGCTTTCATGACTATAAAGTTAATTAAAATATTACTGTCAGTGTACATTAAAATACACAAGTAAAAATTATGAAGCAGAAAATATTGCTTGAATCTTGAAGTGAAAACAGGTGCTCTGAGAAAAATTTCACACTTGTGTGGACCATGAGGCTTTTACCATCAGCCCTTTCCTGTGCTATTGGAGTGCTTTTGATGCATGGGGGAGAACTGGTCCACCATGGTTTCCCTAAGAATGCTACTCACTCCCATGGTCTCCACTGTGCTTAGCAATTTGTTGTAATTGTATGTATGCTCATTTTCTGTCTCCTAGTAAGTTACACATTCTGTAAAGACAGAAATGTGACATTTCACTCTTCTGTCTCCTCCATTGTTTCCAGAACATGGCTTGGTGCCTTGCAAATGGAGTGAGATCTATTTGTTCTAGAGCAGGTGTTACTTAAATAGTCACACAGAGTTGGTTACAAGTAAAATTGTTTGAAAGGCTGCTAGCAAATTTCCCAGGCTGCTCTAATTCCATGCTGTACCTCTAGAACCAGGACCCTCATTTTCTCTTCTTTCTCTTTTTCCATAACCTGCCTTTTGATTTGTCTTTTACAAAATAGCATAAATGATTTTGAAAAGGTTAAAGTGTCCTTCCTAATAAAAAAAAAATATGTGTTTCAACAGGGAAGAAGTCTTAAACCAAAGGGAATTGCAGGCATCAGTGAGTGGAGTGGAAATTATTTTTGTCAAGGGGCATTCCCAGTTGTCTTAAAGAAAATACCACATAAGACACTTACATATTCCAATGACTTATAAACCAAGAATGACCCTGGATTATATGAGTCAGATCAGGCTCACTTTTTTTATGAAAAATAGTGATCTTTTTCAAAATCCAAAATGAGCTGTCAGTACCAGACAGCATTGCACACTGTAGAACTCACTGGGATTTGTTACATGTATTTAAATCTAGGTTAGGTAAAGCTCTGTTCTCTGAAACATAAAGTCATTTGATCCTGATGGGTTTTACTTTCCTCGTGTTTAAATGAAAATCCATGATGGAGACAGCAGAGGATGTTTAACAACGCATTTTCTATGTGCCACAAACTATTCCAGTCCTTTCTACATATGAAGTCATTTAATCCTCACAACAGCTCTATGAAGTCAGTACTATTGCTGTCCCCATGTGCAAATGAGGACACTGTGGCAGAAGAAGTTATGCACTTTGTAAAATGTCCCACAGGAAGTATAAGGCAGAACAAGATTTTAGTTCTCAAATTCCAGAGCCTGACTTCCTAAGCACAGGCCACAAGCTATGAAGCACTTCCAGTACTAACAGCCTACCAATCTGTTTAATTCATCCATGATGCTTACCTAATAAAACTTCACGAGCTCATGGAGCATCCACCAAAGAAACTGTTCACAAGGCAAAGCCTGCATACTAAATAAATCATGAAAAAATGATAGAGGTATTGTTTGTCCAAATTTCAATATTGTAATAATTCTGAAATATTTATCTACACCTCTTTTCTTGCAAGCTATTTTAAAATTCCATGGTATTTAGAATTTGGTATACTAAAACCACAAATAAATAATCCTTAATGTTTAAAGGATTTTTTCTTTTTTCTCCCTTTTGCTGATGCTAGCAAAACAGATCATTTTAGTGCATCAGAATCCATTATACATACGAGAAGTCAATTACTAGGGCATGTAGTCATGACTAGGATGAGAGCCACAAGTGTCCTTTGAGGGCATCTAATCCAAATCTTACATTGCAAAATTGTATTCTTCACTTCTCAGTTGGGCAAATGCTTTGCTATATGTCCCAAGCCTGGAATACAACCACCATTCAAGGAGTTAAAAATATTTGGTCACATTTTTTATGGGCAAGGGGTTTCTATTACAGGGTAGGATGAAGACTCTAAACATTAATAAGGACATTATCAGTGGCACACTAAGCTATATGTCAAAACTTAGGTAGAGAATTCTTATCAGTAATTGGGCTTGGGTTTGGGATCTCATCTATGGACTAACTTAAACTAGTCATTTGGCCCTTTTTTCCCTTTCACTGAGTGATTTGAGTCACTTTTTTCATAATGAAGCATTTAGAAAACTCTTAACTATTAAAATATCTTGCAGCATGCTCACCAGACCAGAAAAATCTCTGATAACGGAGTCTGCTCTGCAATACTAATGACTGATAATTAAACTCATTAAACGATTTTACTCAATTTTTCCCTTTCTTTAAAGGGCTCTCAAGTTGTCTAAACTGGATTCAACATCAGAGAATTGGGATCTGGGCATTTGCTCAGCAGATCAGCTGCCCTGCAACCTTAAGAAAGCCACACTCTCTCCCTGGACAGCAGATCTTTCTTCTGCTAAACTAGGCTCTTAGGCTCCTTTTCATCATTTCCTTCTGCACTTGTCCTAGTGATGAATTTACACGTGGAGGCTCCACAGTGCTGAACTCTTTAGGGACCTGTCAGACAAAGTAAATGGGTGACAAGTAAATAATCTGTGAATATCCTCCATCAAATCACCCACCAAAAGTTGAGGTTTCCAAAAACCTCAGACATTTATCAAAGTATAGCTATAGCAAAGCTATACTCCCGGGCACTTGGAAGATCACTTGAGCCCAGGAATTTGATGCAAGTGTGAGCAACATAGTGAAACTCTGTCCCAAAAATTAAAAGAAGAAGAACAACAACACAGATTTCAGGTACTTAGGCAACATGCAGCAATGTGCCTAAAGTAACACAGGCTTCATTGTTAGATGTATTAGAGTAAAAATCCTAGATCTGCCATTCTGACTTTAGCCAGTTTATTTAATCTCTCTTCTCCCCCAGATTTTCATATTTATATATTTAATGGGGCCAGTAATTACTCTATGGCATGGCTAACTTGAGAACTGTATGGAGACAGCAGAAGTAAACCCCATTTAGCATGATGCCTGCTCCACTATACACAGTTAGAAATATCTCAGTTTCCTATAGTCAACACAAAAATATCAAACTACATATAAGGAAACCAGGGAGTATCATACAGGCAGCCTAAGTAGAGACCTATCAGTGACTGCTTTGCTGACCTTTAGCAACGTCATTCTGAGTTAGGGGGAAAAAAAAAAGCATGTGGTTAAAGGTGGAGAGAGAAAGCAAGTTCATTGCACTAGTTGTATGAGAGGGAGAAAGGCAAACTTACAAAATGGAGATATGAGCCTATCTTTGTGCAGCTCTGATACACCTCTACAGAGAACGGTGACAAGAGCCAATGCTGGATCTCAACTCTGAGAATGACACATTTATCAGTGGTGTGGCCTTCAACAGGTTATTTAACAATGGATCTCCAGTTCCTTGTGTGAAAATTTGGGATAATTATAACTTTCTTGAAGGATTAACTGATATGATGAGAGCATGTACAGTTATCAGTGTTCAGTATGCATTCAATTATTGGCAGTATCATTTATAGAGATAATTACTCTTGGTTGCTTATTTTAAAGATCTAAATCACACCCAGGTATAAGTCAACTTCTGGTGAGTCAAGAGTGGCAATGAGCCGTGCCATACATTTTACTTATTTGGAAATATGAATGTTTGTAATTTGTCAGGAAGTTGCTAAAAAAGACAGTCCAACACGGAGAACAACATCCTCTTATCACACACATTGTTGACATGACCATGAGACAGCTTTTCTTATGATGATTTAAAAAGCTTGTTCTGCATATGAGAATATAAACACTGTCATTATGAATTACATGTGCCAATTACTCTGCCAGAATTCTATCTGAGACGGTGTAAAAATTTAGACCATCCTCTTTGACATCATAAAGCTAACTTTTTCAGTTAGCAATGGGAATACTATTCTAGTTCCTTATTTTTTTCTTTCTTTTTTTAAATTTCAACTTTTACTTTAACACCTGAGGCATTTTCATATATCTTATTTTCTTTTATTCTAACAACTCTGTGGGACAAGCATTATTACTCCCTAGTACTGATGTCAGCTATTCATTGGCTGTGAGCTATCAGGGGTGAGAGTGGGCGCATAACCAACCCAGACAAGGGCCTTTCTCCTAACAGAAAGGCAGCTGTGAGCCATCATCAGCCAGTGCTTCTGGCAGCTAAGGTTGAGTGCACCCACTTAGGAAAAGGGAAAGGAAGGGGTACTGGTGGGGTCTACTATATCCCATTTTTCAGGGACAGAGGAACAAAGAGGAGTTAGCATTTTAAGATTTTATCACACTTACATAGCTGGTAATAGAAAGCTAGATCCTAAATTAGACTGCCTGATTCCAAGTCAAGTTCTCTTGATACCATATGACTGGTTTACTAAGGGCTTCTAAGTATTAATTCTCATTGTAGAGATTAAGTAATCTCCTAATAGATTTTCAAAATTAACATTTATCTTTAATTATATCCATCTAGATAAAAACAAAAATAGAACTAACAGTGCCCTCACTGAGGTAACAGCGTCCCTCAAGGTTAAGGAAGAAATGCAATCAGTTGAATGTCCCAAATCCCAAAATCTGAATGCTCCCAAACCCAGAACTTTTTGAGCACTGACATGATATCATGTTGAAAATTCCTCACCTGATCCCATATGGTGGGTTACAGATCAAACATAGGTGCAATAAAAAGCATTGTGTAAAATTACTTTCAGCCCATGTGTGTTATATATGAAACACAATCTCATCCACAAGATATCTCATTATGTATATGTGAATATTCAAAAACCTGAAAAATATCCAAAATCTGAAACATTCCTGGTACCAAGCATTTTAGATAAGGGATTCTAAATTTGTAATGGTTTTCAATTTCCTTAGAAATTGTATGGCTCGATGTGTTAAACCAATGAATTTTTTAGGGCTATGATGCTAGTTAGGGATAATAGCTCAACGAAACCAGAAACAACTAAAACAATATTTTGTATTATCTTTTCATCTATAACACAATTTTTATCTGCTCTTCAATTATAAAAAGACAAAGCTATTATTATTTTGAATCTCATAAGAATAATAACTGTTAGCTGGAGTTCAGAAAAGGTAAGGCTGGTTAGGCTTTGCTTGATCTCTGTGTGGAACATTATAATTCAATAAATATTTGGTGTCTGAACATGCCAAGATATTGGAAAAACAGCTAGAGTTTCACAAAATCATTTTTAAAATGTTTGGTATAGAGACTAAAGATAGCATTAAATAAAAATCATTAAAATTTTTAGAAAATCTAATACTGAACACATGTTTTTAAAAAATTATCCTATTGATTTGACAAGTTTTCCATTAATTGAAAGGTTTTTGCTCCCTTGGTTTATTTTTAAAATAATCTACTTTAAAATGCATTTCTTCAATACTAGCTATGTCCTACAAGGTCATTCATTATACAAAAATGTGATGAAAAAAATTCACCCCGTGGAGTGCATTGCAAGACCCCATGACTGTTTTTACTTCTACCTCCTCATACTTAGTCAGTCCATCTTTATCATTGCTGTTTCATAAAACATCTTTTTGATTAATTATTTTAAAACTAGTTATTGAATCACACTAAAGGTCAAGTACTATGAAGTCTCTTGAGATACAATGATGGGTAAGACAAGCACAGTTCCTGCACTTATGAAGAATAGAGTCTAATAGGCTCAACACTCACCCCTCATTTAAGATTATGAATTTCAAAGCATATGACCTAAATTTCCTGAGTAGTTATGCAGCATTTCTCTGTCCATTCATGTAAACTGATGAAAATAAAGAGCACTGAAATTGGTCTACGTGAGTGTCTCTGCAGGCTGCAGTGTGACTGGGGAATCAGCAGGAGTCTGGAAGGAAGCAGAATACATTCATATAGCAAGTGTTTTTTGAGTGTCAGCTCTAATTTAGAAGATGAGGGTTATAATTTTGGAAATAGAAGACATATCCTTAGCCCCTTCAAGAGTTTTGCATTCTAAAAATAAAAGAGATCTTTAAAAATAATCTATTGATGGATGTGGTGGCACATACCTATAATTCCAGAGACTCAAAAGGCTGAGGCAGGAGAGATGGCAAGTTCGAAGCCAGTCTCAACAGCTTATCAAGGCCCTTAGCCACTTAACAAGAATCTGTCTCAAAATAAAAAATAAAAAAGATCTGGGAATGTGGCTCAGCAGCCAAATGCCCCTGGGTTCAATCCCTAGTGCCAAAAAATAAAAATATTAAAATATTGTGTGAAACAGTACAGATTTCAAGAATAAGTTTTCCTCTCTCTCTTCTCCTCCCTCAAAGAACAGAAAGCACAGCATAACACAAGCCCTGGTAAAATTTTATACTAGCTTATGGATTCTACTAATGATGTGGCATTGAAAATCTAGTGTCTTATGGAAACTGAATTTATTATGAGTCACCAGAAGTATTTAAATTGTCTATATTTTATCTTTATATTCATCTCCACACAGAAGGCCTTAGGGCCACTTCTGACAAATGTTGTAACCTTCAAAAATGTGCAGATGACACATGATGAATCTCTTCCTTGGTAAGCCAAGCTCACCAGCTCATAAAGTGTTATATATGAACATCTCAAGCCAAGAGCAGAGATCTGATACCCCTGGCTGTGCCTCCCAAATCTTTTTTTCCTGTCATCTGGTTAAGGAAGTGGAAGAAAGCCATTTGGTTTCCATTATTTTCATCCAAAAAGAAAAAGAAAAAAAAAAAGAAGAACATAGGCCAGAAGGGATCTGAAATTCAAATTCTGCATTTATTTATTCACATTATTCCCAATCTTTGATTGGTTATGTGGTCAATGACACTACTGGGGACAATGCATACCTTTGGTCATTTTCATTTATTGAGGCAGGTAAGAAACACTTCTTCCATCATATAAATGATTTTTAGCATTTGGAGAAAACACTCACCTGGCAGGTATCAGACCAACAGGTACATTCGAGCTACTCTATGTCTGGTATTTGGGAAGAGCCATTTCTAACTTGTAGGATTAATGTGCAGAGTAAGGGAGATGCATAAATAAAGGAACTGGTAGTGTGGTGCACAGAATAAATACAAAAGATGACTTATTTTATTCTTTTCCTTTCATTGTCCCCCCCACTACTTATTATTACTTAATGCACCAAATGACTTAGTCCTAAAAAGTTAGTTGTGAAACAAAATTCTATATAACAAATCTGATTTTCTCACTATTAGTTGTTACAAAAGTATAAATTTTTATTGAGAAAAGAAAGTCTAATTTAAGGTTTTATGAAGCACCTTTAAGAAATATTACATGTCCTCACATTTTAAAAGTTCTATTGCATTTGGAAAGATAAAGTCATTATAGAAAATATGTCCATGAAATTACAAATGGGATTGAATTTTCCTTTGGGAAGTCCCAAATAGATTTTTTGGGGGGGGAGGGTACTGGAGATTGAACTCAGGGGCACTCAACCACTGAGCCACATCCCCAGTCCTATTTTGTGTTTTATGTAGAGACAGGGTCTCACTGAGTTGCTTAGTACCTCGCCATTGCTGAGGCTGGCTTTGAACTTGTGATTCTCCTGTCTCAGCCTTCCTAAGTGCTGGGATTACAGGCTTGCGCCACTGCACCTGGCTCCAAATAGATTTTTAAAATGGGATGCTTTGCCTGGTATTATATTCTGATGTGTAACTTTTACATTATTACACTCAAACACTAATGCCATGAGGATAGTATTGACTTATCTACACCATTTCACTTAGCAGCTCACTTTCTCTTTCTTACTTACTTTCTTCCTTCGATTTCCATGAGACTATACTTTCTGAGCTTTCTTTTAATCTCTTATCATTCAGTTGCTGGTTCCTCCTGGACCTCTACAAACTGACCTACACCAAGTCTTGAAATTTGGACCTTTTTTCTTCTCAACCTATACACACTTGTGGTTTTAAATATCTTCATTACTTGGCAACGCCCACATTTATATGTCCAGTCTGGTCCCTTCTTTTGACTCCAAATTTGAATATCCAATTGGATCCTTGACATCTCATATGTCAGCATTAATAACCTTGTTCAACATCCTATCTACTCCTTGCCAAGAATTTTCCATTTCTGTAAATGGCTGTTCCATCTTTTTGTCACTACATCTGAAAACTGGTGACATCCTCAGCTCCTCTGTGGTTCCTGTGACCTCCTGATTCCCATTTAACCCATTTCGGCCATAGTGATTTTTTTCCCTTGCTCCTTCCTGGAAGGTTCTTGCCTCAAAGCCTTTACCTAGCTCTTTCCTCTGCTGATCTGGATACCTGCATGCCTATAATCTCTACTTCTCAGCAGAAACTTTCATTATCATCCTATTTACATTTGTAGCTCTCACTTCCCTCAGCTCCCATCTCCACCTCAGCAGACACTCCCTCTCACCTTTCCTGCTCTCTTTTATTCTTTGATACTTTTAAGGATTCCACCTACTATATAGTTCACTTTTCATTGGTTTATTACCTGACTCTACACATCTCACCTCCTCCTACAAACATTAGAATATAAACTAAACAAGGGTGAAGTTTTGTGCCTGTTTGGTTCACTGTTCTGTGTAGTCAGGGCCTGACACACCGTCAGAACTCAACATATCTGTTGAATGAATCCCCATTTCATAGTTGCAACAACTGCAGCTTAAACTTTGGCCAGGATGACACTGGGCGTGAATAACAGAGCTTGGATTAAAGCCCAGTCCTGGTATCTCAATGCTCTTTAACCTTGACCTGTATCATGTTGCCAATATAGATCATCTATCCACATAGATGACACAAAGTGAGTGCAAATTTTAATATCAACTACCAGCTTGACATCTCACTTGGAAAACAATCTCAACTATAACTTGTCCAATATCTACTGTCTTCATTTTCTTTGGAAGATCAAAATTTTGCACTTTTTAAAAGAATTATTTATTTATTTATTCTAATTAGGTCTGCATGACAGCAGAATACATTTTGATTCATTGTACACAAATGGAGCACAACTTTTCATATCTCTGGTTATATACAATGTAGAGTTGCACCATATGTGCAGTCATACATGTACCTATGGTAATGATGTCCATTTCATTCCACCATATTTCCTGCCCCCATACCTGCTCCTCTCCTCACCCTCTGCTTTGCCTAATCAAAGTTCCTCCATTCTTCCCATGCCCTCCCCCCAGCATCCACTTATTAGAAAGAACATTCAGCCTTTGGTTTTTTGGGATTGGCTTATTTCACTTGGCATGATATTCTCCAATTCCATCCACTTACCTGCAAATGTCATGATTTTATTCTCTTTTAATGTTGAATAATATTACATTGTGTATATATACTACAGTTTCTTTAACCATTCATCTATTGAAGGGCATCTAGGTTGCTTCCACAGTTTAGCTATTGTGAATTGAGATGCTATAAACATTGATGTGGCTGTGTCACTATAGTATACTGTTTTTAAGTCTTTTGGGTATAGATCGAGGAGTGAGATAGCTGGGTCAAATGGTGGTTCCATTCCAAGTTTTCTAAGGAATCTCCATAATGCTTTCCAGATTGGTTGCACCAATTTGCAGTCTCACCAGCAAAGTATGAGCATGCCTTTTCCCCCCACAACCTCACCAACACTTCTTGTTTGTATTCTTTTTTTTTTTTTTTTGTACCAGGGATTGAACCCAGTGGTACTCAACCACTGAGCCACATCCCCAGCCCTATTTTGTGTTTTATGTAGAGATAGGATCTCACTGAGTTGCTTAGCGCCTGCCGTTGCTGAGGCTGGCTTTGAACTCACGATTGTCCTATTTCAGCCTCCCAAAGTGCTGGGATTACAAGCATGAGCCACCACGCCCAGCTTTGTTCCTATTCTTGGTAACTGCCATTCTGACCAGCATGAGATAAAATCTTAGAGTCGTTTTGATTTGCATTTCTCTAATTACTAGAGATGTTGAACATTTTTTTCATATATTGTTTTGAACTTTTTATAGGTGACCCCTGAGAACTGGGCCTTCTATGGCCTTTCTCTTAGAAATATTAGGATCTCTGCTACAGAAAAAGGACAGGACCAGGACTCTTCTCTGAGTCTCTGGCTGAGGTGATCTGGTGTTTCCCTTGCCCTCCTGCCACCAACCTCAGAACTGGGCATGCTATATGCCCTACATTTATAAATGTCTTGTTTGTACATCCTTAATGCTTTGAGAAAACAGTAGGCATATGCAAGTTAAATTCCAGAAAAAAAGATCTATAAACTGCAGAGTATGTTGAGTTAGAGTTTTCAGTGTTTAGAAAATCTTCCTTTTCATGTGATTAAGACATGTGGGACAGTATACATCATTTTTTAATTTTAACTAAAGACTATATGATTAAAAATAAAATCATGAAATGTAAAAGTTGAAGGACTGATAAAGGTCTGAATTGCATATTTTGTATCAAGGTTTTAAATATGCAGTGTAATGCTTAAAGAATTGCACACATGTTTTGGTCATACTAGTTAAATTAATAACTCAGAAGGGCAGGATAGAATTGTGGTCTAAGCATGGCTTTGGGAGGTAAGGTGCCTGGAATTTGAATTTGAGTTCCACTACCTACTGGTTTAGATCTTGGAATTTGCTTAACCTCTCTGCATTCAGTTGTTAATCAACAAAATTGAAATAAAAAGAGCACCAGGGGAGGGAAAGGGAAAATACCAGGAAGTGAGGGAATGATATTGACCAAATTACATTGTTATATCAAGTGCCTGTACAAATATGTAACAATGAATCCCACTATTATGTATAATTATAATGCACCAATAAAAATAAGGGGAAATTAAAAAAAAAAAAAGAGCAATGACCTAGAGTGCTATGAGAATTTGTGTTGCTCCCACAGGTGAAGTAAACAAAAAAACTCAGTGCTGTAATAGGTCTTAATGTCCTCCTGTACAATGTGACTAGAAATGTGGTTCAATGCTGCCATGAAAGAGCTGTTTAAAACTTACAGGAGGGCACTTAGGAACACACACTCTAACATTAGGTATAACTGTGCTGAAGACTTATTTCTAAAAATTACCATTAGTGGGGATTTGGGCCACATCTCACCCTTCCCACATCTCTTTCTCAATCTAAAAGTGACAACCAGTAATACCTAATTCATTATACGATCAAGAATTAAATTCCAAAAGAAATATGTTTACACTTGACAGGCCTTAGGTAGAACCTGGAGTACAATTAGTGTAAATAATTGGGACCTCTCATTCTTATTACAAATAAAACTAAATTACCAGACAAAAAAATGTATAACCTTATATGTTATCTCCTGGTTTAGAAAGAAGGAAAGAAAGAGGTGGGGCGGCGGGGAAGAAGAAAAAAAAATGTTCATTTAGTTAAAAAAAAAAAAAGCTTCAGACTTTCTATTTTGGACAAGTCTGCTTCGTCACCCCAGACCTGGATGAGGCCAGTTGCTGAGGACACAGATCACACTGAAGTTGAGATTCGTGGTAATGTAGCAGGCTTGTTCCTCAAACTTAGGGAGAGAACTCATTTCCCTTTTCACAGTGACGCAAATGTGATTCCGTGTCCTGGCAAGAAAACAAAATGTTCTTAGACTTCCCACTGGTGTCATGGTTATTCAGCTAAACGTGAAGATGAATCTTTTGGAATAACTTAAGCATAACATTCATCAGAGTGGAGCTGATCCTTAGAAACCTTGCCTCACACCTCTGCTGTTTCCATGAAAAATTTGATGTATGCATCCCTCAGCAACTGTCTTGAAGAACCCCCAGCACCCTCCCAACCCAGTTGAGGTGGCCCTCCTGGCTGGAACTCCACCTCCACCTCTGTATTTCTCTGTTGCCTTTCTTCTGCATAAAATGAGGAAATAGTAGTACCTCACACTAGAGAGAATTCCTTAGCCAACATCAGGCCACAAAATAAATATTGATATGTGGGAGTTAAGAGAGTTATCAGAGACTTAGTCTCTGCAAAGAAATAATCCACCAATTTTTCTGATCTATAATCTAAATAAATGTAATGTTCCAAACAAATGTTTAAATCTTCACTCAAGTCTTCTATTGTAGTTGCTCATTTTCTTTTTTTTTTTGGTACCAGGGATTGAACTCAGGGGCACTCGACCACTGAGCCACATACCCAGCCCCTATTTTGTGTTTTATGTAGAGACAGGGTCTCACTGAGTTGCTTAGCGCCTTGCAGTTGCTGAGGCTGCCTTTGAACTCGCGATTCTCCTTTCTCAGCCTCCCTAATTGCTGGGATTACAGGTTTGCGCCACTGCGCCCGGCTTCTCATTTTCAAAGAGGTTCACAGTCAGAAGAATTTTTCTAGAAGAGAAAAGTGATCTTTACTTTTGCATAGTTTCAAAATGTCTCTCCTGATCAAAAATTGCTCTCACTTTTTGGTTCAGAAAAATTAATATTTTATTTAATTAATTTTTTTTGGTACTGAAGTTTGAAACCAGGGGTGCTTTGACACTGAGCTACATCCCTAGCCATTTTTATTTTTATTTTGAGGTGGTGTCTCACTAAGATGCTTAGGTCCTAACTTGCTAAAGCTGGCTTTGAACTTAAAATCCTGATCCCCCTGCCTCCATCTCTGGAGTCACTGGGATTACAGGCATGCACCACCATTCTTGGCAAGAAAGTGTGCATTTTAGCAACACATTTACATAGGAAATTCTCTAGTGGTGCTATTTATTGTATGGGGCAATCACCAAGTTCAGCTGAAAAAGAGCAGATGTAAAGTCAAATATTTTCAGAATTAGAATCCCAGTCCCTCTGCTGACTGCCTGTTTTACTCTAGATTACTTTCTGAGCCCAGTTATTTTATCTATAAAATATAACAATTTCTGCTTATAAAATTTGCATGAAAATTAAATAAATAGAACCACATAAAAAGCCAGCTTTTGCACAGCCCAAAGCAAGTTATCAATGTATAGCTAGACCTCAATGTACATGTTTACAATCACTCACATCAAATGCTTTAGAGTTTGCCAATTATTTTCATTCATATCATTGAACACTGAGGCTCTGAAAGCTTGTTATTTGCAAATCTGCTAAGGCACAGAGCAGAGACAGGGCCCAGGTCCTTATAAGAAAAATTTGTCACATTTTGTGGGTCAGTATCATCATTTCCCTGAAGAACTTTTAACTCACAAGGATTGCAAGAATAAATAATTTGGGGACTAGGTTCAGCATGCTGCAGAGTGGAAGAGCATATTTGGATTTATTCAGGAAAAAAACACAGATGATCATACACAACCCAGGCATGCAAGAACTTATTTTCAGGAGAACTGCCAGCTCAGTAGATTGGATAAAAGCAACTATAATGTGTTTTTATCCTTAGAAGGAAGACTCTCTGACTCCCCTATAATTGCCCAATGGAACACCCCAGATGAAGTGCTGGCATGCGTTGTACAATCCATGTAAAAGAAGATTTATAAATTTATTTTTAATTTTGTCATTTGAAGGAAAATGGATGGAACTTGAGAACATTATGTTAAACCAAACAGGCCAAACTAAGATGGTCAAGAGTCATATGTTTTCTCTCATAAGTGGAAGCTAGAGATGACAAAGGAAAAGAGAGGAGCAGAGGTGAAGGTTATCTTATGAAAATCAAAGGGAGATAATTAGAATAGGAGAAAGGGACCAGAGGAAGGTAAGGAGAAATACTAGAGAATGATATTGGCCAAATTGTACTGTAACTTGCTGCACATGTACAGATAAGTAACAATGAATCCTACTGTTATATATAATACAACAATAAAAAATGGAAAAGAAAAAAATAAATTCATTTTTAAGTGGAAAAATGCAAAGGAAAAGCAAATTTCAGGAGATGGTTTTTAAGGCAAGATTTTAAATTGCAGGTAAATGTCATTTGTGCTTTCCAGCCCTGGTCCTTTCTTTCTCAGAATGAGTCTTTCAGGTAGCTCTGGTATCATGTCCTTTGCTGCAGACAACTTGCTTATTTTAAGTGCTATAAAGTATTATGGAATATGAGCCCCTGTGCGGTCTGTCAACATAAACAACCACGCTTCTACTGAAGTGTAAGTTCTCATGAGATCAAAGAATTCCATCTGTTTTATGTGTCAGTTGCAATGGTCCAGATGACTAATTGGCACGTAATAGGTGCTCAACCCAGAATGTTTTAGTGACAAAATTCTATTTAACATGAATGTGGTATGCACCATAACTTCACATGGAAATCCCAAACAGCCATGATCTGACCCTCAATCTGAATTGCCACTAAGAGTAGTTGACAAAGAGTTTTCTATCTCATGGTGTCTCCCCATCTGGACTGTAAACTATTCTAGGATAAAAGCTAGGTCTTGTTTTTTGTTTGTTTGTTAAGTTGGTTGGTTTGTTGGTTTGCTTTGATTTTTTTTTTTTTTTCCTTCCCAGTACTGGGGATCAAACCCAGGTCCTTGTGGTGCAGGCCAGGCAAGTGCTGTTACAACCTCAGGCCTTAGGTTTTTTCCTCTTGAGGAAAGAATACCCAACATGGCACATATAGGATACATGAATAACTTGTCTTTGAGGAAATTACTTTTGTCTAACTTATCAGCACTTTTATAGACATAATTGCCATCTAATAGAATTTAAAGTATTGGTCCATGCACAGTGGCATAGGTAACACTTTCTTTAAAAAACAAACAAACAAAAAATACACAGAATGTCAGTGTCCTAGTTTAAAATCCAGTCAGCAGAATGTTGTTTTAAATGAAAAAGTTCATATCCAAAGCAAAGGAGGTGGAGAGTTTGAGGGCTATTTCACCTGGGCAGGGAAAGCCTTCTCCACAGAGAAATCATCTTCCAGTAGCCTCATTGCTAGAATCTCTCCTTGGTCCTCAGGACCAAGGAGGTTTTCTTTATTTTATACTTAATAAATTAACCAGTTTGTATACAAAAGTATTTACAGGAAACTTTGACTTAATTTAATTCTTTAACAAGGAAAAATATAAGTTAAAAATTTTTCTTAACTGGTTTTGGGTATATTTCTGTTTTGATTTTCTATACTTATTTCTCCAGTGATTGCCTTTCTAGTATGTATTCTAAGCAGCTCACTCCAACATCTTCCATGATTATTGTGATCACTCCTTCAGAACCAGAGAACTGTATGCCTGGTCTTACATATGCACTCATAGAACTAGAGGTTCTAAGTTGAGAATGTCACAGAAGATGGAAGATAACATGTTTACCATGATTGTAGAGGGACACTCAGCTAGTCACTTATGTGCAAATTATCTCACTGCGTAGTGAAGCAACTAAAGGTCATAACCATAATATAGGTAGTGCTTTCCTTGCAATCTAGTCTCCAGTTAAATATAAACTCCAGGAGAACAGGGACTTTGTGGGGATCTCTAGCACTTAGCTCTATATCTAGGATTTGTTTCTAGCATACAGTGAACTGCAGTTTTACACACTGAGGAATCAGTAACTATTTGTTGAATTGAATACATTTTATCAGGGTCCTTGTAATGATTTTAACATAATCAAAGTCATGGTATAATTAACAGTGCTCTAAAGTGGAAACAAGGGCCCTAACTATTACCAACAATGCACTATGAATGAATAACCTCTCTAAACCTCTCTTTACTCATCAGAAAATTAAGGGAGATGGAGCAGATTGATCTGGGGCCCCTTTCACTTATAAAATGCTATTTCTCTCTATTCACTGAGGGTTCTTTAATATTCTTTACCCATGAGCATGCAGACTCTGATTAGAACTCAGGTTTCCATTACAAAATGGGGTGGGAGCAATAAAAATGGACCCAGAGCTAGTTGGATACAGAATGCTGTACCAGTCTAGGACACTATGGAAGGAACGTCTAGCTTGTGAGGAGGATATTCTTGATCTTTTATACTGCACTTCTAGAGCCATGGCTTGTGTCAAAAGAACCACTCTCATCAGTCAGTCCAATTGTGGGTGGGGGGACATTCTTAAGACAAAATTCCCTGCCAAGAGAGCTTCCCAGATGGGGAAAAAAATAATATAACTATAAGCTGAGGGGGAAATGGAGCCACCACAGCAGAGGACAGTGCTGGGGGAGGGACAGTATGTTCATATAGTACAGTAGGTGGGACTCAAGGGACTACTAGTGATAGCTGGAGACACTTGCTGAACAATAGTGAGCTCCTATAGGAACAAGGGACTATAGTTCTATTGCAGATTACTTTTTCTGAATATTTTATTTTAATGAAACTTACTTCTGAAGTATTAGTGGCCACTACATTTTTCACTTTAGGGAGTTAGTGTTTATATCATGTTCATTGAGAAGAGAGAGTTTTTCAAGGGGGAGCTTGGATAAAGTGAAGGGGGTCACCCCTAAGTGCCCAGCTCCTCTGTTCCCAGTTTAGATAATAATTACTATTCCTTCAGTAAACCACTATGAAATGGGAGAGATGGGGAGGAAGGCTTGTGAGGTCAGTAAAACTGCCTCCCATTCTCACCCTGCTCTGGGACTCACTTCCAGCCTTGCATTTCAGACCTTGACCTTTCTGTGAAATGGATGGCCCTTAGCCCCAGCTTGCAGAAAAATTGGAAGCTAGACTCTAAAATAAGTTAATATCCTCTATAGCCTAGGCTAAAGAAAACTGAAAACATTTGGCACAAAGAAGTTGCCTTCAAGATGTTGTGTGTGCATAAATTTGTCAGGGGCCTGACTTTCCATAGGAGGAAAACAGCATGACCTTGCATCTGTTGGCATCCTGCTGCCCTTTACAGCCAAGGTCATGATGTCTCTCTTCTTGCTTCATCTCTGCTCCTCCTAGTGAACTGAAGCCTGGCACAGCTGAGGCTGCTGATGATCATATTCACAATCGCATGTGCTATGCGTGAGCAGCCTGAGTTGTGAAATAAAATTTCATTTGGCTAATATTTCAGTTTGTTGAGTCATAATCCTGACAAGTAGCTACAGCCCATGAAGCAGCATTTCCTGAGTCAGTGCATGTGAGAAACAAGCAGTAGTTAAAGGTTGAGCAGGGCAGACACTTGGCAGGATGATCTGACTCCACAGCCTGGCTCTAGGAGATGCATTCCTCCCTGTTCAGTTCGATGTCACTGGTTCCCATAAACAATTCAATGCAAATCTCAGAAATTCTGGAACATGTCCCAAGAAACTATGAACTGGACCTAGTGTCCAGCTTTCTTTTGCCCTAATTCTCAAAGTGTTCCACCAGGAAATGACAATGGCCATCAGGCTATTCATTCATGAGCCATTTCATGCTTCTTACATGATAAGTGCAAGTTGAGAAATGAATTTCCTGCTGTTGAAATTCTAATTTCTTAAAAATTCTTCATGAAGAAATATAAGTTTATTCTTTGCCTCAGTGATGGAAAAAGATGAACATAAAACCAATCAACTTAAGTGTCTCGACAGATGTCAGCACAGTGTGTTTGGTTCCTAAACCATCTGTCTCATGGTGGATCTGTCTCATGGTGGATCTGTCTCATGATGCAGTTTTTCATTCCATTGAGGAATCAAGATAAGCAAGACCATGATTCTACTTTTTCCTAATCATACCCTTTTTTTCCCTATATTCTCATAAAATGGCTTTAATTAAAATGTTATTCTATTAATTGCCCAAGAAATAATACTTGAAAGAAATATATGCTTATGCCCTGGGAGTAGATGTTCCACTGGAAGTCTTAAACATTGAAATTGTGCTCTAGTCCCTTCCCCAAATATCATCACTCAATTCATTATGTACTTGCTGAGTTCAAAGCACTATACAATAAAAATGTGAAGAGAAAAAATACAAACAGAAAAGTTTTCAATAAGATAATAGAGCTGGGTACAGTGGCACACACTTGTGATCCCAAAGACTCTGAAGGCTGAGGCAGGAGGATCGAAAGTTCAAAGACAGCCTCAGCAATTTAGTAAGACCTTAAGCAACTTAGCAAGATTCTATCTCAAAACAAAAAGGAAAAAGGACTGGGGACTTAGCTCTACTGTGGTTAAGCACCCCTGGGTTCAATCTCTGGTACAAAAAAAATAAAAATAAAAAAGATAGCAGAATACAAAGTAATAATAACTACTTAACTATTTATTTTCAAAACCCAGCTATTCAACATTGTCTTGTAAGATTCTTTTCCAAAATTCTTCCTCCATTGTCTAAACTCCTTCATCTTATCCTCATGGAGAACATATATAAAATATAATATTTTTATTATTCTTGATGATTTACTTTAATTTCTAGGTGGACTCAGAGACAGGGGCCATATTTATTCCTTTCTTTTTTCCCTAAGGTCTACCCCCACAGCATGAGTGAGGCTCCCCTTATCAGTTGACCTGTTGTCTTCTCAGCGATACACTGAGCATCAGAAGGAATTGTCTTCTCAGTGGCTCTTCTGTTCAGATGCCTGATGCTTAGCATATGCTCATAGAGTTGGCAAATTGAATAAAGGTGGAATCTCCAAAACCACGTTCTTTCTGAGGGGGAGAGGGAACAGCACAGTCCTTACTTCACGTAGTCTGAATGTTAGTCTGACACATAGCTGAAAAAATTATAAAAACATAAGATGGGAATGTCTGGGGAGTCCAAAGTGGTTTCTGGGTCTGTTACACCACTGTGGCCACACTTTGTCTTACTATTGCAATGACACAGTTTTTTTATTTCCCGTGCACCCATTGGTCCCATTGTTCTCTCTTACCGCAAAGCCTGTTTGTCCTGTTACATTCATTTGCTCAGGACTTCTAGCAGTTCCCTTTCTTTTGACTTTATTATCAGCCCTTCATCTCCAACTCTCTAGACCCTGACAAATCACATAGGCATAAAGGAAAATAGGGAGCTACCCTGGAGGAAAGTGGTTATCTTCAAGGTAATCAGATCTTCCACACTACTAAATCTACAATCTAATTATTATGTTGAAATGATGTCTGTTTTCCTTTGTAGTCTCAGGCTATGTGAACTGAATCCCAGGAAGAAAAAGAAAGAATTTTAAAAGCTCATTTTGCTACAGCTTGTGTTTTGTTTCTGAATGTTGATTCTGAAACAATATATAGGACAGAAAGTTGTACAGGGTGAATTAAAACGTAGGTCTTGAAGATCCATAGGGAGATGGATAGTTTAGCAACCTCTGGCTCCAGAACAAGAGAAATCAGAGTCAACACCTCTCCAGAACCCAAGGACTCCAGAGTCCCTTGTTCAAACCAGATAACTTGAAAAGGCTTCTGCAAAATGGCATGGTTCATGGCTGAAGAGCAAAGAAGTAAAAGCTAAAGTCACTTCCCTTCACCAGGGATTCATTTATTCCATTTTTAAAAATTGTGAGATATGTTCCATTTACAAAAAATAAATAAAGTGAAAAAAAATACTCACAGTTTAAAACATCATTATGAGCGTGAACAGATGTGTAAAAACCTCCCAGATAACCACTTTCTGATTTTTCTGCAATCATTCACTTAACCTTTCTTTATACCATGGTGTCTGGTCTTGTGTTTCATATTACTAGAATCATACTGCTTGTATTTTTTGTGCTTTGGTTTATTTGCTCTGCCATGTGTTTGTGCAATTCATCCATGACGTTCCATGCAGCTGTACTTAGTTTGTTTTCTTTACTATTAGTGGCTAAGGGTAAGGACTATACATCCAGACCACCCAGATTTGAATCCTAGCTCTATCACCATTCAGATGTATAACCTTGTGCAAATTATTTTTTCACTTTGTGCCTTGGTTTTTTTTACCTAGGTATGGTGTGAGTTAGAGATTCATCGTCGGTGACCCAGGCATGGTGGTGCACACCTATAATCCCAGCACTTTGGAAAGCTGACAGGAGAATCATGAGTTTAAAGCCAGCCTCAGCAAAGGTGAGGTGCTAAGCAACTCAGCGAGACCTGGTCTCTAAATCAAATGCAAAATAGGGCTGGGGATGTGGCTCAGTTATCAAGTACCCCTGGGTTCAATCACTGGCACAAAAAAAAAAGAAAGAGAGAGAGAGAGATTCATCTTAGGTGGACCTCCCTGGGAAACAGTTTCTGAGTTCATGATTGACAAACATGATGTTCACTGGAGAATCAACATGGGAACAACTTCTGTAAAGGAGTAAAGGAAGCAGATTTGAACAGAGGAAGAATTTGAATGGGGAAGCAGATGCAGCAGAGGCTGCAACAGATGGCTGGGGAGCTCCAGAGCTAGCATGGCCCTCCCAGGATGCTTCTAATTGAAGGAATTTATACTCCTACATCGACCAGTTATTGAACGTGAGCTGTACTCAGGGAGGGGCACAACTTTCAGCAAGGAAGCTGTCTGAGGCCAAGAACAATTCCTGAGGATTCAGTTGTGAGGTGTCAATAGCTACACTCCCACTACAGGAATCAATGCCATCATACTGAAGGGGAGATCTGGACAGAGCACCACTGCACCAAATCCAAGTCCTAATTTAATTTTTTCCCATACAAATAATTGTCCAGTAAGTGCTTTTCTGGGGGGAGGATTATATAATTAAACCTATTCATATCAACACGCGTAGGTAATTAACCAATAGCACAAGAACAAAGAAAGATGTCTTAACTTACTAGAGATCAAGATTGTCTCTGATATTCTTTGCCCTCTGACAATCTTTCATCTTCCCTTTCTTATATATTAAATGTTCTCACCTGTCTTATCCTCCAGGGGGTCATAGTCTACCATGTGTTCTTCAAGACTAAGCCAAAACATGATTGTAGGCCTTAGGTCCTTCCTTCTCTGTGATTCCTCAGAACTTCAAAAACTACCTCTTAAATGCTGTAGTTCAACCCTTGAGTCAAGTCCTATACAAGTGTAACCCCTATTTAACCTCCACATGCTTTGGTTTCCTTATGACTTTTTGTAAGAATTCAGTTTAGAGTGCTTATTCTGTTTTTATTTTCCATTCTAAACAACAAGATTCCCTAGTGCTGGCATCATGGACCATTCATCTTTGTATCCCCATTGCCTAGCTCATGGTTTCATTATATGAATACAATAGAAATTGAGGACAGTAAGATTCCTATCTAGAATCCAAGCAACATATTGGCTTACTAGAAAGAATAATCAAAAACATTCACATATAAGGCAATGGAAAAAAAGCCCCAACACTGGAAAGTTTAGTTTAAAAACATAAAAGCAGCAATTACATCCTTCATTCAAAGCCTCATTTCTCCCACCTACTCAGTTTCCTGAGTAAAGGACCCACTCTCACTGCCATCGCTGGCCTACACAGAATCTCAAATTTTCCTGTAGGCTATGGGAAAGTGATAAACTGAAGAAGGAGAAGCCGAAGAAGGAGAGGAAAGAAAGAAAAGAGAGGATAAAGAGGAATAGGGAAAAGGGGGGAAGGAGGAAGAAAGTAAGAGGAAGAAGAGGGAGAGACAAAGGAGGAAGAGAAAGAGAAAGAATGAAAGAACTAAGGGGAGGAGAGGAGGACTGTGACAATATTCTAGACACTCCCTCCTTTTGAGGTGCTAAACAGAATATTACATAATATTCCCATCTCAGATCTTTAGAGAATTTGTTCTACCCCCAAAAAAGAAAGAAAAAATACATGAATGAAGTTCTTTCTGGAGAGTGTACCACCTTGAGTAATAAATGAGTGTACCAAAGACAGAAAATTCTGCTTGGAGAAGCTCAGAAAGATAATTTTAAAATAACAACTTGATTCTTATTCTCAGGCATTGTGCATTCAGAAATATTGAGGTGTTCCTTTAAAAACAAATATCTGTATTTTAAATTTCTATATTAACAAACAGAAAGCTTAAACACTGGGCTGTCACAATAATGGATACATGTGGCTTCTGCCCTGTGGCAGCCATGGAACAAATGTTTGATGAATGACTGTATAGAGAGGCTTTAATCACCAATGACACCAAATGACAGGGTCAGTTTAGATAAAATTGACTAAGAGAGCTTGTTAAAAAACAAAGGCTTTGAATTTCATCCAAATAGAGAAAAGTTCAGTAGAGTAGACAAAAGGATTTGGGGGGACAAATGAGGGGCAGAAAAAGGGAAGAACAGTAGAACGAATCTGATAAATATTTCATATGTATAAAACTACAGGACACTAAAAAAAGAAATTGAAAAAGACTTTAGACAATAGAAATATCTTCCATGCTCTTGGATAGGCAGAATCAATATTGTCAAAATGGCCATACTACAAAAAGCACTATACAGATTCACTGTGATTCCAATTAAAATCCCACTATCATTCCTTATAGAAATAGAAAGAGCAATCATGAAATTTATTTGGAAAAATAAAAGACCCAGAATAGGCAAAGCAATCCTTAGCACAAGGAGTTAAGCAGGAGGCATCACAATACCAGAAACTATACTACAAAGCTGTAGTATCAAAAATGGCATGGTATTGACACCAGAATAGACATGTAAATCAATGGTACAGAATAGAAGACACAGAGAAAAACCCACATAAATACAGTCATCTCATACTAGACAAAGGTGCCAAAAACATACATTGGAGAAAAGATAGCCTCTTCAACAAATGGTCCTGGGAAAACTGGTAATCCATATGCAGCAAAATGAAACTAAACTCCTATCTCTCAACATGCACAAAACTCAATTCAAAGTGGATCAAAGACCTAGGAATTAAACCAGAGACCGTATGCCTAATAGAAGAAAAAGTAGGCCAAAATCTTCATCATGTCAGATTAGGCCCCGATTTCCTTATAAAACTGCTAAAGAGCAAGAAATAAAAGCAAGAATCAATAAATGGGATGGTTTCAAACTAAAAGCCTCCTTTTCAGCAAAAAAAAAAAAAAATCAATGAGGTGAAGAGAGAGCCTACACTTTGGGAGCAAATTTTTGCCACATGAACATCAGAAAGAGCACTGACCTCCAGGATATATATAGAACTCAAAAGACTTAACATCAAAAAACAAACAATCCAATCCATAAAAGGGCTAAAGAACTGAACAGACACTTCTGAGAAGAAGAAATACAATTGATCAACAAATATATGAAAAAATGTTTAACATCTCTAGTAATTAGAGAAATGCAAATCCAAACTACTCTAAGATTTTATCTCACTCCAGTCAGTATGGCAGTTATCAAGAATACAAGCAACAATAAGTGTTGGCGAGGATGTGGGGAAAGAGGCACACTCAAACATTGCTGGTGGAACTGCAAATTGGTGCACCCAATCTGGAAAGCAGTATGGAGATTCCTTAGAAAACTTGGAATGGAACCACCATTTGACCCAGCTAACCTACTCCTTGGTTTATACCAAAACTTAATAACAGTATACTACAGTGACACAGCCACTTCAATGTTTGTAGCAGCTCAATTCACAATAGCTAAACTGTGGAACCAACCTAGATGCCCTTCAATAGATGAATGGATAAAGAAACTGTGGTATATATACACAATGAAATATTACTCAGCATTAAAAGAAAATAAAATCATGGTATTTGCAGTAAATGGATGGATTTTGAGAATATCATGCTAAGTGAAGTAAGCCAATCCCAAAAAAACCAAAGGCCAAATGTTTTCTCTGATTAGTGGATGCTGATCTATAATGGGAGTGAGAGTGGGGAGCATGGGAGAAAAGGAAAAATTGTGGATAGGGCAAAAGGGAGGGAGGAAAGGGAGGAGGCCTGGGGGGAGGGAGGAAAGATGGTGGAATGAGATGGACATCACTACCCTAGGTACATGTGTGAAGACACAAATGGTGTGACTCTACCTTGTTTACAACCAGAGAAATGAAAAATTGTGCTTCATGTGTGTACTGTGAATTGAAATGCATTCTGATGTTTAAAAAAAATTAATACATACATACATGCATATACAATAGTGAATACCAACATCAAGTATATCCACAAGACACTAATTTAGAAAAACCATAAATAAATTGCAAAAAGATCGATAGAGTAGAGGGAGGGAAGCAGAGGTAGGGAGGAAGACAGAGGTGCTGGGAACTGAATTAGAGCAAATTATATTTCATGTTTTTGTGACGAAGTCAAAATGCATCCTAATGTTGTTATATATAGCTTAAAAGAATCAATAAAACATGCTATTAAATATGTAAAGTAGTAAAATGTAAAAAATTTTAATAATAATAATAAACATGGCCTTCACCTACTACCTGCTTACCTTATTGCTGTGGGCTGTTTGGAGTTTAAGACTATCATTGGTCTCTTCCTGGTTGTGTTTGTACTTGAAAAGGTGCTTTAATCACTTAATATGACTTTACCATGTCAACTGACAATAAGAGTAGATTTAATAGCAAATTTATTTGAGTAAAAAATGGACAATTTCCTTTTTATTTTCAGGAAGTTCTTTTGGAAAGGAATGTGAAATTATGCCTATAAAGTTAGATCACAGACACCCACCCCGTCCTTGCCTAGGCTTTCAAAAGGTGGAAGTTAATAGGGAGATCCAAAAAGGCTGTCCCCAAGGCTGGGTCATAAGGCTCAAAATTAGTACAGAGTTGAGAAAGTCAAAGGCAAGGAGCAACCTGAGTCTATTCACAAGGTCAAAAGAACTTTTACCTTTGTTATAATGCTTATGTTGTACGTTGCAAGTTAGCAGGTTTTCCTTTCCCAGAACCACCTTTGTCTTTACCAGAAGCACCATTACACTGAGATCACGGCTCAACTCAGTGAAGCGTAAATGAATTTCCTCCATTTGGACTTAATTTCCTGAGTAGATGCTATTCAAATGATCATATGTATGACAGAGCTCCAAACCTCAGGCATTTTAGTAGGTCAGTAGGGCATTAGGAAAGTAGGCCATCCTGACTGCAAAAACAAGCCTGCAGAGTTTGCTGTTGTGTCCTCCAGGTGCAAGTAAGAGAATGCAGTAGCATTTCTATGTGCAACTGGATGCAGTTAAGTTTTATTGGCAAAGCCTTAAATAGATAAGATAGTACACTACCAGTGTGGATAACTGAGAGGACTCGACATGGTATTTCAGAGTGTGCTGCTCTTTTTGCTCTCCCTTAGCACAGGACTAACTGAATAGCAGATAAGTCAGGGGCAAGCCTCAAATCTACATGGAGATGGCTTTCCGGGCATGAGGGGAAGCTTTATGGATCAATTATTTTATGCTTTGGCTCTCTGCACTCAGTACTCTCTTAACTTAGGGGAGCTCCAAATGTGTTGGGTCGAAAGCAGAAGATGTCTAAGGACTAGCATTTTCTTTATTTGTAAAAGCCCAAAGTAATTGAGAAGGTAATCATAGCAATTCTGGAGGGAAAGAGGAAAGGCAAGGTGTCTTTGAGGAGAAAAGAGATCTGAGAAAATGGAGAAAGGTACATTATCCAAGAGGAAGAAAGACATGAAATTCTAATTTCCTACTAGAAGAGGACTCCAAACTTCTCCAGGCAGGACCCCAGAGAAGTGACAGGACTCTGGGAAATGGCTGTATTTTATACATAGGAAAGCTAACTAACATAAGATCTGGAATTTTCAACTTGGCACGTTTTCTGAAGTCCAAGCATGGCCTCCTGTTTTGTGCTCCAAGGATGAAGCTCTGCTCTTCAACTGTGTGGGCTTAGTGAATGGGTCTTTTTGGGGATCATAAGAGCAGAGAGACATCCTCCTAATGCTTTCTTCTACATATGTCTCCTAGGAACTTAAAAGTATCTTGGAAATAAGGTAGTAGAAACCCTAGAAGCTTATTAATAACTGAAATTAAGCATTTTACAATTCTGGTGGTATAGAGAGTGAGGGTCAAATTTAAAAAAGAATGTGAATTGTTCCATATACTTAAATTTTTTAGTGTAAGAATCATATTTACTACTCAAGGCCTCAAGATACAAAGGTCAAAAACAATGTGTTTCAATTCACAATAGCCAAATTATGCAACCAGCCTAGGTGTCCGTCAACAGATGAATAGAAAAAGAAAGTGTGGTGTATATATATATACACAATAGACTTTTATTCAGCCATAAAGAAAAATGAAACTATGTCATGTGCAGGAAAATGATTGGAACTAGAGACCATTATGTTAAGCAAAATAAGCCAAACTCAGGAAGTTCAGGGTCAAGTGTTTTTTCATATATGTGGATGATAGGAAAAAGGGAGAAAAAAACAATGTGAACAGATCTCATGAAAATCAAAGAAAGATCAGTAGAGGAAAGGGATCAAGAGGTGGGAGGTAGGGAGAGACAGGGAAAGTGCTATTGGTGATATTGGCCAAATGACATTGTTATTGTATATTGTGTGCATGTATAAGTATGTAACAACAAATCTCATCAGTATGTACAACTATAATGCACCAATTTTTTAAAATGTGGGGGGAAACAGTAACTTGTTTGAAACATAGTTGGTAGGGATGGACTATTTTATTAAAGGTAAGTTTCAGTTAGAAGTAAATTCATTCTGAATGGACAAAAGACTTCTGTTAAAAATTTAAATCTTATCATGTTAGCTCATTTTTCAGTGGTATCACATCTCACTACCATAAAAGTAAGAAGTCCTCATGCTATTGCTTGCAAGCCCTTAAATGTTCTCCTTCACTGATAATGGCTCTCTCCTCCTCTCTGGCCTCCTCCTCCGCTTCTCTACTCCTTGAACTGTTTTCGACTCCAGTCTTCTTGAGCTGACCTCCTGTAGTCACTTGGCACATGCTAAGCACACGCCCTCTGGGTCTCCACGACTTCGCACAATCCTCACCGCCTCCTCTTCTCTCTGTACGAGTGTCCCCTCTTCAAGAGGCCTCCTGACCACATCGTAGAAACAATTTCTCTATTCCTCTTACCTCCCTGAGGTATTTGATTTACCATTGTACTCACTCTGCCAACACTTTTTTTTGCAAATGAAGCATTGAAACTTTCAAGATTAAATAAACATTTTATAAAAAAAAAAAAAAACAAAAAAAACAGCAGATCAGTGTTGATTGTGTTTGGTTTCTGTTGATTGTTTAGTGAAGATCCCCACAGGCATGCTTGTATTTTGGTATCAAATACACAAAAATGCTCATGTGGTGGAAATGTCTTTGGTTTCTGTAGAATAACTCAATACTACAGACATGACACTGAACATTACATAGGAGAAGATGCAAAGTAGCAGTTTTTCAGATATTAACGTGTGAATATGATAGTGTCCACTAAATACGAGATATAAATTAAGACCCAGATTGGGAATTAAAATGTATTTTGCTTATAAAAAATACTATTGTTTGAGGTCCTGCATCATGTAAAGCACATGGTAACTAACCTTGAAGCAATTTGAAATAAGAATTTGTGCAGAATGAACTCAAAAGTATCTTTGAGCTTCGCATCATGCAAAACTATAATTTTATTTGCTTATCATTGAGTAGACTGTGTGTTGTTTCTGTGTCAACATATGTGTTTCCTACAAATATTGTCAGCAATATTTGCGCCTCTATCATGGCATGATTCACAAGTACTCTGTATTAAAATCTCTTGGTTATGTGCCTGACTTTGTTGCAATACTCACATGTCTATTAAGAAAAAATTTTGGCACCTTCCTTATAGGTACTAGATGCTGGAAATATGAAAATAAATGCAAGGGACTTTGACCCTGTGTTCATGGAAATGACTCATCCTGCAGGAGAAAAAGCCTTGTCTTTCATCCATGTTCTTCTGTAGGATGGCTTAGTATGATGCTTTGCATAATATGCTTAATCCACATGCTTGTGGATTGAACAAAAGAGAATAACAAAGACAGAAAAGAAAATAGCACCCATGCTATTTGTTAGGTAGGCTTGAGATCTCGCCTTTTTTCTCCGAGGTGGACACAGAATGTACAACATGGCGAATCCCACCCGGCTGCAGCGGCCGCAAAACGTCAGTTTGGAGCTGCAGCAGGTTACAAAGCATCAAGCAGCCTGCATGCACAAAGGAGCAATTAACCAGACGCTGACAAGTAAGCAGTAATGGCGCCTCCTACCAATCAGTGGACTTCTCCTGACTCATCTCGGAAGGACTCTGACATCAGCAGTATCCCCTGACCAACTCCAGGGGAACATGGGACTCCAGATACCTCCTTTTCCTGCCCCAAGCCCTCCCCTTCCTGCCCTGGACCTTTAAATTTTCTGTACTGGGTAACGCATGCGCAGTTTTCCCTTCCTGCTCTGTTGGAGGGGGAGTTTGCCCAGAAGTGTATTTCCCAATAAATCCTTACCCAGTGGTTTTATTTACCACCTTTTGGTCTCCTGGCTTTACACTATTGGCATTGGCAGCTAAATTTACCAGGCTTAGCACACCCTAGAGCCTGAGGGCCTTGGATTTTTTTTCTTTTTCTCCCCACCCTGATATTTTCAAATTCTCATCATAAAAGAGAAAAAAATCCAGAATAGGTAGTGAGAGATTCTACCTCCCTATCTGGATGACATCAAAAGAAGTAGGGAAATGTTCCAATTATAGGCCATTAACCCCTATGGCTTGAACCAAATTAAAAATAGTATCTTAGCAAAAGTCTGATACACTAAAACACTCTAGACCTCATTTGTGCTGTTCATCACTGGAGAGCACTGGATTAGCAGCGTGTTTCCCTTCTTCCTAAGGATTACAGATAGCAATAGTGCACAAGTCACCTCTCCAAAAAGAGATACGCCAGAAGGAGGCATCTTGCAAATCTCAGCTTTCTCTTCCAGAAGGTTATCCTCCCATCTCTTTCAATTTCATTTGAATTGGGTGTTAATACCTCTTTTCCCCTTGCCTCCTGCTGGTGCTCACTCTCCAGAGATGAACTGAGAAGTCTTCCCATCCCTTTCTCCCTACCAGTCTTCTCAATTAACTTTAAGAGGAGTTTGAAAGCTAGGAATAGCCCACATCTCCTCTCCCGTCACTCTGCACAGCGTTTGGGACTCAGCAGCCCATCTCAGACATCTTTCCATGACCCTTTCCATGATTCCTCATGTTTATTCATGTAACAGTCTCCAAACCTTATCAATAACTTTTTTCTAATAAAATATCTTGAGACCTTCACCTCCTACTCAGCAGTAAGTATAACTGCTCTTGACATTTGAGAAACTTGTACTTCTAGAGGCCTGTGCATATTCGTATTGATTAACATAGGTAGGATAGGCATGTATACGGATCCAGGACTCTTCTTTTTCCTTTTCTCCATATGACCACTCAGGAGCAATTTGACCCTGCTGTCTCTACCTCTATTCCTGGATCATTTTCCCCTTGTCTTTCCTTACATTCTGATTACGCTATATCCTCCATCACTACATTACCTACTACACTATCTCAGTTTCATAGTCATCACTATCTTCCATTTTTTTAAATTGCTGTACCTCAGGTTTCTTTCATTTTTCTTCATTCATTAGAATTTTCCTTTCCCTTTTAGCCATCTATTTGCTAATAACTCCCAGATGTCTGATTGAAGGACTCTATTATCTCCTGGATACACATATTTCTATGGCTAATGATTCACCACAACAAAGAGAATCCAAAATTAATGCATCCTTTCCCTCTTGGTGCCACGTCTCCTGTTCCTTGTTTGTGAATAGAACCACCAGCTACTTTATTGTCCAAGCAAGAACACTGAACTCTCTCCTTGACATTTCTCTCTCTCTCAACCCCTCGAATCCTATCAACTACCAAGACTTCTCCACTGACATTTCACCTGTTCATACATCCATTCTCCCTTGCCAATGGGAAATTTCAGCTCCTGCCTCAAGTCTTATTGCACCGCAGCCCATTTCATTCTCTACACTACAGGCAGAAATGATCTTTCCAAAACAAAGAACATTTCCCATCAAAACACTCTGATAGCTTTCCCATTGATTGTAGGATAAAGACTGCATTTAAACTGGGACTCACAAATCCATGCATCAATGGGTTTCTAGTATGTTCTCCATAATCTACTACATTACCACTTGTACTCTGAGAACTTCCTTTAGTTCTTAGGTTCTTAAAAATGATGTATTCTTTGTGGCATCTGGACTTCTATACAAAGTTGTCTGTCCTCCATTTAATAACCCAGTGATCAGCACATATATGTTCTGTGACCCTGCGATTCCATTCTGGAGACATATATAATAGAAATGCATTTTTTTCACTGAAAGATCCAATATAAGAGGATTTTTCCTCTTGCAAATAAAGGCAAATAGATACGTTAGGATTTCTACAATAGTACTTGTTACCAGATGAAGGCTACAATAGACCTATCTATACTATCTTTTGCGACTTCTGTGAAGGTATTTCATCACTAAGATTTTAAAAATATAATAGTCACTGATATAAATGTCACCTAGCAACTTTAAATAAAACTCAGATTCAGTTAGAAACTGAGTAGATGAAAGACAATGAGTCATTGTTAATATCTGTCTTCTGTGTTACTTTACAGTTTTCAAAAAATTCCTTTAATCATTCTAGTTATATTGATTAAAATATAAATATCAAAGAGATAAGTGCTGAACTATTAGGGGGGAAATGCTTTTCCTGGTTCCTTGATCTCAGTGAACCCAAAAGTATGTGGACTAGGGAGCCTGAATGGGCCGATTAGAATGACAAATACATCAAGTATAATTGTGTTCTAAAGATAAAGAAGGATTATAAGAGAACGACTGCATAGTTCACTCATTGTTTTCATTTTTCTGGGACTTGCTTCATTTCAGTCCCCAGAAAGACATAATGGGGAATTCGTGGTAGAGGAGGAAGTGAACTTCTCAGGGGCACCTTCAGAGCCAAGGCTGATCCAACAGTGTGCACTCCACCATGCTTCTGTGTCTCCTCCTCTCTTCACTCTTGTCTCCTTCTTTCACTACTCTCCATCTGCCCATGCCATCAACCTATCAGTCACACAAACAAAAAAATTAAAGCTATGTGGTATATTTAATAAGTGAATGGTATAATTCGCCATAATGGTTCTTTTGGAAGTCTTAAGGACTTCTCCATGGTCTTATGGCCTAAACAAGCCCTTGATGCTCCCTGTGCAAACCAGTTCATACTCAAGGCTTCTTCAGCTTGGTGCATGCCATTATTCACCTAGCTGTCAAGAATCGATCCTAGATTCTTCCCTAGCCCTGCCACAGTGCTACATAATCCATCAAGGAATCCTCTAACTTTTACATTCGAAATACACCTGAAACTTGCTTCCTTTTCTATATCTCCACTGCACCTACCTAATCCAAACCTCATCATTTCTGACCTGGATTATTTCAGCAGCCTCCTAATAGTTTCCTTACTCCCATTCTATGCAACAGCTCAGGTAGTCTAAAAACAAGAAAGAAATAACTTCAGTCACATTACCATTCTACTTTAAAAAAAAAAACACAAAAAAAACCTCCAATGACTTTCTACTGTACTTAGAATAAAGTACTGAGTCCTTACCATGCTGCCTCTGAGTTCTCAGACTCTGGTATTAGAGTTCAACCTGTGCAATATAGCAAGACCCCATTGCATTATTAAATAAATAAATAAACGTTTTGCTGGCCTTTTCTTTCCTCTCTCAGCTTCCATCAAGACGACTAAAATCTGAGACAAAAAAAAAAAAATAGAGATCAAAAAATAACAACTGTTTCAGATTGAAATGTTCAACATGAAATGAAAAGTAAAGAGACTGTCATTGATGAATGAGACCTAGGCAAAGCACGCACACGCAGAGTTTAAGGGAAACATTGAGTTTGAGATAGTATGATTACTAAGCAAACTCTTTTTTTTGGTTTTATTATCATGACTATTATTTTTCAGGGTGGAATTGGATGGCCCAAGAGCTGTGCTTTGCAGACTATTAGCACCTTACACCTGAGTTAGGAAAAAAAAACGAAATCAAAGCATTTCTCACATTTTAATCGCTGTCACACTGGTCACACCGCTCAACTTTCCCCAAGTACCATAGGTCTACTTCCATATGAAGTATTAAAACTTCTTTTTACTTTAAAAGAGACCCTTACAGAAGGAGAGGGAGAGATTTTTAAGTATCCAATGAACTTTGTGAACAAAATACTGAGTAGACATTATAAATGGATTTGTGACCAAGGCCCACCATAAGCCTGAGGGATTTCCCTCATTTGTTAATGTATCTTTGTTTTTTATGGATCACGTATATTTAAAAAGTTACTCTTTATAAAGACTCCATTCAAAGCAATGAGTCAAAACCTTTTTTTCCTTTGTTTTTTTTTTTTTTACCAGAGAGGTTTCTATTTACCCAAGATGTGTCCTTTTGTCAACAAACAATTGCTGACATGAATAGTAGCTTTGTTACCTTGTTAGCCAATGTAAATAAGAGAATTATGAACACTATCTAGCATCATCCTGGGTGATCAGCAGGAAAGAATTTGGTTCTTGTGCTTAAAATCCCAGCTGAGCTCTTCCATTATTCTACCACAGGACTCTGGGTTCACTGTTGAAAAGTTTCATTGAGATTGTTATTAAGCTGGAAAATCCACTAGACTTCAGTCAAAAAAATGACCGCAACAGTACATACAGTAAAATGGAAAACAGGCACCTTCTGATGGTTTGCAATGACTCTGGAACACCACACCTCTTCCTCCATACAGGCTCAGCCTTAGCTAAATTGTCACCCAAAGATCCAGTAAGAACAAATCCATTTTCCCTAGAATTTCTGATTTACTGGCATAGTTTATCTCTTTATTTGATGGTTCAGAAAAGAGAAGATTGTTCCGGAACATGAAGCAATAACGGGAAAGCATGAAGGTCAGAATGTTGTAATGGAAAAAAATTCCCCACCTGAGAATCAGGAACTTGGTTTCTAACCCTATATAACTTCACTGGGTCTTATATTCCAGAAAGTAAAATAAGCCTAGGATCTTTTACGTCCCATTGGGCTCTAAAGAGAGAGAGAGAAAAAAATGACTATACAGTATAGCAGAATAAAGATATTTTTATTAAGAAGAATCTCCTTCAGGGTATAGCACTGCACACCTGAAATCCCAGTGACTAGGGAGACTGAGGCAGGAGGAACACAAGTTGGAGGCCAGCCTCTGCAATTTAGTGAGAGTCTGTCTCAAAATAAAATAAAAGGGCTGGGGATGCAGCTCAGTGATTGAGTGCCACTGGGTTCAATCCCCAGTACCACCAAAAAAAAAAAAAAAAAAAGAATCTCACAAAGTCCTTCCTAACTCAAGATGTTGTTTGTGTTGTTTAATGGGGATACTTATTTAAAAGGCTATTTGTTATGAATGATTTTAACACAGAACAACAAATCTGCCACAGGATACTGAAAATGAGGTGCTTCTAGTTCAGTTCAACTTAACCAACATTTATTAAGACTAATGTGTGGGGAGCAGTAACTAGAATTTGGGCATCTAGAGAACTGTTTCTTGATGCTGTGGATCATATTGTGGATTTATTTCTACAACTAGGTAGAGTTCTGCCTTGTGTTTTAGTGATGCACAGGGAGCTCTTTTATGCTCAGGGGAGGAGAGATATTGTTGATGGCCCAAACATTTCAATTCATTATTTTTGAGCCACAACTTTTAACTTTCAGCAAATCCCCGCTACCCTTATGTGCTCAGGTGTGCAGAAAACTAGCTCACAGAAAGAGAGAAATGCTTTACACCAAGTTTCAATTAACTGCAAGAGGGGAAAAAGTGGGAAATAAGGATCTAAAAGGAGGCTGCAGCCATAAACGAAGAGGAGGTCAGAAATGGAGAGGCCCAGAAAACACGTCTAAGCAGGACTGTCTAAAATCCCAGACAGCATGGAGATCTGGCAATCAGGTCAGTGGCAGGTATTAAGAGATTTGCAGTGCACAGTATATTCTCAAACGAGTATGCCTGGGTTAATATACATATATAAATATAAAAATTCTTCCTCTTTGTTTTCCTTTTTATTTTACCCAGGTCTCCATCGGCACTTGCCCTGGTACAGTCTATGCCAACTCCTGGCTGTTCCCACAGCACGTCAACTCCTTAAGTTACCATGTCACCACACACAGAGAACGGCTGCAGGGCCACTGTACTTGCTCTTCCCTTAGCTTGGATGGTTTTCACCCAGATGTATGCCTGCTCATGTACTGACTCCCGTTAAGTCTCATCTTAAATATGGCATTTTCATAGAAGCCTCCCTTCCTCCTGTTTAAACTGGCACTTCCCTGTGAATCTCTATCCACTCGTCTGCCATGTTTTTTTCTCATAGCCCTGCTCACCCCATGACATATGCATCCATCTAAACATATTTGTCTCTTTTTCTTTTCTTTTTTTTTCTTTTTCTTTTTTCTCTTATCTCTGACTAGACTGCAAGCTCCATGAGAATGGGGAGTTTGTCCATTCTTGCATCCCAGATCCTATAACAGTACCTGGAGTAGAGTAGGTACCTCAAAAGTATATGTTGAATACATTAGTTAAATATCCTCAGTACAATTGGTCATCTTCAGAACAGGTGCAAATAGAGAGAGAAGGTAGTCCTGCTACTTGGATTTTCCTCTTCTATCTCTTCCAAATAGATCATGAGCAGTATGGGAGCTGAAACTTCTTTATGCTCTGGAGATGACCAATAAACTTGCACTTTTCCTGAAGGGAACATTTACACATGTGTAATACATTTAATTGTCCTGATAACAAAGCAGTGGCTAAAGCCTAGGAACAGGGCCCCAACGAGGATGTAGCTGATATCTATAGTAATCTTTTACCCACCTCGGTTCCCCTTAAAAAAAATATTTACAGCCCAAGTTTGGTCTGGTTGACAAATTTGTTCAGGAAGTTTAAACTTCTATAGTACCCATAAAAATCTAACAACGATTTAGATACTCTTCCTCCTTCTCTGCAGGAAGTCAGAGTATTTCCTACCTCAAGGGGTCCTAGGAGAGTAAACAGAGAGAAAGAAGAAAATGTTCACTTTCTCCTTCCAGCTTGGCTTTGGATGTTAAGTCACTAACATTTGGGAGCATTTGTAAGTTTAGTTCCCGAATGATTCTTGACAGAGGACACCCTCAGAGGAGCTTTGTAAGACATTTTATTGTTTCTGCTTGTGTCCGAGGGTATGTTTTGTTCAGATGGCTTGAAGTCATTATTTCCATTTCCACTCCCAGTTTCTAGACAGCCAGGTGGCCTTGTCTGCTTGAACACCCATGAACATCCTGAGAGTTCCCTGGCCCTTGTGTTAAACTATGATGGACATGGGACTGCACACATTCTTCTTGTCTACATATTTAATAATCCCGGGGCCGAGCAGTCACTGGGCTGCTGGGTCCTGACAGCTTCCTTATGAAGACTTCACAGTTTCTCAGCCAGGCTTACTTTAGAGTCTTTGCCCTCCTGTTTCCCCTGCTCCTCTTTTCCCTCCTTGCAACATGTGCCTTAAAATCTCCCAGCCCAGTCTCTAAAGTGCTATTGCTTCCCTTCCCTAATCTAATATTTTGAGATATCACTAAAACTGAGCAGTATTGTAAGAAACTTAGCACTTTCTGATTAACAACTTTTTAGTTGTCTTGTGGGTATTGATAGCCAATGTCCTGAGTACAATTTGGTTTTTTTTTTTTTTTTTTGGTACTGGGGATTGAACTCAGGGGCACTCAACCACTGAGCCACATCCCCAGCCCTATTTTGTGTTTTATGTAGAGACAGGGTCTCACTGAGTTGCTTAGTGCCTCGCCGTTGCTGAGGCTGGCTTTGAACTCGCGATTCTCCTGTCTCAGCCTCCCTAAGTGCTGGGATTACAAGCGTGAG
>CM053408.1:69378279-69389730 GCA_028644305.1 Xerus rutilus
TGAGTACAATTTGTCTGAATCCAATCTCATTATTTCCTTCTGACACTTTTTCTTTCTTTTGATGATGTTAGAATCCACCCAACATATTTGACTAAGAACAATATTGCTCTTGACTACTTCCTCTGACTTCTTATAATGAACCACTCCTGAAGTCTTAATGATTTTTTTCCTTTAAATATTTATCAATGTTCTCTTTTCAATTCCTTGTTGCTGCCAGGCACAGTGGTGCACACCTGTAATCCCAATAACTGGGCAGCCTGAAACAGGAGGATCACAAGTTTGAGGCCAGCTTCAGCAACCAAGTGAGGCCCTACACAACTTAGTATAACTCTGCTTCAAAATTTTAAAAAGTAAGCTGGGCACGGTGGCACAAGCCTGTAATCCAGCACTTAGGGAGGCTGAGACAGGAGAATCAGGAGTTCAAAGCCAACCTCAGCAATGGCGAGGCACTAAGCAACTCAGTGAGACAATCTCCAGTACCAAAAAATAATAATTTTTTAAAGTAACTAAATAATGCCTGGAGATGTGGCTCAAAAGCACTTCTGGGTTCAATCTCCAGTCCCCCTGGCAAAACAAAGTAAAATCTTTCAATTCATTACTGCTGTCTTCTGACTCTTTCCATCCTAACCCTGAGTACTCTAGATTATTAATTTCACTGTCAGGGTGGCAACAAGGATGCTGCCTAAGTCCTGTAGATGCCCTCTGAGTCCACATCTGCCAGCATAAAGGGTTAGGGGTTTTCCATCTCTTCCCCCATCCCCAAGGGTCAGGAAGCAAGATTTGCGGGACTCTCTCCTATTTTGCCAATATATACCCTTTCTTATACAACAATACCACCACCTAGCCCTCACCCCCATGGTATTGATGCTTATTGTGTTGGTTGTAATAGGGAGGCATTTGCATGGCCCATCCTGGAAGGAAGGTGAGTCTGAAGCTCTGAAGATGAATTTGAACAAGATGCCTCTGTGGTCCAACACTGCTTTGTAGAAAGCAGAAGGTTCTAATTCTACCAACTTCCTAGTGGTAGCCATGGAAATTAAAAGGAAAGAAACAATATTTCTCTATCTACCATCTCACATCTACCTCGTCATTTCATTTTTCATAATTTTGAACATTTTTACAACCAGTTTGTCATCTTGTGATGGTCTCCTTTCTAATGCCAGAAAATGCCAATGCGATGTCCTGAATTGCAGTGTGTAGTTTCTTGGCTTACAGAGAAAGGAGCAACTCAAGAGAAGGGCCCCACTCATTTACCTACTTGTGTAACCCTGCCGGAGTCCTTCTCATGGAGGTAGATTTGAGCCCCAGGCTCCATTCCCGTGTTTTTTTGAGAACTGAGAGACAACTTAAAACATGAACTGCCTGTAGGCTGGGAGAGGAACCAGCTGGGCCCCTTTCACCATGTAAGGAAATTCCTCTTCCCTTAATGCTCCCATGCTTCCAAGTTACTCTTAAATGCATCACTAGGTCAACAGCAGGCATGGGCGTGACCTACCATAGAGACATTCATCATGGTTTGTTTTCTTGTTTTTATTTGGGGGCGGGGAGTGTTTTCCATCCTAGGGCAACAGATGATAGTATAAAGAAATAAGATTAAATTATATGAGGATAAGGAAACAAACCCCCAAATTCAAAACCAAAGTGTCATTTTTGAAGGATGATGGTTAGGATTTATAGGATGGTAACCATGACCATACACAACACCTTAGAAGATAGATGGCCTTGTGAAAAGAGGTTCAAGTAACTTTCCCAAAGTCACATAGCCCTTAAGTTGTAGAGCCCAGATTTAATCCTCAGCCTACATACTAAACAGTTTTTTACCAAGGTTTCTCAAAGTATTTTCTGTAAGAAAGTAATCTCACAAAGTGCTCCATTTAAAAATGACCCTAGAGTCATTTAAGTCACTTTAATGCATGGCGTTTCACCCGAACATTGTTAAATGAAGGCTCTGAAGAGACTTACACAGACTTTCACAAACTCTCTTGAGCATGGTACACTTTTCTGCATAACCACCACTAATACCTCAGTAAACACACAGTTGCAGAAACACCCACTTACCATCGTGGCAGAAGGTGGGATTTAAAACTCCCTTCATGTACTTTCTGGCTCCAGACACCACCTATTACAAAGGATTTTGTTCCATATTTCCCAAGTGAGTCACAAAATAGAAACTCTTTGTCATGAGTCTCTAAATATCCATGGAAGATTTCAGAGTGGTCTTTAGTTTTACCTGGTGCTGATTTGGATAAGTGTACCCCAAAGGCCCATGTGATAAAGGCTTGGTCCCCAAGGTCATACAATTGGGAGGTTCTGTGGACCTTCAAGAGTGGGGCCTAGTGGGGACCTGCTTAGATCATTGGGGGATGACCCCTAAAAGAGACTGTGAGATCCTGGTCTCTTCTCCTCTTCTTTTTTGTCTTCCCAGTTTGTGATATAAGCAGTTAGCTCTGTCACGCACTTCTGGCAGATGTACTGCTCTTGCCAAGGCCCAAACCAAAAGGCCACCTGACCTTGAGCTAGAATTGTAAGCCAAACTAATTTGTTCTCCTCATATGTTAATTACCTTGGGTATTTTTTTAATAGTTACGTGAAGCTGACTGATAGACCTACTTGGAAGATGCTCCAAAATAGAGCCATGCAAGTCAGTGTACGCGATCACTAAGCGAAGTGCTAGGCATGGGCTACAACTGCTCTATTGCTCCTTAAAAAGGAAAAAATAATAAAACCACAGTGAACCAAGCCCACCTGGCTGCCCTGCAAAGTCAGTCAAAATTTTTAAAGGCAGGCAAGTGTAAAGAATTTAACTAGGAAATTCATAGAAATAAATGATTCTCTATAAATATGTAAAAAGGAAAAATTCAGCAGAAGTTAGCCCCTTCTCATCCAAAACTATAGGCACCCTACAGCTCTCAGAGGGATAACAATTTTCACACAAATTTTTGCATCCCTCAATGTTGAGAGTTCAGAGCACACACCGGGTCTCACAAGTTGTGTGGATGTGGACAAATGAAATACCTTTCATTATATTTGTTTCCTCATATAAAAATGAGATAATAAAAGTCCCATTTCAAAAGGTGGTTGTGAGGATTAAGCGAGATAATGCATGTAAGGTGCTTAACTCAGTTAAGCTGCAGAAATACAGTTTCTTCCCATAGTAAATGCTCATTAAATTTGGCTATTATTAAGGTAGTTCAAGTAGTTGTGCTGAACTTGGATCTACGTGGCCCTAGGCAAGTCATTTCTTCCTTCCAGGAATCTGTTCTCTGAGAATTTCTAGTTCCTCAGCCTATCAAAGAAAACAATGTAATAAAGGTGACCTCATTAAATAAAAACAATATGTAAAGGTGATAGCCTGTCTTGACCAGACTCACAAGTTCTAACAGGAACAGGGTGGGTATTCAATCACAGGACCTTCCAGTCTTACCAGTATAAGCATCATTTAATGGGAACACACATCAGAGTTCCCTGAACAAAGCATGTCTGGATACTAATTAGGAAAGGACTTCTCTTCATCATCATGTTATTCACTAAGGCAGGGGAATGTCTTTGAATAGAGGGGAAAACAGTAGCTAGAATGTAGTAAGCTCTTTACTGTACTGACTCTGGACTAAATACCTAATACAGATTCTCCTATTTGATACCACAACCTAATAATATAGGTACTATTTTTACACCAGTTTTCCAGACAAGAAAAATAGATCCTTTTAGAGGTCAAGGTAGCACCTGGGGTCATATGGCAGGTAAGTGTGTCTGTGCTTTGATCTGATTCCAAGGAATCCAGTTCCAGAACCAATACTTTTAATAAGTCTGCTGCACTCTCTACTTGGGCCAAACACACAGCTCTGCTGAGAAAATCTATTCTAAGTGGCTTAGAATAATCCATGTACACGTGATGTCTATGCAGGTTTTCAGTGCCCAGAGAAACAACCAAAATGCCATCTTTTAGACCAGGGTACATAGCCCACAATCACACTGGTTTCCAAACATCAGAAACTATTGTGTTATTTGAGTAATGCCAACTGCATGTTGGATATTTCATTGCTTAAAAAAAAAAATCCTACCTGCATATGACCTGTACATGAGTCTCCCTAACCCCTAAATAGAGATAATTCTTCGATACCACAATCTCTAGTTTTCTATAAACCATTAGTAATCCTATCATTTGATCCTCCTTTAAACAAGGGACAATGTTGAGATTCAGGCATCTCAAAGTCATAAAGATGTTAGGAGGAGAGATTATGTGATAGTGTAATCAGATCATCACACTGAGAGCGATGATATCAACCCTAGGATTTAACCTCCTGAAACTGAGGCCTTATCTTTAATTTGCTGGCTATTTCTTCTGACAGTGTAAAGGGCCTAACCTTCAGTAGATTTTTTTTTCAATTCCTAAAATAATCCACTTTTCATCTGACACATGTAGCATGCCTGCCATGTGTATGTGAAGAAATTAAAAAAGAAAATATTATATTGAATTTGAGAATTAAGAAATTATAAGAGTCATTCAAGTTTTTCTTTCTTTTTTTTTTTTCTGTTGGTACTGGAGATTGAACTCAGGGGCACTTTACCACTAAGCTACATCCCCAGACCTTTTTATTTTTTTAATTTGAGATAGGGTCTTGTTAAGTTGTGTAGGGGCTTGCTAAATTGCTGAGGCTGGCCTCAAACTTGCAATCCTCCTTCCTCAGCCTCCCGAGTCGCTAGGATTACAGGTGTGTACTACTGCACCCAGTTGATATTTAAGAAAATTTAAAACAAAATGTTGATGCAAACTAGTGACAGGAACCAAGTTGTGTAAAATACATGCCATTTTAGCTCCTCTTATGGAGCTCAGCAATTTTCTAAGGGATACTACTATATACAAGCCCCACCTGGAATTGCTAAAGCTGCTATATGTCTGAATTAAATGGACACAAATGATGATACAGAGTGCTTTTTATGTGGCAGATATTGTTCATTTAATCTCCACTAGAGCCCTGGGATGGAGGTAAGGAAAGTGAGGTAATGAGGCAAAGGGAGGTGTTGCGACTCGCCTGGGGCCACACAGCTTGCTAGTGGAGAGCCTAGACTTGAACCCGGAACATGTGGCTCCAGGATCAGAGCTGTTCACTACCCTCTGACTCAGTGTTAGTTACTCCCATGTGTTGGCTTCTAGTCATAAAGAGCAAAAGGTGAGGAAATGCATGCCCTCAATTTCCTTTCAAGAAAGATTTCAAGAGTGACCAAGACTGAGAATGACTGGAAAGACAAAGTACCTGGCCTCACCACAGCCTGTCAGAATGGCCAGGCCTCACAGAACTACCTCCTACTAAGAGAGCTATGGCAGGGACCACCAAGAGGTGCTTATGAGCCCAAAGGCCCATGTTTCAGGGGAGAAGTGTCTCTGGAACATGAGTCCCTTCCCTCACCCAAAGTTATCCCTACAGATGAAGTCTTAGGTTGGGTGACTAGAGACAGAGGGTAGATAAGTCATAGGCCTCTGCCTTCCAGAAAAATCACACTCTAAAGTTCCTCGTCGGCAGCTATTTTTGATTCTCACTTCCTTAAGACTTGCCTCAAATAGCTTTACATATTGCATTTTCAAGAAATTTTTAGTATTACACATTGGTTCCTTCTTCTCCAGCTAATAAATGAGTTGACGGTCAAAGTTAATCGGGCAACACATTAAAACCAGCCCAACAAGTTACAGTGGAAGCTGTGTACTCGGCACACTGCTCTGACTCAGCCTAGACATCCCTGAGGCTGAGGATGTGTGAGCTGGCCCCTGCACTGCTGATGTGCCTCAGTCCCTCAGTTGTGGACTCGGGCTGATGTGCACCAAGGAGGATGGGACAAACAGAAGGTTTTGTGCTACAAAAACAAACTAATCTCATACTTTACTCTCTGGAAATCAGATAATGCCAATTCATGAGCTGACACCGCCAACACCATTTGGTGCATCCACAATAAGCTGAGAGGTCGTTGTCAAACTACCTGAAGTAGAGAAATGGGAAAATTAAGAAATATTCAATAATACTAGGACAAGAATCTTATAATTTTGCTAGGTAGCTCTGGATAAAACCATAAGTTTAGAGATTATTTCCAATACAACATTAATTGAACATCTACTATGACCAAAGTAATGTGTTAGTTTCTCAGAATACAAAGACATAGTCACCTTCAACAAAACATTTGTAATATAGTATTGGTGGTAGCAACAAATATCCATGATATTTTAATAAAATTGGAGCAAAAGTTGTCCCCATTTTCTCTGAGCTCTGAAGGAGATTTATTTTGATATTAACTTAGCTTGTTTATAGTTTACTCTCTTAGTCTTCGATTTTGAAAAGAGATACAAGGATAATAGTGTTTTCAATTACTAGGTAAAGATGAAACAAAAGTAAAGAAACAAAATATCCATGATGCAAGTTCAAGACACTTGCAGGTATGTAAGGAAACAAATCATTTTGCAGGTAACATGTCTCCCGATGCTCCCTCCTGAACCAATGTCTAACTGTCTAATTCACAGATAGTTTGAACAGTCGATCAGGACAGTAATAAATGGTGTAAAATAGGCTAAACATCGTCAAACCAAGAGCCCATCTCTCTTTTCCTTCTAAGATCCTAAATCAACCACATGCTCCCCAGTGACAATGTGAATTCTGTCCCCTGGGAATGAATTATGATTGATGTAAGTTCATCACGATTATTCTATTCTATTTTGACAGTGATTGACTTAGGAATTAGCCCCAAATCTTCTTCTGGTCCCTTACATGACATGGCTGTATTGGGGAGTATGACATGGGTGTATTGGAGAGGCTCCTGAGAAAGACTTGCTTCCCGGATAGAGGCAGGTTATAGTTTCACCTTCTAGGGAGAATGTGTACTATGAAGGTACAGTACTTGGAGTTACCGTTTTTGTAATCATGATGAATGACATTGTCAATGTGATAGCATCAGAAGAGCTTTAATAACACGATCATGTTGCTAGGACTTTCTTAGAAACAACCACAACCATCCCAAGACTCTGTTATGCAAGGCCATAATAAATAATTACTTATACAAAGAAGCAAAGTAAACTTGTCTTCTTGTCCCAGGCTAAAAAAAAAAAAAACAAAGAGGAAGAGCTGAGATTTCAAACCCAGACACATCTCTTGAAAGCCATTGGCTTGGTCCTTTATGTCATACTAAAATTATTAAAAAACAAAGAAGGGGGGCTGAGATTGTGGCTCAGTGGTAAAAGGCTTGCCTCACATACATGAGGCACTGGGTTCGATCCTCAGCACCACATGAAAATAAATAAAATAAAGATATCATGTCCATCTACAACTAGAAAAAAATTTTTTAAAAAAAGGTAAGAAGTGAATATTGAGTATCCTGGGTACCGTCCTCCAAAGGATGTATAGTACATATTGGCAAAAAAGTTCCAGATTTGTCCAGGAATTTCTGCTGCTATGCCCTAAGTCAAGGTCAGCTGTTGAGCAGCTAGTAACATTTTGACTAGTGGAGCTTAGCAATAATCCACATAAGACAATTTGGTTTCGAGATGTTAGGGATTCAAATCCAAATGGCAGAAACATCAACAATTCTCAGTGGTTTTCAATCTGAAGACACACTACTCAAATAAATATTCTTGATTTTGCTTGTGCAAAATTAATGTCTTTAAAAACTTTCCACAGCAGACGAGTTTCTGAAGGTGTTCACTTTATGTCAAATATTTTAACAGCTGCTTTTTCTCTGGTGAAATTACAATCATTTGATACTAAGAGCAGAGATATACATTTCTTACAAGTCAAAATTACTTTAGGAAATATAGAGCAGGGCTGAGGATGTAGCTCAGTGGTACAGCTCTTGCCTGGCATGGGTGAGGACTTGGGTTCCATCCCTGGCACTGCAATAACAATAACCAAAAAGTGTAGAGCAATTTGGAACACTCCTGGAGAAAGGAGTGACATTTTAATCTCATAAATAAAGATGTCTGTGACTCCAGAAGGAAAAGTCATTCTTGGGAAAAACAAATTATCCTTTTATAAAAGGATTTTCCCAAGAACTGAGCAGTGGTAGAAGAAGAATTGGGAAATGCACACCTTAGATCAGTGATGGTCGCTTTTATTACCCGGCTACTCAAAGTGTATCCAGGATCCAGCAACATGGGCATTGCCTAATGCCGAATGTGCAGGACCTCAGGCCTACTCCAGAACAACAGAATCAGAACAAATTGGCAAGATCCAGGTGATTCTAATGCATTTCAGTTTTAGAAGCAATGCTTTAGAATGATGATTCTCCATCTCAGCTGCACTTTGGATTTTCTGTAGTTTTAAACACTGATACCTGGTTCAAACCCAGAACTTCTCATTTAGTTGTTTTGGGGTACAGTTGCTACCCACATTTTACAAGTGATTTTAGTGTGCAGCCAAGGCCGAAAACCACAGATATAATGGGTTTTCAGGAACAGTTCCAATTTATTTGTTCTCCCAGTAGGACTAGGAAGTATATAAATTTCTGTTTTAGACTTGAATCCATGAAACCCTATAATAGGAGAATTCTTTATAATTAGGCATAGGATATTCAACAACAGTCATGGAATTCTGAGTACTACTATAGATACTTCCTTACAAAAGTACCTATATAGTAAGTTTTATAAATAATAGCTATTTTGTGCTTTCAATAACTATGAAACACTATGTTAGATGATTGTGTCCATTATTTCTATCATTCCCCAAATTCTGCCAAGAGGTATTATGATCCCTTTTCACAGATTTGGAAACTGAAGCTAATAAATGTTAATGAATGTTTGTTCTAAGGTAGCACATTCAATAAATGCTAAATGTGCTGTCAGAATTTAAGGACAGATATTTTCATCTCCCAAATGAAAGTGTTTTCCACTATTCTAACTACTTCCATGTAATCACATCATATTTCAAATTCACTAAGTTTATCACTTCAATAAATACACAAGAATAATTACCTCACAAAGCAGAGATATTTGATGCAATCACTCCTGATTTACCTACTGTCAGGGTGGAGGCTCAGGCTCTGGGAAATAGATTTAGGATCCCAGATGGTGGAAGAAGATAGAAGACACAGGATAATAGTCATTCTTTATTTAAAGGTGGTAGGAGCCTTCAGCCTCCAATTCCAGCCCCATTTAACCCCAGCCAATTCCATTTAGCTCCCTGAGCCATTTCCGTAGGACTCTTTTTTTATATGCAGGCCAGACAAAGAAGGCATATTGCCAACAGGTTACATAAGTGGGTGCATGTTCACAGAAAATATTAATGACCTTGAGGACATATACTGAATCAGGGTGTTCATGACCTTGGCAACATACTAAAAACATAATCCTCTGGAAGCTTTAGCAAGGGAGCCTAACTATAGCCATCTGGAGCCTTATACATTGCAAAGTTCATTCAGATTTTTCCAAAGGACTGGAGTCCAAGCACTGATTTTAGTATCTCCATGGATGAGTTTTAAAACAAAGAGCTAGAGTTATTTCTCCTTCTTTCTCCCTGTTGTTCCTCTGCCCTCACCTTATCCCCAAGTCTTTTACAAAGTGAAATTCAATTAAAATGAAATAAAAGCCAAACTAAAACCACTTGATTATTGTAATGTAAGTAGATTCAGCTTTCCAATTTCCTGAGCTAAATGAAGTAATCAAGGAATAATGAAAACATATTGCTCTGTGTGTGTTTACTGGACCTCATATGGTAAATCTCCCAAAAGAAATATATAGATGCCCACCCAGTAAGATGCTGCTTCACCCTGTTTTCAAACCATTTAAGAACGATATTCATCCCTTCAAAGGGAACTCCCTGTTGGGAGTTTCATGTATTTCAATTTTCATGCGAAATGTGGGTACCAACTGTACACCAAAATAATTAAATGAGGGCATGAAGCTTCTTTTTGAGCATTTTGACCACAGTGTGCCACAACACAACACTTTTAAAGTATCAGACCCCACAGCAGTCTCTGGGCTAAAGAACTGAGTCTACCTAAAATGAATTTTGTAGCTGACAAAAATGAAAGGATGGGAAGAGAAGCCTCAAAACATACCAGGGAGCACACAGATGCCCAAGCTGAGTGATATTTAGAGAACACATCAGATGGCCCTTTCACACACAAATATTTTGTTCCAAGAATATGCAGTGATAAGCTCTGTGCTGAGTGCTCTGTATGCACGACTCCATTGAATCCTCTTAAGCAATTCTACAAGGATATTTCTACTAATTTCATTTTACAAATGGAGATTTTGAGGGTGCAGAGGTTAAGTGACTTGCATAATATCACACTGCTAGTAACTGATGGAACCAAGAATTCAATGGTGGCAGCCCAAGTCAAGTCTGTATTTTAGCTTAATACTGCCACCTATAGGTAGAATGGAATATGACTTCTTATAGGTATATTAAAATGGAAAGACCTGGACAGCGGTGATCAACATCTATGGATTCCCTCTGTTCCCCTCCATAACAGAACTTTGATTTTCCATTAAGGAACTGCCTGTAGTTAGTAATCATTCAGTATCTATGATGTTTGAGTTTTCTGACCCACTTCTAGCTCGAAGAAAAGTCAATTAGCATATTCTCATACTCTTTGCAACAATGGTTCAATCTAATAAAGATCTGGAAATATCATTGGTGGTCATGTGAAGGGACACTCTCTAGCCTAAAAATGGACAAGGAAACATGTAGCCCCAGCTTCTTGCTGCCATCTTTGTGACCATGAGACCACATACAGGCTGAGGATAAAGCCAGGCCACAATCTTGACCAAAACATGTTTGTTGCTGGATCTTCCTTTGATTTTCCATTTTAATTGCCAAAAAAGTCCACCGTATGTTTAATTCCCATTGCATTTGGTTTTATACAACTGAAAGCTCTTAACTGATATATAGATATCAATACTGATGTTTCATTAGGCTTGGAATTGTTTTAAATGAGAAATTTACTTTCTACCTGCCATAGTTTTAATGAGAACGTCATTGCGGGCATCTTCCTAAGGATTAAATTATAGAATTTCTTCTAAACCCATACACCGTTCTGCAACTCATCTAGATTGCATAATTTTAAATGCATCAGAAGAGGTTAAAATAAAATGAAGCTGAGTTAATCATATTACTGTTCATCCACTTGTGTAACTGTATGAAATATAACTTATGTCAAACTTGAGGAAAACTAGCTTCATTTCCTGAGCATTTGGTGGAAATGTTAGAGTCATGGGCATATTGAGTCTCAGGGCAGGAAATTTTGTTGAGAAATAAAATGTGACCAAACTGATTCTCGTTTTACTCAAAACCATTTCCCCATGAGGCTCCCCTCAAGAATTCGGAGAATTCTCTCTTATTGCTGAATAATATTCCATTGTGTATATGTACCACAGTTTCTTTATCCATTCATCTATTGAAGGACATCTGGGTTGCTTCCACAGTTTTGCAATTGTGAATTGTGCTGCTATAAACATTGAAGTGGCTGCTTTAC